>JAFEMH010002453.1:0-340367 GCA_022495995.1 Adenophora triphylla var. japonica
TCCCATTCCAAGTTGGCCTTATATTTTTCCTCGTGAAGGCATTGGTAACTGTCCCATGTGGCCCTCGGCTTCGTGTTTCAAACGGAAGAACCATTTTAAGGCACCGGACTTCAAGGGATAGATCAAATAGCCGCCTAATCGCTGATTGGTACATCCTTTCGCTTTCATCGCTAAGGTATACGTGTCCAAATGGGTTTTCGGACATGCGGTTCCATCAAAGAGATCCAGATTTGGCATCACGAATTTGTGGGGCAGGGAACAATGGAGTCCTGGTCTCAGTAGGCCGGAAGGCGTACTTTCTCGGGCAGCTTCGCCCAAAGAATCCGCGCTTTCATTTCCTTGCGTTGTTCCATGAACCAAAGCGATGAGGGTCTTGTGGCGGAACTACACGGCATTCAAGCTAGTGGCTGAGCTAGAGAGAGGAACTACCACTCTGAGGCAGATCGGTGGAGGGAACGGCCGGTCCGGACGTAGTGAAAACTCCGTCTCCGGCCGAGTTACCCTGGGAGCATGAGTAGGAGCCTCGAGCAAAAGGGTAGAACTCTTGCGTTTGCCGTGGGATTTTCAACTGGCAAAGCAGGGGCAGCCCCGATGTAGCCGGATAACTTGGATTTCCAGAGTGGGGCCCGTAAGGGCTTCGAGTGCGGGCCGCCGTCCCTGATTGTTGAATTGCATGGCCGCCAGGCGAAGGTGTGTAACCCGGGTACTGCGGTCCCGGTGATTCGGGATGACACCGGGATGGAGGCTCGTAACCCATAGAAGTCTCGAGCGAGGAATGGATTTGTGTGAGGAGCCAATTTAACTAGTACTGTTTCCGAGGAGGGGCTCCCGACTCGTGGTCCGTAACCAAGTTGTGGGCGGCATTCCGAACCGTGGCCGTTGCTGCTGAAGGTCCGGATTGATCGGTTCCGAATCGAGGAGGGATCCCGATCAGCCGTGGCATTCCGAGATAGCCCCAACCATGAGAAGACATTCCGTACCGATTTTGCCCCCACCGATTCAGGCTGCCGGGCCGCATGGATCCGGTGGTCTCGTGGTCGGGAGCCGGGCCGACCCGAAAATCGAGGAGTACGGGTTCTCGTAGTGGCACCATAGAGGTGGGTGGCGGCATCCCGGTGTAATCGTGGCGACCGAGAGTGGGGTTGCATCCTCGTCTTCTTCCACGGTGAAGGTGCCATCCGGATTGAGGCCGGCGGCCGACCGTGACTCTTAATAGCCTCCATAAGGCCGTTTAGCCGTGCTTCCTGTCGTAACCTCATCTCGTTCGCTAACCGATTCCACCGTTGCTCGTCCGAGGGGTCCCTGGAGGCGGAGTGACGTTATCCCCATCATTACCGGCCGATGCGTACATTCTCAAACCCGGAGTTGGAACAAACGGCGAAGCCGACGATGCGCTTGACTCTTCCTAACCGATCAAACGGTGACCCGTGCCCGAAACCAAGCTTTGTGCGGAGTCGCGGGGAAAGGACATGAAGGTTCGTATGTCTCGGGAATGGAAGGAGGGTAGGTGTTTCGACTTTAGGCTCATGCAACATGCGCTTATTTGTTCACGTTTACTTAAAACATGTTTTATTAACCTAATCGGTTGGAAAAGATTGCTCTTCTTTTTCGCAAACTACTCGATTCCCGGATCAAGTGGGCCCCGTCACTACGTCTATAAGCCCCTCGTATTCCACCCGTATTTCGACCTCCCAGTGGTGGACAGCCCCGGCGAGGGTCCTATAGGGCAAGCGGGTCCCACCGACCGAAAGAAAAACGATCCTAGAAGTCCTGGCGGGTAATCGAGTCTTAACGAGCATTCGATGTAAATTACGGACAAAGCCGACGTCGAGTCAAGATCGTGTCCGAGAGCTCGACGAAAAGCTCGCATGATTTGGACCGATAAATGTCCGCACCGATCTTGGACTTGTCGTCGCTAAGCCGTAATTAGGCATGGAATAACCGTTAATCCTTGATGACTCAAAGGTCAATGCCGGGAGTCGTGTATAATTTGTGCCAGCCGTGAGCCGAAGTCAAGGCGCCGGTCAATATCTTGGTCAAAGTCTCGCGGCGGAAAACCGGCGTAACTTCGACCGATTAGCGACCGATTAGGGACCCGAGAGATATTGAGTCGGTATGCCGACAAAGGCTTGAAAGGAAAGGTCTATACACGGACAGGCATGACATGCACTTACTAAAAACCAACCGGGTCTCTGACAAAGTGTGTCACGGACAAGTGCATGGTCGACACGAGGCTCCATGGGATGTTTGGGTAGTCCCGTGCTCATCCGAGAGGCGTAATAAGACCAAACGGACCGCGACAAGGATTTCCCTGTTAAGGACGTAGTGTGCAGTGTACGGTCACGTGCGCGTAGTGTGCAAGCAGTCTATATTCTTTTTTCTGAGTAAAATAGAGATTTTTTTTTTATGTGTCTTAAAAATATGATGCATGATTTTTTTTTGGAAATTTTCTTTTTTTTTTTGAAAATCTTTTTTTTTTGTATTTTTTATGAGCACATAAGCACGTAAGCATGAAAATTCCGACAGCTAGGGACATTATTCCGACAAATAAAAATTTTGACTTTCTCCGAGGCGGCCAAAACAACATGAAAATCGTGCAAAAATCAACACACACACAAAAATGATTTTCGAAGCCGGTACGGAAGCTTGACCCTCAAAAGCTTTTTTTTTTTGAAAACGGTGATACCGGTACGTGGGATTGTTAGACCACAATTTATCCCCGACTCGTGTTAGGAGGCGATAACGGGAAATTTAATGGTTTCCACCAATATACCGAATACCATTTTTTTTATTAAAAAGCTTAGTCCCCAGCGGAGTCGCCACTGTAACGATGTGTTGCCTTTTTCGCGGGAAAAATTCGATTTTTGCGTTTCTTTGAAAAAAACCAAATAAAACCGGAAAAAACGGAGTCGCCACGCCATTTTAATTTTGAAGGGAAAAACTTTGAAAAAAGCCCGAGATCAGAGATTTAGGTTCGGAGGTCATGTTACGCGTCGGGAAGGACGTTAGTGTGCACCCGACGCGCCTCGTAAAACGAGTCTTCCAAGCTGAAAATCATTTGTGTGTGTGTGTGTGTGTGTGTTTTGGCCAAAATAAGTTGAAACTGGAAAAAGTAAAAATTGGGATGTCTTTTTAAGACTTTAAACTGATCCCATGATTTTTTGGAGAATTTTTGGTTTGAGATTTGGTACTCAAAAAACCTTTTGAAGTTGAGAAGTCACTTCTGCCAGAAGGAAATGGCAGCAGACACCTGATTTTGAAATGGATTCAAGGGTCCTAAAACTTCATAATCTGGATGAACTCAGGGAATGAAAGTTTCTCTAGACTCCTTGAATAAACTTTGTGTGAAAGAAATTTCCATTTTGGAGAAGATTTGAGGGGTCAAAACCTTCTGGAAACCTCAGATATGAGATCTGGATTCCCAGAAGCTGATGAACTAGCCTCTGAAAGAAAAATTGAAAAGAGGAGTTTTACTCACCCAAAAAATAAGGTAAAAATATGTCTGAAAAGCTCTGGATATTGGCTACAAAAAGTGTTTTGTAGTCAACACCAAATTCCAAGTTCATCTGTGTCCAAAAATTAAGACCATGGACTGAGGTCTGAGAAAATTGCTACTGGACAGCAACTTCTCAAGGAAGAAAACAAGATTTTAAGGGGGGTTTTGCATCCATGCTTGTCCCCATTTCCCTAGGTTTTGGTTAGTGATCACTAGACATTTTAGTGGTGAATCAACTATACCAAACCATCCTTGGGGTACATTAGGACTAAGCATTTCATTTGCTTGGGGAGGGGGATTTTACCCTTTTGAAATCAAGATTTAGTGCTTGAAAATGGTTTTCTAGGGTTTTGAAAGTGCATTTTTGCAAGTAAGAAAGAAAAGCTTTGAAAATAATGTTGATCTTTGTAGAAGATCATCCATGGAGATGGTCTTCCATGGTGATCTTCTTAGATCTAGAGAAAGAAGATGAAAGAACTACATTTTGTAGTTTGAAGATGCATGCATGGATGAGATTTAGGTTAGGAAGAAGAGGGTTTACCAATCTTCCTTGTGTTCTTGAGTGTTTGGCTTGAGTGTATGAGTGTTTAGGGCTTTAATATGAGAGTGAGTGGATGAGTATGAGTTGGGAAAGATTGAAAGAAAAAGGTGACAATTCTTGAGAATTCTCACCGTTTTCTCTCTATATTTCGCCGTAACTTCGTTGCAATTGTGTTCTTCCTCCATATTTTTGTGACTCGGAGGGCTCAATTTATAGCCCTCCCGAAAATGCAAAGGTATCCGCGCGGACAAGGCCGCAGGGCGTGCACCTGTTCATTAATTACACCTCCAAATTTAGACAGAAGAATAAAAATTCAAAAACCAAATTAATGTAGCTTTTGTGTTTCCAAATTTTCTATTTATGGTTTTATTCTTTTGTTTTGCTTTTTAAGATGCTTTTCTTGGTTTAACTTCATTTGGCAATGCCCATTCTACCCTCCCTTTGTTAGAAATGTTAGGATAGTTAGGAATTGTTAGAAATGTTATAACTTTCGTTAATTTTATAACGAAAATTCTAACAAGCTCAAATTGGAGCACTTACACCCGTCACAAAACACGGCACACATTGCACATATTTTTCACATATAACTCGTCACAAAAACACGGCACATATTGCACATATTTTCCCCACAAAGTCCGTCACCCAAAAACATGGCACACACGGCACGACACATATGCATAACACATTTTTCAAAAAATCCGTCCCTACACGGCACGTACTTTCAGACAAAACCCGTCACAAAACACGGCACATGTCACATTTTTTCACAAAAATTGTCACTACACGACAAAATTTTCTCATAATGTACATACATAAATAGCATACGGTACAGAACACCAAAACATGCATTTCATTAGAGAAGCACTTTATTTTCACAAATAAAAACTAATCTACACATTTCTGCACGAAATACACATACCCACAATTTTTACATGTCTATTTTCAACAATTCATCAAGAATTTCACAAAAAGCATAAAAAAAATAACAAACAAATTCAAAAATGCGAAAAACTAAAACCTAGTTCTAGCATTCAAAAATTCGAGCAGGGAATCAAAACGGAACGGATTTCTTACCTCCCCGACGTTCCTAGAACGACGATTGTGCACCTCCGGATTCGGATACAAGACATCCGGGTTCTTCGAAGATGGAACAAACGAAATCCAATTTCTTTGGAGCACCATCCGTTGCTCGACCACTTCTTGACTGCGTTGACGACGACTCCTTCGAGATCCTTCAGCCATTGCAAGCGATTCAAGCGAAAAAATGGAGGATTTTGGTAAAAATGGAGGTTTTTTCCTCTCTCTCTCTCGCCTGGTTCACGAACTGAGGAAGAAGAAGTGGGGGAGCCTCGACATTTAAACCTGGTCAAAATCTGGGAACTGTAAAATTCAACCTTGGTCCGTACGGACCTCTTTGCAGCCAGGTTGGTCCGTACGGACCTCTTTGCAAGGGGTGGCCAAATTACTTTCCTGCCCTTATAATCTTTGCCCCTGGCTGTCCTAAGGCCTTTTTCAGCAAATCCAAGTGCAGAATGGTCCCTAACCCTTCAATTCAATCACCGGCAGTCAGTGTAAGACCGAGCCTCGCCCACTTCAACGGCAATTCAAACACCGGCAGTCAGTGTAAGCCCGAACCTCGCCCACTCCAACGGCAATTCAACCACCGGCCATCAAAGTAAGCCCGAGCTCCTTCCCCAGCAAGTCAAAAAGGGAATCCTTGCAAGCCCCTACAAGGCCACGATAAATCCCCAACGGATGAACACCGGCCGTCAATGTAAGACCGGTCCTCGCCCACTTCAACGGCAATTCAACCACCGGCCGTCAATGTAAGACCGGTCCTCGCCCACTTCAATGACAATTCAACCACCGGCCGTCAATGCAAGACCGGTCCTCGCCCGCTCAACGGCAATTCAAGAAGGAGCCAACACCTCCCAGCACGAATGTCAAGGCACAAGACGCCTCCAAAAACGCTCAACGGCAACTCAACCACTGGCCCTCAAAAGAGGTCCGAAGTCATCTTCTCAGCAGAAAGGGCCCCTCCAAGGTCATGCATCCCCAGCAATTCAAGCACCTGCCAATGGCTGTAAGCCCGAACCTAGCCCACTTCAACGGCAACGCAAGCACCGGCAATCAAAGTAAGCCCGAGCTCCTTCCCCAGCAAGTCAAAAAGGGAATCCTTGCAAGCCCCTACAAGGCCACGATAAATCCCCAACGGATGAACACCGACAGCCATCGTAAGTCCAACCTTCTCCCCAACGGACAAAGCACGAGACATCTAAACCTCTCGAAGCTCAAGGCAGCCATGCCTCCACCACCGCCGCCAGAAGACGATTCAAAGTCCTCCAACGTGGCACCAACCGCCGCCAGAAGACGATTCAAAGTCCTCCCGCGTGGCACCAACCGCCGCCAGAAGACGATTCAAAGTCCTCCCGCGTGGCACCAATCGCCGCCAGAAGACGATTCAAAGTCCTCCCGCGTGGCACCAACCGCCGCCGTAAGACGATTCAAAGTCCTCCCGTGGCACCAACCGCCGCCGTAAGACGATTCAAAGTCCTCCACGTGGCACCAACCGCCGCCAAGACGATTCAAAGTCCTCCGGGCCGTGGCACCAACCGCCGCCAAGACGATTCAAAGTCCTCCCGCGTGGCACCAACCGCCGCCGAAGACGATTCAAAGTCCTCCGGCCGTGGCACCAACCGCCGCCGTAAGACGATTCAAAGTCCTCACGCGTGGCGCAACCACATTCGTAAGACGATTCAAGTCCTCACGCTATCCCCAGCCTCGGAAGGCTTTAAACCACTCGGTCCGAAAGACCGTATAAACCTCCCAAATCACTATCTCCTGCCCTAAGGCCTTAAACCACCCGATTAGGAAAATCGTAAAATTTCCTTCCCGTGACACCACCACGTCCTCACAATTGACCTCGGCGGTCATCACATCTTAGGACACCACCACGTCCTTACCACCGACCTCGGCGGTCACACAACACTTCGTGGCACCACCACGCCCGCACTCACGCATTTCACGACCTCTCGAACTACGACTGTGCTTGATTCCCGCCAGGGATACGTAGGAATCCTATCACAGTGGTCCACCATCGACCCATGCGGTCACCCAGATACCACCACGTCCTCACCACCGACCTCGGCGGTCACGCAACACTTCAGGGCACCACCACGCCCGCATTCACAAAACACTCACCCCACACCCGAACTACGACTGTGCTTGATTCCCGCCAGGATACGTAGGAATCCTATCACGTGGTCCAGCCTTACCGACCTATGCGCGGTCACACAATAGGACACCACCACGTCCTCACACCGACCTCCCCGGTCACTTTATCTCCCAAAGACGCGATCCGCATTAGGACCCTTATCTTATCGGCGACCCCACTTCTTCCATAAGTGACGCTCGTCGAGGGGCTTCGTAAGTACCCCAACTGGATCACCCCTTTCAAACACACGGAAACACCGCACTCATCAACGCAGCCTCGACGACCTATGGCACTCAAAACCCTCTCAAAACCCCCACCCAAACCACGGGAGGAGCCTTTCTCGGGATAAAAAGGGACAAAAGGACCTTTGGGAATTTTCAGAAATTGAAAAGCAATAATGGTCCGTACGGACCTCTTTGCTTTAATAATTACTGAATCCTCTTAAAGTCCACAATATTCCCTCAAATCCCGGGGAAAATGATTACCCCCTACGTAGTTGGTCCGTACGGACCTCTTTCCATGTCAACTTGGTCCGTACGGACCTTATTGCACAGGAACATCATAATTGCAAATATTCCTCCATCATCACGCATTCCCTCAAATCGAGGAAAACCAAAAGTCCGGATTACTGTGAGGTCCGTACGGACCTCTTGCACCAAATCTCGGCACTATAAATAGAGGGCTCCCCATCCTCATTTTCACACACCTCCCACTTCTCTCTTCCTCCCTAGGCCTTCTGGCTTCCCCTCTAAGTCCTTCCGAGGCATTCCCGGCCCCTTTCGGATCCTTCCGAGGCCTTCCGAGCCCCCTCGTGGTGCTCCGAAGCCTCCCCGAGCGCTCCCGCGACGCTCCCGCGCTGCCCCGAGGCACTCTCGAGGTACTCTGAGCCCCCTCGTGGTACTCCGAGGTCTTGCCTGGTCTTTCCACGGTGTCCCGGCTCTTTCCGAGTCAAACCGGCGATCCCAAACCACGCCGAACCTCTGCCCGAGTGATCCCGACGATCCCCACGCACGCCGAACCTCTGCCCAAACGCAGCCTGCAACATCAACTCACGCCGAAACTCTGTCCGCGTACAACCGGCCCCTCCCGAAGCAATCCGCATTCATCACTAACGCTACTCCGACCTCAAACACTATTCCCACGGAAGATGTACACGAACCAACATTGGTAAGGCTTCCTTCCATTACTATTTCAATACATTTCCATACATAGCATACAATGTAGACATCCGATACAAAGATGCATTTTTAAAAGCACACACACACACACACAACATTTAAAGGATATTAGGGGTATCCGAAAGACTCGTTTACGAGGCGACTGTGAGCTCTAATATTCTAATATTCTCTTCCCGAGGAGTCATCTCGACCTCCGAACTCAAAATCTCATCACACAAAAAATGCTTTAAAATTATCTTTAAACCGATGCCCTTTTTCAATGTTTTGGGCTTAATAAAACGGCGTGGCGACTCTACAAAATGCGAAACAAACGGCGAGACACCTCCAACTCCGAAAACGCCGCAAAGCGGGAAATGCCAGATGCCGGGCGCGAACGCGCCGCTCTCTGATCCGGTAATTTCAAATACGTCCCTACACTGGATTGAGCGATCGATGACGACGAATCAGACTCTCCGGAGTCGAGGACGCGTGCACTCCGCGGCGTACTCCTCTCGCATTCACATGCTCGCCTTTGAGGATGGAACTCCTTCCGATCGTGTCACCTACGACCAAGGTTCCAATACCATGGAAATTGTCAAGCTCAAAGATCCAAGATGCATGCCTATCCAACAATTGGAAGTTACCGGTTGACACGACGAAGAATCCCTCTCGATCAAGTGATCGACGACGACTTCGTCAACATCATCTATTCCGTATATCCCGATGATACCAAGGATCCGGTCCTTATCGTCGATTCGCAATACCAAGGTCACCCTCGACGATCGCCCGCTCATGGTAAACGAGGCTCCCGGCCAAGCGAGCTCGAGCTCATTACTACTTTCGAGTACTGCCCCCGGCAACCGGCCCGTGCCGCGCTAAGCTTATACCCTCAAGCGCCGCCAAGGCCAAGTGGCAATGGGCCGAAGGAGACCAAGCTCCTCACCCCGCTACAAGTCGATCAACCTCGGGAACGCTCCTCAGCCCACCCCGAAAACATCTCGTGAAAGTCTTCCCCGTAAGGCAGCCGCCTTCCGACATAGGAAATGACCACCTCAAAGCATCAACATGCTCCACCCGATTCTACTCCCACCCGTCACGGCCCCGATTCGACATCCCGCGCCGACTCGCTAGCTCTAATAGACTTGGCGATCGAGCGAGATCACGAGACTATCAACATTGCAGAATTCAACACCCCGCTGGGTCAATCAAGCGTATATGGGCAAACTTCTTGGTAACCGAGATCAAGGAAGGCCGCATGGAATGTCCTGGCCCGACTTCCTTCGTTAACGTAATCCAAGTGTTTCCGCCATTCAGCGATTTGAATGTAATCACGGCTCGGACAGAGTCGATGACGCGCACCTACGGAGACCGCTTAGCTCTCGCAAGGAAAGCCCTCATGGAACTAGCCACTCAAGAAAGTCGTCTTTGGGACGAAGACCAAGCTCGAAAGACCTACAGGACCAAGCCCTTAAAGTGTCACAGCAAACTTCAGACAGAAAAGCTAGAGGCCACTCTGCACCGCCTCGACCTCAAAAGTTTTGCTCATGGCAACTTCCCTCGACTACCGTCTCGTTCTCATCCAACCCCTCTCGCCAAAAAGGGTGGTCAACGGTCCCGATGACCTAGGAGATGGAACGACACAGCCAGTAACGAATCCCATCGCTTACCTTCCCTGGGAAAGCAAGTTCTCTCGTGAAAGCGACGACGAAGACGATGAAACCATTCTCTTCCAAGCCGGGCATGAAGTCAACAAAACCGGACTCCCTGTGGTCCTGGGAGGATGGGAACGGATCATTTCCGCACTCAAATTGAAAGGCCAACTCAGTGGAGGAAGGTCTATTTAAAAACAAGAGGAGGATGGAAATTCTTCGAGCAAATACTCAGTGGAAATTCCACAGTTTCACGCATTCGTTTACGTAAAACGATCAACTCGGCAAAGAACCAAATACACGGGGCAGATGTTCGGGAAGCCGTGTACTCACCTTCCGACATACCCGCCGCTCGTATAAAAATGTAGGAGAAAGCTCTCCCCGATGGAAGTTTACCTAGACTGTCGCACGCATTTCAAAGAAGCACTGGCTATTCTCACATGGGAAGAAACGTAGGCGCTAACTCTCGACGCAGGCTCCGCTACAAGAAGGTTGATCTGGGCCCAGAGCGGAGGAAAACTAGCAAACCACGAGTATTGCCGCAACTCCCGTAATGCCCTAAGTATGCTCAAGAAGAAGGAAAGGAACGCGATATACCGTGAAGAGATCAAGGAGACCGTTCGCCCGAGCCGAGAACTCTCCAACCTCCCCGAGGGGCCGCAACGCACCTGGCCAGCAATCACTGCCAAGTGCACCGACATTCGAACAATCAAGGCTAAACCGTAGGCTACCTCCCCGCAGAGGCATCCAAGCGCATCCCGGGACAGAATCCGCCAAGTTGCCGAAGCTCCCGGAATTCATCCACAATCAATGAGTTGAGGGAAGACATACGGCCCTACGCTACGAGGAATCCTCCTCTAACTATGGCTCAACTCAGAAAGCACTGTTCGTAAGGGACCAAACCCGATGTCGCCGTTCTAACCCTGGGCCGGGTCAAACCCATGCATTACCACCTAAGGCCACCAAAAAGCCGACGGAGCCGATTGCAATCCGCCACTCAAGACGCAAATTCCTTGAAAGAGGACCCGATCCTCACTACCAGCACCCAGCGAACATTTCCTTTCGTCTCTCGCTCACCTCTTCTTATCCTCACAAGCTCAAGCTAGAGGAAAGCCCGGCCCGTACCATGGTCCCCGTGGACGCAACCCCGCATGAAGTCATTCAAATGATCGGCAACATCCACTATGGCAACATAATCACTTTCACGTATTTGGACCTTCCAAAATTTGGGGCCGATCACAATGAGCCGCTCTACATCACAGCCCACCGGACGAGCGTCGCCTTCCCCGCGTGTTGGTAGACGGAGGTTCCTAATGAATGTCTTGCCCGCCAAGATGATGGACCCGCTTGACATCAAGCCCACAGATCTGAAGCCTTCACCCACACCGCCAAGGTCTACGACTCTACTTCCCGTACAGTTCTGGGGTTGCTACTCTTAACATCCGGTTCGGCAAGCGGATGATCCCCACCGAATTCCAAGTATTGGACATTCCAATCACTTTCACAGCCCATCCTCGGGCGTCCCCGGCTGCATCAAATCAATGGCGTGGCATCCACCCTTCACCAAAGCCTTAAGTTCATGCAAGGCAACGAGCTAACCACGCCTACGGCGACATGCCACCACCGAGGGGACCAAAGACCAACGACATTCCAAAGGTTAGAAATCAAGCATAATGACGACATGCCATTAATCGGATTCACTCGAGACCTCCAAGATCCAAATATGCAACGTGGACCTTCCACTGCCTCACGACCGCATTCCTCCCGCCACGAGGATGATGAAACTCATGAACTTCATCCCAGATCGGGCTCGGCAAAAGGCCGCAAGGCCAACACCAAGTCATTGAAGTCAAGGACCACACCACGGTCCAGGGCTTGGCTACGTGCCAACACCGGCCGATATCAAGGAAGACAAAGGGCTCGCCCGCACCAAGGCAAAGCAGCTCGCAAAAGGGGAACCTCCGACGGCACACCCAACCTCCGACTCCTTACAACTTTGACCTCGCTCATTACTTCACCAAGGGAACCAGCAGCAGAACCGAGGGGACCGACAAGTGGAACCGACAGCTAGACCGAGGGGACCGACAATGGAACCGACAAGCTAGAACCGATGGGACCGACAATGAACCGATGAAGATGAGAAAGAAGCAGGATAGTCGCACAGAGACTACAGAAGAATGGAACAACTAGCATGAGACCTCAAGCGTTTCGCAGGACTCAAAGCTAATCCGATAAGGGAGCGTTCATCGACATCACAGCTCTACCTGGACCAACTACCACCATAGTCCAAAGATGAGTACACATTCAAGGGAATCCCTGCACTGAGGAGCAACTCAAGGTACTCTCCATGGGAAACAAGATTGTTCGGGTCACCACCGAGGCCACATTTGAAACAAGAAGTCCAAAGCGTAAGGAACCAATTCATAGAAGACGCTCTCAAAGGACCAGCCTCTACGTAGTCTGTTTGAAGAAGTCATGGAGTTGCCAAACTTGATCGATCGGGCTCCAACAACAAAGATGATCGCCATGATAGGGACAGCAGGCCAAGCCTCTCGATCCCCGAACCCTCATCAAGCATCCAACAATGCCACCGAAGAATTGGGTAACTTTCACCGACCAAGGGCAAGCTGTGCGTAACCGGAAGACAAGCCGGGCCCGCACCCACATCTCCCTAATCCCGGTCTCAAACCCTCTCGAGCCGCCTCCTGTCAAAGTCCAGCCCTTCCGAGTCATCCAACGGCCTTACGCCGGAGGACTATAATAATGTAGCCAATCATGTATTCCCTTTCTTGTTTAATGAAAAGTCCGACCTTTCTGAGTATCCTCTCATTGCCACTTTAACAACCGATAAGTTAACAAACAACTTAAAAGACGTTAATAATTCAATTGATAAAGAAGCGTACACATTAAACGAACAATACATTAAAGAAGTTCTCGAGCGTGTAGTTGACCAAGAGGACAACCGGGCCCAAGCCGCCGAAGAGGTTATGACCAAAGTGAACCTCGGGGTCGCCGCAAGAGCCTAAAGAGACACAAGTGGGCGCTTTCTTCGCCGATGCGTAAAAGAAGCCCCGATAAACCTCCTCCGGTGTATGTTGACGTGTTCGCTCGGTCATACCTGTGACATGCCAGACTAGATCCTCAATTGTGGAGCACGTAATTCCCCCGATCCCGAATCCAAGCCTCACAAATGTAAGCTACGCAAGATCAAGCCAGAGTGGTCCTTGCAAGTAAAAGAAGAAATTGAGAAAATGCTCCGAGTTGGTTTCATCGCAGTGATTGAGTACCCGACTTGGCTCTCCAACATCGTGACGGTCACCAAGGCCAACGGAAAGGTCGATGTCGTGTGGATTTCCGGGATCTCAACAAGGCCAAATTTCTAAGGATGATTTCCCACCGCCTAACATCGACATGCCGGTCGACACCACGGCAAATTTCAAGTAAAGTCCTTCGTGGACGGATTAGCCGGATACAACTAGATCAAGATGTCCGAGGAGGATCAAGCCAAGATCGCTTCACCACTCCACGGGGACATATCGTTACACCTGGCCATGCCGTTCGGGTTCAAGAACGCCGGGGTTATTTACTGGGCCGCAATGTACTCCTCTTCCATGACATGATTCACAAGGAAATCGAAGTGTATGTCGACGACATGATCATCCACTCCAAGGGATCGACATGCAAAGACATGACAGATCTCGAGGAAGTTCTTCAACAGACTCGTAAAACACTCCATGAGGCTAAACCCGGCAAAGTGCACCTTCGGCGCCAAGCGCGGCAAGGTACCGGGGTACATGGTTACGTAAAGAGGTATCGAAGCCGATCCCAAGAAGATCAAGGCCATCATCGACATGAAGCCGCCTCAAACCCCGACGTAAGTGAAGAGCTTCATGGGAAGACTTCAAGACATCGGGCCGCTTCATCAACCGCTGACATCTTCTCGCGAGCCCATGTTCAAACCGATGAAAAAGAATGCCGACATCAAATGGGACTCCGAGTGCCAAACAATTTGAAAAGATCAAGACCTACTTGGTTAATCCCCCACCCCGTGCTCCGCCACATGAAGACAAGCCACTACTCCCGTATCCGACAAGAATGTACACGTCAATCGGAGCAATGCCGGCACAAGAACAAAGATTCCAAAGTTGAGCATGCAATCTACTTCGTAGTTTCCAAGCTTCAAGGAAGTGAACTCAATACTCAAGATCGGAGAAAACTTGTACCGCCTTGGTATGGGTAGTCGGGAAACCGAAACACTACATGCAGCCGCATTCTGCTCCCGGTCTCCAAAGTGGACCCCGTCCGATATCTCTTTGACAAGCCATCTTTGTCAATGCGGCTAGCCAAGTGGTCATTCTTCCCGGGCCGAGTTCGACATCAAGTACATGGTCGAAAATCAACAAAGGGCAGAGTAATGGCGCATCACCCGGCCGACTTCCCAAGCAAAGGAACCTAAGGGTCCCGATCCGCAATTTCCTGACGACGGAATCTTTTCACTTGACAAATAAGAAACCGCCGGCAACTCTTCTTCGATGGGGCAGCCAACAAGAAGGGGAATGGCATTGGAATGCTCCTTGTCGATCCCAAGGACGAGCATACTCCCATAGCCATCAAGTCGAATTTTGAAGCAACCAACAATGCAGCTAGAATACGAAGCCTCGTGCAAAGCAGTTTGGAAGCCGCCTCGAGCGCAACATCTCGTAGCCGGATGTATATGGAGACTCAAAGATTGATCATCAATCAAGTGTCCAACAAATGGAAGACGGTAGATTCTCGCCTTCGTAAGTACCACGCGTACATGGAAGAGCTCATTGCTCGCTTCAAGGACATCTCTTTTCACTATTTGCCAAGAGACAGAACCGCTCGCGACGCCCGGCAACCTCGCCTCTTGTTGAAATTCCCGATGGGAAAGCAAGAAACCCTCGTAATAGGCAGACGGGAAACACCCGCCTATTGCCGTGAGATCGAAAAGAAAAAGAAACGATCGACGAACCCCGGTACAATCAGATTTACCAAGCATTCTCCAAAGCGGAGAATCTTCCTTCACAAATGAAGATGGAAAATACAAAGAAGGGATCAAAGCCAAAACATGATGGCATTAAAACGCCCGGCATCCCACTTCGTCATTCGGGGGTATGTTGTACAAGAAGCGCCACCAAGGGCCACTCCTTCGGTGTGTAAACAAAGAAAAAGCCGCCGAGCTAATGAACGAAGTTCACAACGGAACCCGCGGTCCGCACATGAACGCCCGAGCATTGACACGCATCATTCTCCGTATGGGATACTATTGGATATCAATGGAAACAGATCGCATCCAGCCGTCCGAAGCTGCGACAAATGTCAACGGTTCTCCAACCTCAATCACATTCCCTCCTCATGAACTCTATTGCATGACTACGCCACGGCCTTTCGCCACATGGGGAATCGACGTCATCGGCAAGATCACTCCTCCAGTGGAGCAATGGTCACGAGTTCATTTTAGTCGCAGTCGACTACTTCACCAAATGGGTAGAAGCCAAATCGTACAAGGTACTGAATTCTAAGAAGGTGGCCGAGTTCATCCGAGAGAACATCATGTGCCGATACGGAGTGCCCAACGAGATCATCTCCGACAATGGGACTCACTTCAAGGAGATTGTGACCAACTACCGACCGAATTCGTAGTCACACGTCACAAGTCTTCTCCTTACGTACCACAAACCAATGGTGCAAGAGAGGCAACAACAAGACTCTCGCCATGATAATCGTAAAGATGACCACCAAAGGTCCTGGACCGGCCCGAAAAGCTACATCTAGCCCTCTCGGGGATACCGAACATCGCCGAACCGCCACAAGGGAGACCCCGTTCGCGCTTACCTACGGAATGGAAGCGATGTTGCCCATAGAATTGGAAATTCCATCCCTCCGAGTCCTCTTGGAAAACGGGATTAATGAAGTCGAATGGCTACAGAGCCGTCACGACGAACTTGCTCTACTCGACGAGCGCAGATTGAAAGCCATGGAACATACTCGAGCCTACCAGAGCAGAATGGCACGAGCATTCGACAAGAAAGTCAAGATCCGAGACATCAGAGAAGGCGACTTGGTGCTAAAGGAAAAGCCTCCTACGTGCACCAATCCCCTCGGAAAGTGGGAGCCTACCTGGATAGGACCGTTCGTGGTACAAAGAATCTTCTCCGAAGGAGCCATGAAGCTAGCAGACTTGGACGGAAACCCTTTCGTTAACCCCGTGAACGGAAGCAAGCTCCACAGATACTTCGTTTGAGGAAGAGCACGAGTCAACTCTCCTTCCCTATACACCGTCCCCTCGCAAATTAAAAGTGCTAAAAGAGTAATACCCAACCGGATACATTCCCGCTAATGATCCAGTAAAAACAGTGTCGCACTTCTTTTGTCTTTGCTTTTCTCAAATTCACCTAAAGTGTCGAACTACGGTGACCCGAGCCCCTTAGTCCAATTGTAAAAGGGGAACGTAGGCACCATCATTGGTTCGGTCTAAAAACAAAAATACAATAAGCATCAATTGCTTGTGTTTCAAAAACTCTTTTCATTTAACCTACAAATTCATAACGGTTAAAACATTCTTTGATGAGTTCAAGCACGGCCAACTCTTGACTCGCTACACGCTAGCAAAACTACAATAAAACATTAATCAATTAATGTGTCTCGCAATGACAATGGGTGGATACTGACAAAGAAGGTCAACCTAGTTTCCCGTACTAGGTCCTTCATCCTTCTTCCCCTTCCCTTTTCCCCTGGCGAGTGTTCTTCACCTTCGCAGAAATATTCCGTAGGCCTTCTACCCGGCTCGTGGACTCTTCCCGACGCCTCCGTCAAGCTCGCGGCCGTCAACGCAGCCCTTTCTCTAGCTCGTCTCGAGCCGCCTCGCTTCGAGCCATCATAACAAAGGCTTTGATTGGCCTCCCGATCGCGCTTGTCTCATAATCGCCCACGGCATCGCCAAGACGATTCCTGTGGTTAGCCCTTGCTTCGTCCTCCTCAAGGTCGAGCCGTCCAGTGATCAAGACTCAACAGCACTCACTCCGTCTCCACAAGATAGCCATCTCGTGTCTCCCTATACACTCTTCGTACTCGCCGTATATCGCCGACGTAATCAAAGGCCCTCTCTCCGGTGAAAGAGAACCCCGGGCAGAAAGGACGTGTATTGCCACCACCGGTGATCGCCAATAGCGTCAAGGATCTTCCATCCGCAGAGATCCCACCTCAAAGGTAGCAAAGATAACTCGATCGCCTGGCACTCGCTCCACTCGCATCGCCGCGTAACCAATGATGGAATATAGAAAGACGTCTCGAGATGCCCCGCACTCGATGATCAATGCACCCTCCCGAGCGGTCCTACAAGTCTCAGAATTTCCAATGGGGAACCCACCATCGCAAGTGATGCGTGCAAAGTCTCGGCCATCCAGAGCTCCAGCCACTCGATCGCCCCTATCACCGCAGGACGCCGCGAGAAAGACCAAGCGTCACAAGACATTGGCACCTCGTGCATCATCTCAGCCTCTCTCCTCAACCACATGGTAAGCATAGCGGGACTCCTCCCCACATGTATCGGCTACGGCCGCCATCCGACCTATGCCCAGAACGTCTCGCCCAAGACCAACGGCACGATGTCTCCCCACTCGCATCGCTCACCAGTCCAAGACACCGTGATGGCACACACCTGCAGACGTGAATGTGAACAGAGTAGCAATCGCGCACAGAGCAAACGCTGTCCCACGAAAAGACGCTCCTCGCCTCCGGCAAATCTTTCGGGCAGCCCCGAAATGTCAACGTAATCGATATCCTCAGACAAGCATCCCGTATGCTTCTCCAAATGAGATACCAAACAAAGACACTAGCTTCTCAACAATGCCATGCCACCAAAGATACGGAAGAACTAGCTGCTCCGCCTCAGTCCTCCTGCACGGCCCGGAAATCTTCAAACGTAGGAGTGACTTCGTTGTACGAAAAGCCGTACACATTCCTCCGTACGTCCTGTAACCGAGACGCGGCTCTCAAAAGATCCCAATCTGCATGAGCTCCTTCAAAGCCCAAACAGATTTAATCCCGTAATGCCTTCGAAAACCTTTTGTTCTCGCCTCGTGTGGTTCCGTACCCACGACCGAAAGTTGTCCAAATATCGCTCTTGCATCCGAGACGATAACTTGGGAAAGGGAGCCATGAAAATGAAAGGAACCTTGGAAGTTTGAGAGAATTCAAATGTAATGATCAAAAACTATGCGCAGCTTTCTTAAACAATTGCAAAGCCGAAACCGCAATTTAAAGAATCTGAAATTCATTCCAAGTCCGGCCGGATTCTCTCGCAGCTTGACTTGTCAACTCTGCAGCCAAACCGCCCCTAAATTGGAAACATTTCCAAGCAACTCCTCGTTCACCTTTAAGAAATCTCGCGTGCCGCCCATGGTTTCATTCAACAAATATCGCATCCCTCCGCCCCGGCTCGTGCAATGCTGCAAATAATTAATAATTAGTGCATACATGCTTAATTTTTGACCCGTTCAATTTTTAGTGCATTTCTCATTTTATTTATTTTTGATTAACCTACTTCCTTATTTGCCAAAAATAATGTAAGGTGATCACGTAATAAATATGCGAAGTACAGTTCCGCCCCACGGGCGCCTTTTGCAAATACAGCCAAATCAAATTTGTTCCCGACAAATACATGCATTTTGTCTAAACAAAGCAATAAAGAAAGAAAGCAAGAAAAAAAGGGACTACTCGAGTCCCGCTCGTCATCCGTGCACTCGACGCACCGCTCCGCCGCCGCCGGATCCGTCGCAAACAGAACTCGCCAAATTCCTCCACTGAATAGGCGAAAGGCCTCCTCGGAGTACGCGAACTCGAGGACTCCCCCTCTCGCGCCCGAGTGCGCATAAGAAGGAGCTCCAAATCCAGCCGTTCCGCCCGCGAACCGGCCGAACCCCGCGTAAAGTCCTCCCCACCGGCCGGGGAGCAAAGGCGACCTCTCGGCCTAGACGGCCCCCGATCACGGACATCCACGCTCCTCCGGAACCGCACCGCATGAACTCCACGAGTCTCCTAGCGTAGGCGACCACCCGTCCACCACCCTCATGGCGTCATTATACGTACGGCGTACACCCGCGAACCAGAAAGTCATCAAGACAAGCAGAAGTACAGATGCAACATTTGCGTAATACTACTATCAAATGCGTAAAATCAAAAGGTGCTCACCGAAGCATTGGGGTCCGCCCGTATCGTGGTCTCGGCTCACCCGGGAGCGGGATCACAAGTCGCCTACGCGAACCATCCAGCCTCGTACGCCACCTAGCTCGCGGACCGGAAAATCTCGAGGACCTCCAGACCTCGCCCTCTCTATGCCGCACCTCGCGGGCTCCTCACCCTCATCTCAAGAAAACATCATAGGCGGCCCCGCTATGATGTACTCTGAAGTACACGCCCGTATGTACTCTCCAGCCATCCATCGGCATCTCCTGGGATGCCGTATGTACATCGGAGGATCCACCGGCACCAAAGGAAGGGACCCCGACCTATGCCGACGAGTCACCCTCTCCCCTGCATACATGGCGTCGCAGCTGAAGTCCCACCAGAGCTTCCGCCGCCGTGTAGTCTCGCTCGCTAGCAATCCGCTACGGCATCAAACCTACTCCACCAAGTCACTGATCCTCTCGTAGAACTCCCGGTTCGCCTCGAGACACCTCTCGTATGACACTCGAGTGCCAACTCTCGAAGAGACCGCCCTCTTCGCTTTCTTCTCGCCAAACCAACATGGCAGTGGAACAGGGTCTGCACGGCTCCTTGATGTCCCAATCCCGCGGATCAACACCTCATAGCACCGCACTGCCAAGAGAATGGAAAGTTATGTCGCCTACAAAGCGTATACATACGAGTACATAAAAGAGGCAAGGAAGAGAAAAAGTACGTAAACTTACATCCAAGACAAAGGCGTGAAGCGCCTAAAGGAGTGCTCCTCTCCCCGCGAGAACTCCGTCTGTGGAATGGTAGAGCTCGGCCACCCAGCCTCCCCACGCAAACCCCTCACGGCATCCAAGTCTATCGACCCGAGCAAAGGGAAGTGACAGGACGTGTCGAAGTCGGGAATAAAGTCGCCGACAATAAGAAACCAAAGGAACCTCGAGCCAGCGCCCGCGGTCATCCTCAAGGATCCAGCAGATAAGCGGCGACACTCCGCCTCCGTATGCCTCTCCATCGGCCTCGTACCGAATGCCTAAGCCCCCGGCATCGGTAATATCAAAACCCAGCAGCTCTGCATAATCGCTCCGGGTGTAACCATCAACCCACACCCGCCGTGTTGCCATAAGTCGGCAACCCAGCTGATAGCGGCAAAATCCGTGGGAGTCACCGTCGCCTCCCCATCTCGAAATGGAAAGTGTGGGTCGTATCCCACCAATACTCGCCGTAGCAACATACATGGACTCGGCTCCGCGGCGTATCACCGTCGCAGCCTACAAGACTGATGAACCCACCAACCCGGAGTCAAGCACCACCGCCGCGACTCCTCTCTCCTCTCGAGCCACGTCCGGGATAATATCCCACAATGCTCGCACCGCCTCAAAAGCACCCCGACTCTTCTCGGTTATGGGTATTAACCGCCCCCGTCCCCTCGTAGACATAAACAAAGACAAGCAACGTCAATGTAATGCACCAACGCATGTCAAAAGGATGCAATGCAGATACGGTTCTCATTCATTTCCTACGTATATTCCCATCATTTCGAAAATTCCGTCGAATCCGGAACTTTCAAAATCTTTCGAAAACTCCGTCGAATCCGGAACTTTCAAAATCTTTCGAAAACTCCGTCGAATCCGGAACTTTCAAAACATTTCGAAAACTCCGTCGAATCCGGAACTTTCAAACCTCTTTCGAACTTTTCGAAAATTTACTCCGTCCCGAATTAAAGCTACTTTAATTTTGGAAAATGCATCTAGACATGGAATTTTGCAACCAAAATTTTTATGTCATCCACCCATAGTGTCAATTGAACTACATCCTAGTCAATTTCGACAACAATTCATGGCAAACTCAAAAGCCCCAATTCGGGCACCAAAATCCCTAAGTTCATTCCTAAACAAATTTCTAACATTTAAAGAATGCACATTCTTAAAATTAATGGAATTTGTAGGAAGCTTACTTGTCTTTTGATCCCATCCTTGGAGTTGTGTCTATCCCTCGCCGGATAAAACTCCGCCGGATTCAATGGATGCACAATGGTTCGAATGGTCCGAACCAATCGAGTTCTTTCGTCATCGGTCCTTCCGTGGCGAGCCATTGGTCCCAAATCTCCCTCCATAGCAAATTTCCTTCGCAAATTCGAGCAAACCTTGCAATTTGGGTTGGATTTTTTCTCTCTTTTCTCTCCTCCCTCGTCGGAATTTATGGAAGAAAATGGCTTCTTCTTCCTCGGCCTCGGCGCTGAAAAGGACTTTGTCACCCGCAAAGTCCCACGACTCTTACCGCACCCGTAAATTTTTGCCACTTTGGCCCTCGCAGTTAATTTTACCTCTTTTGGCCCCCAAAAGTGTAAAATTTCCCCCAGTTAGACATTTCTAACACCCCATCCCCCGAGGATAAATTCCCAGTTAGTTTTCACTAACGCTCGTCTCCAGACGTTAAAATGCCTAATGGTTTTCACCATCAATTATATCCTCAATCGCGACCTTTCACGGTCCGATTTCAATCCTCAATCGCGACCTTTCACGGTCCGATTTCAATCCTCAATCGCGACCTTTCACGGTCCGATTTCAATCCTCAATCGCGACCTTTCACGGTCCGATTTCAATCCTCAATCGCGACCTTTCACGGTCCGATTTCAATCCTCAATCGCGACCTTTCACGGTCCGATTTCAATCCTCAATCGCGACCTTTCACGGTCCGATCTCAATCCTCAATCGCGACCTTTCACGGTCCGATTTCAATCCTCAATCGCGACCTTTCACGGTCCGATTTCAATCCTCAATCGCGACCTTTCACGGTCCGATTTCAATCCTCAATCGCGACCTTTCACGGTCCGATTTCAATCCTCAATCGCGACCTTTCACGGTCCGATCTCAATCCTCAATCGCGACCTTTCACGGTCCGATTTCAATCCTCAATCGCGACCTTTCACGGTCCGATTTCAATCCTCAAATCGCGACCTTTCACGGTCCGATTTCAATCCTCAATCGCGACCTTTCACGGTCCGATTCCAATTCTCAATCGCGACCTTTCACGGTCCGATTTCAATCCTCAAATCGCGACCTTTCACCTTTCACGGTCCGATTTCAATCCTCAAATCGCGACCTTTCACGGTCCGATCTCAATCCTTAATTGCGACCTTTCACGGTCCGATTTCAATCCTTAATCGCGACCTTTCACGGTCCGATTTCAATCCTCAATCGCGACCTTTCACGGTCCGATTTCAATCCTCAATCGCGACCTTTCACGGTCCGATTCCAATCCTCAATCGCGACCTTTCACGGTCCGATTTCAAGTCTCAATCGCGACCTTTCACGGTCCGATCTCAATCCTTAATCGCGACCTTTCACGGTCCGATTTCAATCCTCAATCGCGACCTTTCACGGTCCGATTTCAATTCTCAATCGCGACCTTTCACGGTCCGATTTCAATCCTTAATCGCGACCTTTCACGGTCCGATTTCAATCCTCAACTGCGACCTTTCACGGTCCGATCTCAAACAATAATCCCGACCTTCGCGGTCCGACCTCCACTCTCCTATCGAGACCTTCGCCGTTCGTCTTCCCGGCAACAAGAATAAGCTCCGAACCCCAAGGCACGAACGCCTTGCAACAATCCCTCTTCGGCCATCCTCGTAAGCTCCGAACACCTTTTCACTTCAAAGAAGTGAACATTCATCTCCCGCCGCGCCGTAAGCTCCGACTGCTTCCACCTCGCCGGCAATGCAATAAGCTCCGCACAACAATCCCTCTTCGGCCATCAAGGTAAGCCCGAACGCTCATCCCTGCCAGGATAAACCCGGCAATGCAATAAGCCCAAGACCTAAGGCACGAACGCCCTCGCGCATCGCAACTCCGGCTTGAGGCGCCACACGCCTCGAAGGTTTCAAGTCCTGTGTTCCGACGCCTCCCAACAGCCTCCATTCAGTACATGTACTCGCGAATGGTCTCATTCAGTTTAGACGCCTCCTAACATGTCTCGCCAGTCAAGGTCCCCACGCGCGCCCTTGCACCCTTTCGAACTACGATCGGCTTGATTCCCGCTCGCGATACGTAGGAATCCTTTTCGCTAAGGGTCCACCACCGACCGCCTGTGTCTCTTTCAAAGTAAGGCATCCCGATTTGATCCTTATCTTTTCAACGACCCCACCTCCTTCGGAGGAGACGTCGCCGAGGGGCTAACTATAAGTACCCAAATCCGGATCGCCCAAATCCGTCGAAAGTTAACCGAAATCCGTTAACCGGCCCGCTTCCAGTGTTAACCGAAACTCGTTAAACTCCCGTTGCCGTGCCAACGAGACGCCCCGGATCGCCCCGTGCATCCCGACGCCGAACCGTACTTAACACGTGTCATCTCACGTAAAAGTATGGCTTTCCCGAAAAACGCATTTTCCAGCACTTTCCGGGGCATTTCTGACATTTTCCTGATCGTTATTTTAAAAACGGACAAAACCGACCGGGACAAAATCCCACATGGCCGGTGACTCACAGGACACTTGGCACGCATGCCACCTCCCTCTAGTCACCCTTCAATCAAATTCAAAGGGAAAAGACTAAAATACCCCCGGTATACAAATAAAGTCCACCGACTCCCTCGTGCACTTTCCCCGAAATTGCCAGCAAGTCCCCTGCATTTCCAAAATACCCAAAACCCCCGGATTCGTGCAAAGTCCGTCCTGACTCCTACCGCATTTTTCACCTATAAATAGAAATGGCTGTCAAAGCCAAAAGAAGAACTTTTTTACCCCAAAAAATCACCACCCTCTCGGCCCAAACTGATTTCACCCCTTCCGAGCTTCCGTTCTGTCTCGATTCGCATGAAACCTTCGTATTTCGATCAAATACGCACCTTACTACTTCGAAACAACCTTTCGAATCACTTTTCCGTGTCCCGTACACACCTCCCGAGCCAAAGGAGTCGACCCTAGCCATAGGTATAACTCCCTCTCTCTAAATCTCTCGTTCCATCTCGGTTTACGCGCCAGTCGCTACAACCATTTCGAACGTCGTTATCGAAATGTAGACGCCTCCGTCTAACGAGGTCCGATACGTTTTAGCCCCTCGCTCCTCTTCTCTTTCCGTAAAAGAAGTAATCACGGGTTAAAACGGCGTTCCGACCCCGTTCCGTTTATTTTTATCGTCATTTACCAATTCCGGATCGATCGATCCGTTGATCGTCATTTAATTTCTGTCATTTACAAATCCGAGCCGTTTGGCCTCGTTGATCGTCATTTACAAATCCGAGCCGATTGGCCTCGTTGATCGTCATTTACGAATCCGGATCGTTTGATTCCGTTGATACCGCACTTTAAATACTGTCATTTACAAGTCCGACCCGTTTGGATCGTGATAGTATTTACTTTTCAAAGTCCGAGTCGCAACCCGATTCGTTGATCGCATATCATTTAATACGCATTTTTTCCGTAAAAATCGTTAACAATGTAATGCCCGGTTCAAAACCGGAGTTCGTCCGTCGAACTCTCTTTCAAAACGCGCGACATGACGTTCGGCCTCCGAACGCTCATCTTCAAACTAAAAGCCGCCATTTGACACTCAAAATCATTTAATACGTTTTTTCCCGTAAAAATCGTTAACAATGACATTCCCGGTTCAAAAACCGGAGTTCGACCTTCGAACTCCTTTTCAACTCAAAATCGACGTTTGCCACGCAAACGCTCATTTCAAACTCAAAGTCGACGTTTGCCACGCAAACGCTCATTTCAAACTCAAAACCGACGTTTGTCATTCAAACGCTCGTCTTTTCAAACAAAGTCACCTAATCCACGTTTGACATTCAAACCAAGATTAAGCTTGTCATTCAAGCCCCCATTTCAAAAGACACACACACACACATGATTTCGAGAAAGGTAGAAAGACTCATCATGCGAGGCGTTTCGGGCGATCTCGTCATACTCTACCCGAAACGTAACTTGACCTCCGAACCTAACAATCTCTGGTACTAAAAGCTTTTTACTCATTTTTGATGCCAATAAAAATGATCCCCCTTTTCAAATCATTTTCCTAAGTTTTTGCTACCAATAAAAACGACACCATTTTCAATAGCCGTTTCTCAACGTTTGGGCTCAAAATACAAAAACCGCGTGGCGACTCCTCATTTTTTTCCTTCCCATGAAGCGAGGTCTCAGACACCAACCCCCCGTGAAAGACAACCGCGTTTCGCGCCCCGCGCGAAATCCCGGGTAATTTCACCATTCGGCTTTGGTAGGCTCGAATGTGTTCCATGGCCTTTAGTCGGCGTTCGTCCAGTATGGCCAATTCGTCATGCCAACTTCGGAGACATTCCACTTCATTGACTTCATTTTCTAATAGCACTCGGAGTGATGGGATTTCTAACTCTATGGACAATACTGCTTCCATTCCATAGGTCAGGGTGAATGGAGATTCTCCCGTGGCAGTCCTTACTGATGTTCGGTAGCCCCAAAGTGCCAGATACAGCTTCTCGGGCCAATCTCATCCTTGTACTGTCATTTTTCTGATGATCTATTCGAGGGTCTTGTTTGCTGCTTCCACTGCGCCGTTGGTTTGCGGCCTGTAAGGAGAGGACTTATGGTGGGTGATCTTAAATTCCGCCAATAGTCTGTCGCAGTCTCCCTTGAAGTGAGATCTGTTTTCTGATATGCCCTCGTGTGGGATGCCATATTGGCATATGATGTTTTCTTTGAAGAACTGGGTGACCTTCTTGGAAGTCAACACTTTGTAGGACTTGGCTTCGACCCATTTTGTGAAGTAGTCGATGGCTACCAAGACGAACTCGTGGTCGTTGCTTCCGGGCGGAGTGATCTTCCCAATGACGTCGATTCCCCAAGTGGCAAAAGGCCAGGGAGTGGTCATGCAGTAGAGATCATGAGGGGGAAGATGGTTAAGGTTGGAGAATCGCTGGCACTTGTCGCAGCTTCTGACAAAGTGGATGCAGTCTGCTTCCATGGAGATCCAGTAGTAGCCCATTCGAAGAATGATCTGCATCAGGGCTCGAGCATTCATGTGGGTACCACAAGCCCCATTGTGGACTTCGTTCATGAGCTCGACCGCCTTTTCATTGCTGATGCACCAGAGGAGTGGTCCTTGGTAGCGCTTCTTGTATAGCATATTCCCCAGGATGACAAAGTGAGAGGCAAGGCGCTTTAGGGCCACAATGCTCTTGGCTTTGATCCCTTTTTTGTATTTGCCTTCCTCATTTATGAAAGAGGTTTCTTCGTTTTTGAGGTATTGGTAGATTTGGTTGTACCACGGCTATTTGATTGGCTTGGGCGCTGCCTCAATTTCACAGTAGTAGGCAGGAATTTCCTTCCTACTTTGAATGGCTTTACCGTCATCCCTTCGGGGATCTCTATGAGTGAAGCCAAGGTGGCTAGGTGAAATTACCCGGATCGCGCGCGGAACGCGGCGAGCGACTTTCGCAAACTTGGGACCTCGCTGAAAAGGAGAGGGAGGAGTCGCCACACCGTTTTGTATTATGAGCCTAAACTTTGAAAAAGACTGGTTTGAAAAGGAGGCCATTTTGATTAGTAGCCAAAACTTGGAAAAGGCTTTGAAAAAGGGGACGTTTTGATTGGTAGCCAAAACTTGGAAAAGACTTTAAAAAAGGGGACATTTTGATTGGTAGCCAAAACTTGGAAAAGGCTTTTTTGGACCAGAGATTGTTAGGTTCGGAGGTCACGTTACGTTTTGGGAAGAGTATATTGAGATCACCCGAAATGCCTGGTATGATGAGTCTTTCTACCTTTCTCGAAAAGTGTGTGTGTGTGTATTGCATTTTGAAAAGGGGCTTGAATGACAAGCTTTAATCTTGGTTTGAGTGACAAACGTTGATTTGTGGTAAAATGAGCGTTTGAATGACAAACGTCGATTTTGAGTTAGAAAAAGGGGTTTGAATGACGAACTTGTTCGAATGACGAACTTGAATCTTTAGTTTGAATGACAAACGTTGATTTTGTTAAAAGAGCGTTTGAATGTCAAACGTCGATTTTAAGTCAGAAATGAGCGTTTGAATATAAAACGTCGGGTTTTGAGTCAGAAATGAGCGTTTGAATGTCAAACGTCGGGTTTTGAGTCGGAAATGAGCGTTTGAATGTCAAACGTCGATTTTGAGTTGTTTTGAAAACAGGTTCGAATGTCGAACTTGAATCTTTAGTTTGAATGACAAACGTTGATTTTAGTAAAAGAGCGTTTGAATGTCAAACGTCGGTTTTTTTACGTTGTTTTGAAAAGGAGTTCGAATGACGAACTTTCAGTTTGAACCGGGCATTATAATGTTACCAATTTTATGAAAAAGGTAATAAATGAGATGCGATCAACGAGTCATTTTGTGACTCGGACATTTGTAAGTAAATACTATCACCAAACCAAACGGTTTGGACTTGTAAATGACAATATTGAAATGCTGTGTCAACGGAATCGAACGATCCGGACGGTAAAAGTGCGATCGACGAGCCAAATGGCTCGGATTTGTAAAGGTGCATAAAGCAAATAGCGATATCGACGGATCAAACGATCCGGACTTTGTAAATGATAATCACGAACCAAACGGTTCGAACGGTAAAGAGAGAATCAACGGATCGAACGATCTAGACGGTAAATGACAGAAACGTAAAAAGGGGACTTGAACGCCGCTTTAACCCGAAATTACTTCTCTTACGGGAGAGAATATGATCAGGGACTAAAATGTATCAAGTCCCGAAGACGGCGTTACGTCTACATTTTGAGGGTTTCGATCGGATCGAAAATAGCATTTGATGCATAAATCGAGACGAAACGGAGTTTTAGAGAGAGAGAGAGAGAGAGAGTGTTACGTATGGCTAGGGATTGACTCTTTGGATCATAAGGCACATATGGGATACGATTTAGTGTTTAGGAGGTGTTTCAAAAGTGTTTGGCTCGTGTTTGGTCGGAAAATGTGGTTTTCACGCAAATCGAGGCATTTTCCGGGGCTCGGGAGGGGGTATAGGCTGCTAGAACCGTGGGGTTTTCAGGAGAGGTAATAAAATTATGCCCTTTTTACAGAATGATAGCCTCTGTATTTATAGGGGTAATTTTGAAGAACAGGCCGTCCGGCCTAAACTTCAATTTGGGGTTTTTTTTTGGGTATTTTGGAAATTGCAGAGACTTGATGAGGATTTTGGTTTTTCATGTAATACTGGTCGGACGGCCTAACTATCAATTTCAGGGATATTTTGGTCTTTTCACCCTTGAATTTGATTGATGGGGATGGGGGAGGCTGTGCATGTGTGCCATGTGTCCATATGAGTCACCAAGGGTAGAGTTTTTGTCCCGTTAATCCCGATTTTGACTGTTTTCTAAATAACTGTCCGAAAAATGTCCGGAACGGCCCTGAAAAGTCCCAGAAATAGCGTTTTTTGAGGAAAGCGGTACTTTTACGTGTGATAATGTGTGTTGAGTATGCTTTGGATTCGAGATGCAAGGGGCAGTCCTGGGAAGTCTCGTTGACTCGGGAATGGGGAGTTTAACGGGTTCCGGTTAACATGGAAAGGGCCTGTTAACGGTTTCCGGTTAACTTTTAACGGATTTTAACGATCCGGATTTGGGTACTTATAGTAGCCCCCCAGCAACATCACTTTCGAAGGACGTGGGGTTGTTGAAAAAGATAAGGATCCAAATCGAGGGATGCCTTATTTGGAGAGACCTAAGCGGCCAAATGGCTGGACCCTTAGCGAAAGGATTCCTAGGTATCCCAAGCGGGAATCAAGCCGATCGTAGTTCATGGGTGCGAGGACGTTTCGTAGGGGCCTCGACTTGTGGGGGAATGATTAGGAGGAGTTCGTCCTGGTTGAGACTGATTTGAAGGCGTCTAAACCTGAGTGTGACTATTCGGAGGCGTTTGAACCTATGGGGGATGTAATTGGAGGTGTCTTAACCTAAGTGAGACTGTTCGGAGGAGTATGAACCTATGTGAAACTGTTTGGAGGCGTTCTTAACCTGAGTGAGACTGTTCGGAGGCGTCTGGACCTGAGGGAAACTGTTTGGAGGTGTTCTAACCTGAGTGAGACTGTTCGGAGGCATCTGAACCTATGGGAAACTGTTTGGAGGTGTTCTAACCTTAGTGAGACTGGTCAGAGGCGTTTGAACCTGAGGGAAACTGTTTGGAGGCGTTCTATCCTGAGTGAGACTGTTGGAGGTGTCTGAACCTATGGGAAACTGTTTGGAGGCGTTCTAACCTGAGTGAGACTGTTCGAAGGCGTCTGAACCTATGGGAAAATGTTTGGAGGCATTCTAACCTGAGTGAGACTGTTCGAAGGCGTCTGAACCTATGGGAAACTGTTTGGAGGCGTTCTAACCTGAGTGAGACTGTTCAGAGGCGTCTGGACATGAGGGAAACTGTTTGGAGGCGTTCTAACCTGAGTGAGACTGTTCAGAGGCGTCTGAACCTATGGAAAACTGTTTGGAGGCGTTCTATCCTAAGTGAGACTGTTCAGAGGCATCTGAACCTGAGGGAAATTATTTGGAGGCGTTCTATCCTTAGTGAGACTGTTCGGAGGCGTCTGAACCTATGGGAAACTGTTTGGAGGGGTTCTAACCTGAGTGAGACTGTTCAGAGGCGTCTGAACCTATGGAAAACAGTTTAGAGGCGTTCTAACCTGAGTGATACTGTTCAAAGGAGTCTGAACCTGAGGTAAATTGTTTGGAGGCATTCTAACCTGAGGTGAAAGTGCTCGTGCCTTTGGGGATATAGTGGGAATGATGGGAATAGTTGTGTTATACTGGCGTTTTTAACAACACGAAAGAATTGACGTTCCAACATCGGGGTTAGGAACGAAATGTGATCTCGGGAGAGAATGACACATTACTGGGGAAAAGCGTCCAGAGTTATAACAAAGGCGGTTAGGAACTGAGGAGATTGATTGACGTTCCTTTAGAATGATTGTCTTAGGATCCTGTTGGGGAGAAATGTTCGGGCTTACGACGACGGCCGAAGAGGGATTGTTGTGCGGGCTTACATTGATTGCCGTTGAGATGGTCGGGCTTACGATGACTGCCGGGGAAGTGATTGTTCACCTGCTGGGGGGAAGAGATACTCGGGCTTACTATGGTGGCCGAAGAGGGATTGTTGTGCGGGCTTACATTGATTGCCGCTGAGGTGGGAAGGTCGGGCTTACGATTGACGGCCGGGATTTACCCTTTGGAGTAGGGGGCGTTAGAAATGTCTAACTGGAATTTAACCTCTGGAGAGGGGCGTTAGAAATGTTTAACTGGAATTTAACCTCTGGAGAGGCGGCGTCAGAAATGTCTAACTGGGAAAATTTTAACTTTTGAGGAAAAGTATCAAATTTGGAAAGATGAGGGGCTGAATTGGCATTTGGGCCAAAGTGGCCCATCACGTAAAAGAGGCCGGACGGCCTATGTCTCAATTTGGACAATTTAAAGCAGCCGTCGGCCATTAGAGAGAAAGAGAGAAAATTTGAGAGATTTTTCGAGAGGAAGAGAGAAAAGAGAGAAAAATTTGTCATTTTTCTTCGATCTTTGTTGAAATCTTCGAGAGATTATTGCTATGGAAGCAGGATTGGGGCGGAGGGGTCGACATAGAAGGACCGATAATGAGAGGAAGAGGCTCAAGAGGACGGTGCAAACCACCACTCTTCCCATGGATCCGATCGAGTTTTACAAAGCTCGGGATAGCTTTAAATCTAAGGAGGGGATAGCGAGGAAGGTAAGCATCCTCTAAATTCCTTTGAATTTTAGAATTTGCATTCTTGAAATCTTGGAATTTTGACTTGAATTGTGTTAGGGTTCTTGATGCCCGATTTGGGGCTTTTGATCTTGCGATGCCCTTTTGTCGAAATTGACTTTAGCTTAGTGCAATTGAAGTTATAGGTAGACAACGTAGAAATTTTGGTAGAAAAATTCCAGGTCTAGGGGCGTTTTCCAAAATTAAAGTGAGTTTAATTCGGGACGGAGTAATTTTTGAAATGTTTGAAAGTTCTGTTTTAGACGGATTTTTCGAAATGTTCTGAAAGTTCCGGGTTTGACGGATTTTTCGAATTTTTTTGAAAGTTCCGGGTTCGAAATGTTTTGAAAGTTCCGGGTTTGAAGGGTTTTTCAAAATGTTCTGAAAGTTCCGGGTTTGACGGATTTTTCGAAATGTTCTGAAAGTTCCGGGTTTGACGGGTTTTTCGAAATGTTTTGAAAGTTCCGGGTTTGACGGTTTTTCCAACTTGGTTTTGAAAGTTCCGGGCTTGACGGGTTTTTCAAAATGACTTGTACATTTTTGAGATTTCGAACCGTTAATACTCCGACTGGGACGGAAATATTTTAGGGAAATGAACCGTTAATGAACGGAATTTTGAAACTTGAACCGTTAATACTCCGACTGGGCTGGAAATATTTTAGGGAAGTGAACCGTTAATGAACGGGATTTTGAAACTTGAACCGTTAATACTCCGACTGGGACAGAAATATTTTAGGGAAGTGAACCGTTAATGAACGGGATTTTGAAACTGAACCGTTAATACTCCGACTGGGACGGAAATATTTTATGGAAGTGAACCGTTAATGAACGGGATTTTGAAACTTGAACCGTTAATACTCTGACTGGGACGGAAATATTTTAGGGAAATAAACCGTTAATGAACGGGATTTTGAAACTGAACCGTTAATACTCCGATTGGGACGGAAATATTTTAGGAAAATGAACCGTTAATGAACGGGATTTTGAAATTTGAACCGTTAATACTCCGACTGGGACGGAAATATTTTAGGAAAATGAACTTTATCTTTGTGTTGATATGTTTTTGTGATTTTGACATGTGCATGTGCATTTTGTGTACGTTATCTTGTAGTAACATACTTTTGCTGTATTTACCTGCAGGGCGAGGGCCGATTGACGTGTCCACTACCAAGAGTAGGGGAGATGTTGAGGCAGTCCGTGAGCTATGGGAAATGTTCGCGGATGTGGCTCATGACGGGGAGAGAAGTCCACGATAGCTCGTGATATACTCTGGCCTGGGAGGCTTTATCAATGCGGTGGCTGTGGTGGCATCGACATAGGGGGTGAAGGTGCTCCATGTGGCCTTGAGCGAGTATTGGTGGGATATGACCTACACATTTCACTTTAGGTGGGGGGAGGCATCAGTGACTCCTACGAACTTAGCCGTGATTATCGGGTTATCATTCCGAGGCAATCCTATAGAGTGGTTTAATGGTTTTACCATGGAGCAGGTGTCAAGACTGCTTGGTTTTGACATTTCGGATGCTAGAGGCCTTGGTATTCGGTACGGGCCGATGGAGGCACACTTGAGGAGGGGGATAGATGAGTATCTAGCCGGCTCCGAGAGAATGACAACAGAGTGTTTGGCTAGGGGGTTTTTGTGGTTTGCTCTGTCAGCAACCCTTTTCCCCAATGCTGACACGACGTGTCAGTTTGCTTTGCTTGGCTCCCTAACTGATCTGGAGGCCGTGAGGGGTTTTACTTGGGGAGAAGCTGGTCTAGCCGAGCTCTTCTTCGCCTTGGACATGTGTTCCCGGGGGGAGGACAACTCGTTCTGTTGCTTTAAGTTCGGGCTAGATGTGAGTCTCCTTTTTTTTTTTCTCTTCCTTGTCTCGCTTGTACTTGTATGTATCTGCTTTGTAGCTGATATAACTTTCATGGCGTTTGACAGGTGTGGTGCTTTGAGGTGTTTCACCCGCATAAGTGGACCACCAGGGAGGCGTATACCCTTTTGTTTCCTGCCATGCTGACTTGGCAGAAGACAGGTAGGAAGCCGGTGAAGTCCAAGGAAAGTAACCATGTGACATACGAGGAGGTGTCTTTGGTCTTGGACCGAGACTTCTCGCCGAGGATCAACGTGACTTGGTGGAGCCGATTTGATCATTTCATGGTGCAGGCTTCTAGGGAGGTGACACATCAGCGGAAGCTGCTAGTGGGGCTTCATTGTGGCGTTATGTATCTGGGTGAGAGGGTGTCTTTCCAGTACGCTTCGGGATCTGGTCCCTTGGATCCGAGGGATCCGCCTCTTCACATGCAGTTTCCTATGCCCATAGTTGGGGAGGAATTGCAGCGGTACAGGCAGGGAGTGCTTCACGTCGAGAACATCATAGAGGATGCTGACTACGACATCTTTCGGAGGACGAGGCTGAGGAGCCCACATGTGATGGCTAGAGAGGGTGAGGATCTTGCGCTTCCCAGAGATTATCCGCTCCCGCGCACTCGCTTAGCGTTCGAGGGCGTTGGTGGTTCTCGCAGACAACTGACGATTCCCATACCGAAGCAGGTGAGGCCTCAATACAGAGTTGAACCCAGTGCTTCGTTGAGTATCTTATGGCTTTTCTGTACTTGTAGTAGCATTTTGCAAATGTTGCATCTGTGATGTATGTCTGTCTTTTGACGGCTTTCCTGGTTTGCAGGTTTCTGGTTGTACTTACGATCAGGCTATCAAATGTCTGGATGGGATGACTGGCTTTGCTAGGAGGCTTGTGGACTTCCTACGGTGCAGTTCTCGGAGGAGTGTGGCTGTTCATGAGCCGATGCCTTCCCGACCTTCTGCTGCGAGAGACTCATCTGCTTCTACGGCTGGTGGTGTAGATGTCGGGCAGGGCTTTAGCCAGTTCTCGGGTGAGACTGCTGGATTTGGAGCTCGCCACTCCTCGTATTCGGGATACGAGCCTGGGGAGTCTTCGGGAGCACAGGCGCAGAGCCGTCACTTCTCGTACTCCGGCTTTGATGAGTTCGCGGATTATTTGTCTACCACGGATTCGGCTACTGCGGGGCAGTATTTTGAGTGCTCGGATGACGAGCAGGACTCGGAGTAGTCCCGTTGATTCTTTTAGACAATTATGTGCACTGTCTGTAACAGAATATCATTTTGTACTTGAAAGGCCCTTGGGGAGAACTTTTGTACATTTTGAGTATTTATTATGATTACTTTTTACTTATTCTTGGCAGATAAGCAAGTAGGTTGATCAAAAATAAATAATAACATGAGATGCATTAAATAATAAAATTTGAGCTGGCAAAATTTATAACTATATGCACTGTTGCACGAGCCCGGGGCGGATGTGGTGTTGGCAATGAGTGAATTAATCACGGGTTAATATGTTTTGATCAAGGCTTGAACAGGGGTGCCTTTGGAAATGTCGAGGGACATTGGTGCAACAAGGCTGCAGGCCGGCCTATGTCTCAATTTTCAGTTTGTTCAAATTGCAGTCCAGTTTCTGCAGATTTGGGAATCTCACGCTTGTTTCTGAAGCTGATTTCTGTTTCTCTCTCAAATTCTTTGAAGTTTCCTTTGTTTTCCATGGCCACGTTTCCAAGGTTGTCGTCACAGATGCAAGAATGATTTTTGGAGAGGTTCAAGACGTGGGTACGACACTACACGAGGCAAAACAAGGAGTTCTTCGAGGGTTGTTATAGGATGAAGGCAGTTTGGGCTTTGAAGGAGCTTGTGCCGGATTGGGACCTTTTGAGTGCTGCGGCTCATTTCTGGGACGAAAGGAGGCACGTGTACAGCTTCTCTTATAATGAGATCACGCCCACGCTTGAGGATTTTCGGGCTATCCTTGGAGGACCTGAGGTGGAGTAGATTGTTCTTCCTTTGACGGGTGGCCTAACCACCGTTGAGAAGTTGATGTCCCTGCTTGGCATTTTGACTGAAGAAGCATACGGAATGCTGATACCAAATAGTGATCATGTTGACATTTCGGGGCTGTCCGATAGATTTGTTGGTGTCGATGAGAGCGTTGCGATGTGGGACGCCTTTGCTCAGTGTTTGGTTGCTACTTTGTTCATATTCACGTGGGGGTGTTGAAATTACCCAGATCCGGCTCGCGCGCGGGCCCTGGCATCTCGCGCCATTGGTTGAGGAGGTGACTCGCTGCGTTTTTATTTGTAGAGTCGCCACACCGTTTTGATTTAGCCCAAAACATTGAAAAAAGGCTTAGTTTAAAAATTGTTGTTGTGTGATGAGATTTTTGAGTTTGGAGGTCAGATTACTCCTCGGGAAGGGCATATTAGATGTGCACCCAAGTTGCCTTGTAAAACGAGTCTTTCGGTACCCCTCTTTTCTTTAAAAGTTGTGTGTGTGTGTGTGCTTTTTTTAAAAATGCATGTTGTATATAATGTCTACATCGTACGCTATGTATTGAAATGTATTGAAATAGTGTTAGAAGGAAGCCTTACCAATGTTGGTTTGTGTCTGTCTTCCGCTTGGGAATAGTGTTTGAATGTTGAATAGTGTTCCGGGACGGATCGGTATTACTTCAGGATTTACCGGTGTCTGCGGATAGAGCTTCGGCGTGTCTCGGGATTGTCAGGTGTGTACTCAGGCAGAGTTTCTTCGTGCGTTGAGATCACAGGGATCGTTAACTGGACTTAGGCAGAGGTTCATCGTGCGTTGGGATCGTCGGTTGCGCTCGGGCAGTGTTCCGACGTGCGTCGGGATCGTCGGTTGTGCTCGAAAAGGGCCGAGACTTCTCGGGATGGATCGGAATGCCTCGGGATGGATTGGCAGGGCTTCGAGATGGATCGGCAAGGCTTTGGGATGCCTCGGGAGTGCCTTGGGGCAGCTCGAGAACGCTCGGCAGTGCTCAGCAGGGCTTCAGAGTACCACGAGGGGTCTCGAAATGCCCCGGAGGGAACCGAAAGGGACCGGGATGGCCCCGAAGGGTCTTATAGGGGCTGCCTGAAGGTTGGGAGAGAGGGAGAGAAGAGGAGGTATGAGAAAAATGAGAGGGGGAGCCCTCTATTTATAGGGTCCAGATTCTGGCTAACTATGTCGCACGGCACTGGACCCAATCACCAATTTTTTGGTTTTCCTGGATTTAAGGGAATATTGTGGACTTTAAGGGATTTTGTAATTATGATGTCTGGAAGCAAAGTGCTCCACACGGACTGTCCTTGCTTTTCCAATTTTTCCAAAATTCCTAAAAAGTTCTTTTGTACTTTTTTATCCCAGAAAGGCCCTCCCTTGGTTTGGTTGGTGGTTTTTGGGGTTTTTGAAGGCTACGGGTGTTCGAGATCAAGTTTGTGTGAGTCTGCGGTCGTGCGTTGGATGAGGAGTGATCCAGATTGGGGTACTTACAGAAGCCCCTCGACGACGTCACTTATGGAGGAAGTGGGGTCGTTGATAAGATAAGGATCCTGATCTGGATCGCGTGCTGGGAGAGGAGGTGACCATTGTGAATGTGTGCCCAAATTTTTTTTGTGTTGGATTCACGCGAGTTTGAAGACATCCGGTTTAATTTGAAAAACGGAGTCGCCACGCCATTTTGATTACCTCAAAACTTTGAAAAAAAGGTTTTATGGGTTCGGAGGTTAAGTTACCCCTTGGGAAGAACGGATCGTCGTTCACCCAAGGTGCCTTGCCGGAGCAAGTCTCCCAAGATTTCATTAATCGTGCTTGCTTGCGTGCTTTCTTGTGTGCATGTGTTTGAAAATAAGGAGGGAATGTCCCAAGTCGTCTTTCGGACGTACAAACCATTTGTTGGTTGTCGCTCGGGATTTCTTGGGGGATTTCTTGGATTTTATGTATTCGGGATTATGATCCCGCCCTCATCCTGGACTTGTGATCATCGCATTTTTTAGACCTTGGGACTTGCGTGATCGAGAGAATGACTCTCTTTGTAGTCAAAGATGAGGTTCTTTAGAAAAGGAGGGTCCTTAGCCCATCAATCCTACACTTTAAGATGGTCGAGCTTGTATAGATGCTTCATACTCATCTTAAGTGATAATCGGAGATATAGGGTTCGAAGGTGTCCCTTTCTAAAGAGATCATGAAACCTTTATGGAAGGAACGATGTAAAGATAGGATCTTTTACACCGGTCCGTTCCTAGGTTGCTAATGGGGGAATGGGGGGGAATGTATGTAAAAATGACACTTTAATGAAAATGATGCATTTTTATGAAGAACTTGGCATTCATTATGCAAATGATGCATAAAGATTTCATTTTGAAAAAGCATATGATGCTAATTTATGGTAAAGACATGGTCTTTAAAGCAAATGATGCTTGGAAAAGGGATTTTGAATGCAAAGGATGCATTTTGATTGAAAAGATTTGATTTTTATATGCAAAGGATGCATAAAGATGACATTTTTATTGGAAAATGGGGGTTTTAGGTGCAAAGGATGCACCTTTATGGGGAAAGACTACATTTTTATGACAAATGATGTCTAATGCATGCAAAAGGGGAAGGGGGAATATAAAGATGTGATCTTTAATCTACCAAGTCCCAAGCAATATAAAGACAATGCAATGAGCAATTTATAAAGCCATTAGGATGCGAGGTTAGGGCGTGCGAGGTTACCAATGGCTTTCTTCTTCTTTGGATGGAGCTAGGAGGAGAGGTTGATCTTGGATCTTCAAGGAGGAGGGAGGGAGCTTCTTGGCCTTCTTCTTCACCTTCTTGGATCTTCAACAGCCTTTTGGGAGCATTATGATTTTGTGGGTTGATTTTGTTGTGTCAATTGTGTGTGTTGAAATGGGTAGAGGAGGGCTCTATTTATAGGCAGTCTGGAAATCGCCAATGAGGCCGTGCGGCTAGGGACCTCCAGATAATGCAGCCGTGCGGCATTATCCATTGTGACTCAGCATTTCTAGAACCATGCAAGGTGGCAAATTCTAGAAGGTTCTTCCTAATTAAGAAAAACGTGTTTCTTAATTAGGAAGGCTCCTTTTCAGCCTTTAATTAATTTGGGACTGTTCCGGAATATTTCCGGAACACTAGGAAAGTCCGGGGAATTACCGGAAAACTTACCGAAATTGCCGGGAAATTTAACCGGAAGGCATGAGCCAGATTTGGGTACTTACAGAAGCCCCTCGGCAACGTCACTTGCAAGGCGAGTGGGGTTGTCGATAGAAAAGGATCCGATCTGGCGAATGCCGAGACGGATTGGGAGACCGAGGTAGTCGAGTGGCTGAACCTCTTATGAAAGGCTACCTACGTATCCCGGAGGAATCAAGCCAGGCCGTAGTTCGGAATAGATCCGCTGGGGAATGGAGCAGAGAAATTGGTCTCTTGCTAGCGAAATAGAAGAGATAATGACCTAGGAGGTCAAGCAATTGCTCCTACTGGGGATATGCTAGAAGTGACCGAGGTGGTCGGATAACAAAGTCTCTTATGAGAGACTACTTCATCACTGAGGAGTGACGGAGGAAAAGGGTGACCAAAGTGGTCGGATGGCTGGACCTTTTACAAAAGGCTACCTACGTATCCCGGAGGAATCAAGCCTTGATCGTAGTTCGAGCATCACTAGATAGTTAGGAACGATGTCTAGGATCCTTGAGGGTTTTGACAATTAATGGAGGTTGTCACCTGAGAAAACTAGAGCTTACGTTACTATCGAGAAGATAGAGGTAACTAAAGCTGGATGACGTTATTTCTTTATGACGGAAATAACGAAGACTAGAGCTTACGGCGCTATCTCTTTTTGACAGAGATAGAGGTAGCTAAAGCTAGATGGCGTTATTTCTTTATGACGGAAATAACGAAGACTAAAGCTTACGGCGCTATCTCTTTTTGACAGAGATAGAGGTAGCTAAAGCTAGATGGCGTGATTTCTTTATGACCGAAATAACGAAAACTAAAGCTTACGGCGCTATCTCTTTTTGACAGAGATAGAGGTAGCTAAAGCTAGAAGAACTTAAGTATACTTTGCTATTCGTGATAGAGGTATCTTAAGTTAAGAAGAACTCGAGCATACGTCACTATCCGGGATAGAGGTAGCTTAAGTTAAGAGAACTTAGCATACGTCGCTATCTGGGATAGAGGTAAGCTCAGTTTAGAGTTTTGACAATTTGGAGGTTGTCACCTAGCATTATCCCGTTATAACGGATATAACGGAGGCGACTGGGAAGAAAGCTTAATTGCTTAAGAGATAAGGGATATCTTCTGAAAAAGATGTTATCTTGGTTAAAAGATAACGGAAATTGCATGCCCAAGTGGAAGGTCCAGGGGCAGGATTGTAATTTTCTGCTCAGAGCGAATGAGGCCGCCCGACATGAGATGGAGAAAAAGGAGCCGTACGGCTAGAAGCCTGTTTTTTCCAGATTATTTAAAATCAGATTTGAACGGGCCATTGGCATTGTGTTGCCGCCCAAGAACGCAGAGAGAGAGAAGAGAGGAAGAGAATTTCGAAATTCTTTCAATCCCCTTGCTTCCCTTTGATTTGAGATGGATCCGGAGGGCAATCCTATACTGAGGCAAGCAAGAAGAAACATCTCGGCGGCCGCTCGGAGGAGGAGAAAGGAGCTCGTGCGAACGGAAAGAAAGTATGACTTTCTTACGCCTCCGTCGGAGCTTTACCCGGGGAGAAGAGAGCACAAATCGACGAACCCGCGTCCGGTTGGGGTAAGCATTCTTATTTGGCTCAATTCCGTCGATTTTGATTGAATTTTGAATGACTTAGGGCTTGACCCGAACTTAGGAATTTTCTAGGATTTTCCTAGGATTTTTGAATGATTTTGAGACATTGATGAATAACCTATGAGGCTAAGAATATGCAATGTGCAATTTGTTTGACAAAAATAGTGAGAATGACCCACTTTTTCTCGCAAATAAAGTAAGAATGATAGTTGTCTAAAGTGAGACGGAGTTCTTGCATCTGCTAGAACTAGGTCAAAATTTTGAGAAAACATGATTTTGGAAGATGAAAAGGATTCATGCATGCCATTTTTGTTGGTGTTATGCCCTAGGCCTATGATTGATAGACTTATGTGTTGACATTATTTATTATTATATGAGATGTTTATTATTTGATTATTATATGTTTTGTATATTTATTTATAATAATCTCTGTCCCTAATTATTAAGAGAATAAATTAGTATAATTGTCAATGGATAATCATGTGATGATTATATGCATAAGAGATGCACATTGAAATTATGGGTACTTGTTAGAGAACAAGTGACTGGACATGACCCGCATGAGATTTATGTCATGGTCAAATGTCATACTTAAATCTCATACGGTTACTTCATTTATTTCCTAGACCTAAGATTATCGTAACCTTACATATGATGAAAGTCATGTTTGATTTTAGTCAAACGATATCTTAACACGATATCTATAAAGACTATCATTGGCATGATCGGAGTCATGATGGGAAGGATGATAAGTCAAGAAGGAATTTGTCCCTCGGAAGAGAGATGTTATGCTTGGGCCCCTCGATGAGTAATAATGATGAAAGTGTATGGCCGTACCCCAATGTGATTGGAATTATCATTATACTCAATAATCGAGAAAGCATTGAACAATAACAAGTTGACAAGGACCATGACTTGTGTTCAAATATAACATCGTGAGACAAAGGGATAAATGGAAGTACACCATTGGAAACGTGAACTCTTACGTTGCATTATTTAGGTAGACATAATGGCTTGCTAGAGTCCGCTTATGTCTTATGAGGTTCGATATGATCGAACTCATTACCAACATAATGTAATCCTATTGGGTCACACACAACTAGAATGAATTGGTTAAACCGGAGGAAGAATAGTTGAGAGTTTCTGTATCTGGCTATATATACCGCGCGACATATTAAGCCAATGGCTTAATATACCGCGCGACATAATAGGCCAATACGCGGTTTGACAGCCTGTCTCTCCTAATACGATTAGGAGAGGTATTCCTACTATTGTAGTATAAATACAAGGGTTCTGTCAGACCTAAAAGGTCAGCCGAAATTTTTCAAGCAAAATTCATAATTAAATACTCTCAATATTCTTCAAGGTTTAGATCTAGCAATCATCAAGAAGTTGTTCTTGAATTCATTCAAAGGTGTGGATACCAAAAGAGGGTCTTCGCTCGTTCATCGATCAAGGCCTAGAGTTCAAGCAAGTTGAAGAACGAAGTTTGTGATTCGATATCACATAATCAAATCGTTCGATAGCTCAAGACCGGAAAGCGTTTCAAGGTTGGTTTAATTCTATCTCATAGGAATTTAAATTAATTGTATAGAACGGATCCTAGGGCTTCTTGGGTTTTATGTTTTAATGCTTAATTCCGCTGCGCATGGACCCGTAAAACTCAACAATTTTTGAAAGAATAATGCTTATGTGCAAAGAATTGTGAAAATTGTGATTTTGTGCTTTAGGAAAGCAATGGGACTTGACATGACGCGTTTCAAGTGATGAAAGACGCTTTTTTGATGCAAATGATGCTAGAAAAACTTTTTTTTTTTGAATGCTTTTCTCTTGAAAATATGTGCACTTTTGTGAATATATGCATGCCTTTGAAAATGATGAAGGACTGACACACTTCTTTTTGTTGTGCTTGTCTACAGGAGAACAAGTCTAGAGGACCATCAGAGATTGCAGTCAAGCTTTGGCAGAGGATGCCGGATTTCGAGAAGAATGGGGTGAACCCCAAGGGTTTGGTGAGGGCTACCGGCCTGGATTCGTTCGTCGAGGCTATCGGCAGGGGTGTTCACATCACCTCTAAGAGCAAGGGCTTGATCCAGGCCCTTTCTGAGTTCTGGTGGGACAGTACCCATAGCTTTCACCTGAGCTGGGGAGAGCCGACGGTGACTCTCCGCGATTTCACAGCCTACATCGGTCTACAGTTCACTGGGAGGCCCGTGACTTGGAGAGACCACATTACAGCTGAGGAGTTCAGAGATTTGGTTGGATTTGAGTTGATTCCCAAGGGACTGGGTATGGAGACGAGGAATGTCGAGGTGGCAGTCCAGAACTGCATACGAGACTTTGCCGTTAGCGATGTGACTTCCCAGCAGCTGGCTAGAGCCTTTGTGTGGTTGATGCTATCAGTCACCATTTTTGCTAATTCTGGGACACTGGCCATGACTTGCCTCCTCGACTCTCTGGAGGATGTGGATGGGATAGGGACGGTCTCTTGGGGAGAGGCCGGATTGGCGGAGTTGTATTTCTCCTTGGACATGTACAGTAAGTAACAAAGGCTGCTTCGATGGAGGCTTCTTATTTGCCCTCGAGGTAGTCTCTCTTTCTTTTCTCTTTTCTCTTTCTCGTCTTAATACTTTTATGAGAGGGAGAATGACCTTTTGATGTTTTGAACATGCAGCCTGGTTTTGTGAGGTGATCGGGTTCTTCCCTTGGAACCAAAGAGTGATATCACCATCTTCCCCGCTATGGTTCGCCGGAGGGGAGATGCGAGGATAAATTCACTGGGAAGACCCGGATCACTTTCGACTACAAAATGGTGAGGCCGGTCATCAACGTGGATGGGCACGACGGAGTGGACTTCTACCCTTAGGGCAGTATCCGGAGATCTTCTTTGGGAGATGCAATTGAGGCGACTAGGCGGCAGGAGATGGCTCACCGGGCTGACTTGTGATGTCATTTACTTGGGGGACCATTTTTCGAGACAAAGATGGCCATGTCCCTCCATTGGACGCCATTACTCCTCAGATCCTCCAAAGACGAATGCCGCAGCCTGTGGATTGGCCAGAGGATGAGATTGCTAGGTACCGGGAAGGTATAGTCTGCAGAGGAGTATTTTGACATGGACACCCCCTACGCCGTGTTTGTGGAGCAGCGGCGAGGACGCCACGAAGCTAGTGAAGGCGGCGGTCACTCGTGGGTATGGGGAGGATGAGCCTCTTGACCCGCCGATCCCTCCCGCGCATCCGTCCTACGTGGTCCATGGAGTACCGAGGAGGATGAGGATACTGTCCCCGATGCTAGGGAGCCCCAAGACACCTTGCCGCCCGACAAAGACTGTAAGTATACTTTTAGGGTCTTTCCCTTTTCACTTTCTTTGCTTTTTTTGCAAATTTGAGATTTTCTCGAGATTTTTCGAGATTTTTCTCTTCTTTTCTCGGGTTCCAGCTCGCACCTATATGACAGATTGGTCGGGCGAATAGGGGCTGGAAGGACATGTGCCGGTCCCTTTTGAGGAAGCCGGCTCGCGCTTCAAAGGCAAAGCGGATGCACAGGAGCCCGGCGCAAGAGACGGCATGTCGGGGCACGGCAGATCTACCTCATCGGCCTCGGAGTACTCTTCCAAAGTGCCATGCCCTCGGGCGGGGACCCAACGCCGACATTCCGGAGCACTGGCCGAGTACGGGCATGATAATGACCATTTGTCTGACGTGAGCGACCAGGAGGACTTGATGAGGGAGGCTAGCATTTACGAGCTGAGCAGTGATGAAGAAGAAGAAGAATCGGAGGCCTAGGAGGTCTCTAGAATAGATTTGGAACAAAAACAAACAATGAACAATTTTTATGCACACTTTGTTTATTTTTTGCTTTATTCTGGCGCCGATGGGGCGAAGACATTGTACTTATGTTTTATTTGCTTTTCTAATTCATGCTTTTTTAATTTGCATATTATCTGAGCCTTGGGGCGATTTTTTGCTTGGAATCGGGGCTGAAACTGGGCCAAAATGATTTATAATGGTGTATAAATGCTTGAATGGCTTTTGGACATGTTTTTGTACAGGTTTTGGTTGAAAAAGTGGGGTGAAAACTCCCTTGGGCAGCAACTTGGTTGCTGCAGAATTTTTTTCTGCAGATGGCTAATGTAGCCGTGCGGTTTTGTCCAGAGGGCAAATAAAGCCGTGCGGCTCACAGTTCTGTCTGAACTGGTTATTTTCTGAATAAAAGCAAGGCTTGGCCATTTCATTTCATTTTCAACTTAGACTTGTCCCAATTGTTCCCAGAGCACATTTTGGACCTAAGAGCACCACCTTTGATCATTTTGCAATGGAGAATCCCGTTAGATTGCAAAGGGGGAAACGAGACCGTTTTCTGTCCGATCTTCAATCTTGGGTGAGACACAACTTCCAATCTCACAGGGGACTGCTTGATTCTTCCTTCAAGATCAAGTCTTTATGGCATTTGAGGGATCTCCCACCCGATTGGGACCTTTTGAGAGCCGCAGCAAAGTTCTGGGACGTCCGGAGACGTGTTTACTGCTTTTCTTATAACGAGATTGTCCCGACGCATGAAGACTTCCGAGCCTTGATTGGGGGTCCCGAGATTGAGGCTATATCTATTCCGCTGATCGGAGACGTGCCGGTGGCGGTAAAGCTTGCATCTTTTCTGCAGATTCCTTTGGGGGAGGCTGAGAGGATGATGGTAGCCCCGGACAGGATTGACCTTTCTGATATCCCGGGCAGGTTTGGGTCTCCAGATATGGCTGCGACCACGGTGGCTATGGACGCATTTATCCTTTGCGTATTCTCTGCTTTGTTCACTGCTGAGTCCGTGGGGATCTGTCATAGTGGTCTCTTGGACATGGTTAGAGACTGCAAGGCCGGGAAGGATATTGTCCCGCCGGTTTTGGGAGAGACACTTCATGGGATTGACAGATGGCTCGGGAGACCATTTCATGAGATCCGGAGTCCGCCGTGCCGACCTTATGGCCGCAGGAGAGGCTCGGGGCTTTGCCAGGCTTTGCCGACTCGGCCCTTGGGTGATTTCTCGGAGAGGTGCACCGAGGCAACAGGACCGCAGTAGCCGGGAGCCGACGATGGCTAGGCTATCCACTTCGGACATCCGTTGGTGGATACCTCATTGGAGGTTGCGCACTCAGAGGATATTTCAGAGTCCTATGTCATGAGGGTTCCAGGATTCTCGCCGGTCATCCTTCTACATACCCCGCTTAGTATCCAGCAGCTTGGGGCTTTACAGAGCCGTTGAGTGATTGGGAGGACATCCGGACCATGGAGGTGGTGTCATTGGACATGAGGGATCCAACCGGCTTCTCTTTCTTCTCGAGGGCTTGGACATATGCCGCTTTCCCACCCGTGGCTATCTTCGGGAAGCAGGAAGAGCACCATCTTGACCACCGTCTACTTGGACTGGTACGATAGGGAGATGGGAGTGACTCAGGTCATCTTGGAGGAGAGACATCGAGCTTTATTGGGAGCCGATCGCGACTCGAGTAGGACTCGAGGAGACCGAGGCTAAGGCGAGTCGCCATAACCAGGTGACTTGGTCGAGACATGGAGGCTCGGTACAAGAGGTTGTCCGAGGTCGCTCCTTTGACCGAGGCTCGAGCAGGGAGGAGGTGCGGACTCGTGCTCGGGTAGAGAGAGCACTTATTGACACAGGTTTGGTAGAGGCTCCAGTGAGGATACCGGAGGTCGGGATGAGGGATACCGACATCATAGATAAAAAGAGGAAGAAGACTCGACGAGGCCGAGGAAAAGGGAAAAAGACCAAAGAAGACTCAGCGAATGACGACTGACAGATCTTTTCTTAGGATTCCCTTATTGCCATTTTGCAAACACATTAGTTTATTTAGGCATTTTATTGTATTTTAGATCTTTGTAGCAGGTTAGCAGAGTCAAGAGGTAGACCGTGCTTGAACTCATCAAGAAGTTTTTAACTTGTAATGAACAAGAAATATTATCTTAAAAATTAGTCAAGACACATTTCATGGAAATTCAAATGTCTTATTGATTGGGACCCGTTTTATGAAAACTGAAATACCCTTTATTATTTAGGACGCACTTCATGGAAGCTTGATTGTCCTTTTTATTGTTTAGGACGCATTTCATGGAAACTTAATCGTCCTTTTTATTGTTTAGACCGAACCATATATGGCTGCCTACGTTCCCCTTTTACAAGAAAGACTAAGGGGCTCAGGTCTTCGTAGTTCATTCTGGTGAACTAATTTTTTTTTTTTTATGTGCAGCCCTGTTTTTTGCCTAGACCGCCCTTTTTAGGGTTTTCAGCCTAGCTGGGCATTACTCTTTTTTGCACTAAGATTTTTTATGTGCAACCCTGTCTTTTGCCTAGACCGCCCTTTTTGGGGTTTTCAGTCTAGCTGGGTATTACTCTTTTTGCACTTTTTTTTATTTATATTTTTTTTTCTCTTTTTTTTTCTTTTTCTTTTAGACTTAGTATCTTTTGAGCTTATCACCGTTGACTGGGTGGACAAAGGGATTGCCGTCCAGGTCTGCAAGCTTCATGGCTCCTCCCGATAGTATCTTCTGCACCACATAAGGGCCGATCCAAACGGGTTCCCATTTTCCCAGGGGGATCTCTACCAATGAGGCTAGAGTAGCTAGGGCATCTGCGAATCTGTTCTTTTCCCTTGGCAAGTAGTGGAAGGTCACTTCTCTGAACTGTCCAGTCAACTCCTCCATATGGGCATGATACCGCTGCAGGTTAGGGTCCATAGTCTTCCACTTGTTGGAAACCTGGTTGATGATCAGGGCTGAGTCTCCGTAAACTTCCAGCTCCTTGACATTCCTTTCTAAGGCAGCTTCCAAACCAAAGAATGCAGCTTCATACTCGGCAACATTGTTCGTGGCAGGAAGTTCAACTTGAGGGCTATGGGTGTATGCTCATCTTTCGGATCGACCAAGAGCATCCCGATACCGTTTCCTCTTTTGTTAGCGGCTCCGTCAAAGAACAACCGCCATCGGTTTTCGTGTTCGACCGCAAAGATCCCTTCATCTCGGGAATTGGGGTTCGGGCCCTTTGTTTTCATTATCGGGAAAGTTTGCCGGGTGGTCTCGACAACGCTTGTCCCTTGATAGCCTTTCTGGTCACATAGTTGATGTCGTACTCGCTAAGAAGAAGGACCACTTTGCTAGACGCATCGAGAGGGAAGGCTTATCAAAGATGTATTTGATGGGGTCCATTTTTGAGACCAAATTTACAGGTGGGCTTGCATATAATGCTTCAACTTGCCGACTACCCGGACTAGTCCCGCAGAGTCTTTTCACATGCCGAGTAATTGAGCTCACTTCCCGCAGCCTTCCGTGGACAAAGTAAATGGCGTTCTCTACCCGAGAGTCTTTCTTTTCTGAGCAAGCATAGCCCCAACCGCCGTATCGGACGGTGAGATAGAGCAGAAGAGGTTTCTGTCTATGTGGGGGGCATAGCACCGGAGGGTGTACCAAGTATGCCTTGATCTGGTCAAAAGCATCTTGGCATTCTTCGGTCCATTCTGTGTCTACGTTCTTCTTTATGAGCTTGAAGATGGGCTCGCACATAGTGGTCAACTGATTGACGAAATGGCTAATGTACTGCAGTTTTCCCATAAAGCTCTTGACTTCTGTCTGGGTCCGAGGTGGCCTCATATCCATAATGGCTTTGATCTTTTGGGGGTCAACTTCGATACCTCGCTCCGTGACCATATACCCAAGCACTTTTCCCCTTTTCACTCTGATGGTGCATTTAGCAGGGTTTAGTCTCATGGAATGTTGTCTCAGCCTCTCAAAGAACTTCCGCAGGTCAACAAAGTGCTGCCCGTCCTCGCCTTTGGAGTGGATTATCATGTCGTCTACGTAGACCTCAATCTCCTTGTGGATCATGTCATGAAAAAGCGCGGTCGCTGCCCTTTGGTAAGTAGCCCCGGCGTTCTTAAGCCCAAATGGCATCACTGTATAACAGTAAGTTCCCCACGGCGTGGTGAAGGCTGTCTTTTCTTGGTCTTCCTCGGCCATCTTGATCTGGTTGTATCCTGCAAAGCCATCAATGAAGGATTTGACTTCGTAGTTGGCAGTGGAGTCCACCAGGATGTCTATGTTTGGCAAAGGGTAATCATCCTTGGGGCTGGCCTTGTTCAGATCTCGGAAATCCACACGGCCAGGCGCACCTTCCCATTGGCCTTGGTGACGGTCACAATATTGGACAACCATGTCGGATATTCGATGACTCGATGAATCCTACCCGCGTAGCTTCTCAATTTCTTCTTTGACCTGTAGAGACCATTCGGCTTGATCTTCCTCGGTTTCTACTTTACGGCTTAGCATCGGTGCTAGAGGGATTTTGTGCTCTACTATCGAACCTGTCTAGCCCCGGCATATCCCCGTATGACCATGCAAACACGTCGACGTATTCCCGAGCGGATCGATCGGCCTGTCCCGTTCAACCCCCTGGAAGAAGTTTCCGATCTGTGTCTCTTTAGGTTCCTCGACAGCACCCAAGTTCACACTTGTCAAAACCTCCTCGGCGGCTTGGGCCCGGTTTTCCTCTTTTCGAAACACGCTTAAAGATTTCTTTAATGTATTGTTCATTTAGTGTGTTTGCATCTTGTTCAAATGATTCATTATTAACTGTTGTTGAGTTTTGAGTTAATTTATCATTTGTTAAGTTGGCAATAAGAGGATACTCGAAAGATCTGTCATTTCATTCAAAATAAGGGGAAAGATGACATCAATTACATTTTGATAGTCCTCGGGCGTGAGGCCTTCTGATGACTCGGAGGACTGGAATTCAAAGATTCCTGACTCGGCGAACGTACGCTACGACTCTGGACCCTACACTACTTATTGACTCGAGGGTGGCTTGACAAAGGTTGGACCGGGATCTCACTCCTTCTTCTTTGTTGCCACAGGGAGTAGCGGTCTTGTCGGCGTTCTTGAGAAAGTTGGAGACTTCAAATTGATCAAAAACTTGCCGGAAATCGTTGACGGCCGGTGCAGGTGGAAAGATAGTGAGGGGAGCTAGAGTAGCTTGATGCAATCTCTCGGTGAGCTCGTCCGTGACAACTGGGCTCATTGACGAAGAGTCGGCTCATCTTATCAATGCACCGCCGATAACTCATTTTCTCTTTGCTGATCTTGGACACCACGACCTTGTCGGTGTAGCCAACGTGAGGGTTGGCTGGATAATGCCGATGAAGTCTTCTTCGAGGGGATCTTAATTCTTCCTTGACTTGCTACGTATTCAATAGGCTTTCGTATTGCTTCTAGATCTCGCTAGCTTCTCATTGAACTTTACGATGGCCACAAATTCAACACTTTACGCTTCAAGAGGATCACTGTACATGGGGGTATCAGCCGGACGTGCTTTGAATGATGGGTTCCTTGGCGGGCTGTTTGGCATAGCCGACATAGTAATCGAACTTGCCGAAGGCTCCCTAGAGTTCCGACGCTCTTGTCTCCGGCTTCATACCTTTCTTTTAGCTTACATTGTGTGGACTTTCTCTTCTTCTTCTTTCTCGAAGGAGCGTCTTCATTGATCCATTCTTGGTACTCATACTCAGGGCAGTCCTCACGGTCGCATACATCATACCATATGTGAGGCTTGGGCTGAACTGGGATGGCCTCTCCGACTACTTGGTCATTACCATTGTTGACTACCATGTTGGCCATTTTGACACCGAAAAGCTGGCAAAACTGAGGATTCTGGCGAACCGTTCCGAGAATTCCCGCGCTAACAAGTCGGCCGACCCGGTGTTCTCACCCACTTCTTTCTCGCCGGGAAAGGGATAGGAAAGGTTTAGACTCGGGGTAGGTGTTTAGGTGAAGGCTCGGGCAATATGCAAATTAGAATCTTCCGGTTTACTTAAAACAAAGTGTCTTTTATTAATATCTATTTGGTTGGAAAAGGGGTTTGCCTTCTTTTTCGTAACTACTCTAGATCCTGGATCGGTGGGTTCCGTCACTACGTCTATAAGCCCCTCGTATTCCACCTGTATTTCGACCTCCCGGGGTGGACGGCCAGGCGAGGTCCTATAGGGCACGCGGATCCCACCGACCGAGAGTAAAGAACACTCCTAACGGGTCTAGCGGGTCATAGGAACTTTCAACGCACGAGCGATGCGGATTATAGTCAAGGCAATACCGGGAAAGTCTCGTCTTTCTGCCTTGATAGAATTTTGGCAGAATTTCGCTTGAGCGAATGACGTTTTGACTTTCGGTAATGTCCGAGAATATAATAGGCATGGGTCGGGCGGCAAAAGCCGGATGACACAGTGTCACATTGAACTTCGTTGCATACGCTGGGCGTGAGTTAGAATCGAAGTCAATGCCCGGTGAAGATCTTGCCAATTTTTCCTTGTCGGAATTTTAGCAGAGCTTCGCTTGAGCGAAAGATCTTTTGATTTGTTGGCAAAGACTCGGTCTTGACTCTTACGCATTCCGTGCAGGTCAAGGTCAATAGTCAATGTCGGAGTTGAGATCTCGCCAATTTTTCCTTGTCGGAATTTTGGCAGAGTTCTTCTTCCGTTATGAACTAAGGCTTGACCTTTACGAGGGTATGCAACTGGGCTATATGACACGGATTAGACCAAAAACCAACCAAAAAGTCACGGTTTTTTAAAACGTGTGACACTGACTGTGCATTGGTCGACACTGGCTGCCATGGGGAGGTTGGGATGATTCCGTGCGCGCCCGGGAGCATCGTAAGGCTGTCCGTGACTGCAGCTGGAACCACCCTCGGGTTTGAAGGACGTGCGTGCAAAAGTGTACAGGATATATCAGGTGCACGTAGTGTGCGGTCTCCTAAAAATGTTCCTTTTTGAGTTAAAACAGAGATTTTCAGAAATGTGTTTTAACGGAATGATTTTCGGGACGGGGAGAATGCAACACATAAGCACATAAATTTTGCAGGAGCCCCGATCGATCATGGAGCCGAGTAGCCCCAAGCTGCTAGGGCTTGCCAGTTAACCCTGATTTTTCCTGGTGGAATTGCCACTGAGGTCGCCCGGTCAAAATCTAATGAGGATTGAGCCGTACGGCGCATGGATCAATTTTCCGTGTTCCACTCCTTTTGCTATTTTTCGGGTTGTTTCCCGTTCAAAGTATGCACAGATTCCAAGATGCAAATGATGCAATGCATGGTAAAGAAAGCAAGCATGATTAATGAAATCGGCGACGGGAGTCTAACCCGCTCAAAGGGAAAAGCTTTCTTTCTATTTTTTTTTTGAAAAAGTGATACCGGTACGTGGGATTGTTAAACCACCGGTTATCCCAACTCCCACATCAGAGAGTGTACAGGAAAGGCAAGTGGTTTCCACCTATATACCGAGTATCGATTTTTTTTGTTTTGAAAATAAAAGCTTTTCTCCTTTGGGATGTCCCCAGCGGAGCCGCCAAACTGTGAATGTGTGCCCAAATTTTTTTTGTGTTGGATTCACGCGAGTTTGAAGACATCCGATTTAATTTGAAAAATGGAGTCGCCACACCATTTTGATTACCTCAAAACTTTGAAAAAAAGGTTTTATGGGTTCGGAGGTTAAGTTACCCCTTGGGAAGAACGGATCGTCGTTCACCCAAGGTGCCTTGCCGGAGCAAGTCTCCCAAGATTTCATTAATCGTGCTTGCTTGCGTGCTTTCTTGTGTGCATGTGTTTGAAAATAAGGAGGGAATGTCCCAAGTCGTCTTCCGGACGTACAAACCATTTGTTGGTTGTCGCTCGGGATTTCTTGGATTTTATGTATTCGGGATTATGATCCCGCCCTCATCTTGGACTTGTGATCATCGCATTTTTGGACCTTGGGACTTGCGTGATCGAGAGAATGACTCTCTTTGTAGTCAAAGATGAGGTTCTTTAGAAAAGGAGGGTCCTTAGCCCATCAATCCTACACTTTAAGATGGTCGAGCTTGTATAGATGCTTCATACTCATCTTAAGTGATAATCGGAGATATAGGGTTCGAAGGTGTCCCTTTCTAAAGAGATTATGAAACCTTTATGGAAGGAACGATGTAAAGATAGGATCTTTTACACCGGTCCGTTCCTAGGTTGCTAATGGGGGAATGGGGGGAATGTATGTAAAAATGACACTTTAATGAAAAGATGACATTTTTGGGTTGCAAATGATGCACTTGATTCAAAGAAATGATCTTTATTGCAAATGATGCATAAAGATATGATTTTTATGCAAATGATGCATTTTTATGAAGAACTTGGCATTCATTATGCAAATGATGCATAAAGATTGCATTTTGAAAAAGCATATGATGCTAATTTATGGTAAAGACATGGTCTTTAAAGCAAATGATGCTTGGAAAAGGGATTTTGAATGCAAAGGATGCATTTTGATTGAAAAGATTTGATTTTTATATGCAAAGGATGCATAAAGATGACATTTTTATTGGAAAATGGGGGTTTTAGGTGCAAAGGATGCACCTTTATGGGGAAAGACTACATTTTTATGACAAATGATGTCTAATGCATGCAAAAGGGAAGGGGGAATATAAAGATGTGATCTTTAATCTACCAAGTCCCAAGCAATATAAAGACAATGCAATGAGCAATTTATAAAGCCATTAGGATGCGAGGTTAGGGCGTGCGAGGTTACCAATGGCTTCCTTCTTCTTTGGATGGAGCTAGGAGGAGAGGTTGATCTTGGATCTTCAAGGAGGAGGGAGGGAGCTTCTTGGCCTTCTTCTTCACCTTCTTGGATCTTCAACAGCCTTTTGGGAGTATTATGATTTTGTGGGTTGATTTTGTTGTGTCAATTGTGTGTGTTGAAATGGGTAGAGGAGGGCTCTATTTATAGGCGATGCAGGAAATCGCCAATGAGGCCGTGCGGCTAGGGACCTCCAGCTAATGCAGCCGTGCGGCATTATCCATTGTGACTCAGCATTTCTAGAACCATGCAAGGTGGCAAATTCTAGAAGGTTCTTCCTAATTAAGAAAAACGTGTTTCTTAATTAGGAAGGCTCCTTTTCAGCCTTTAATTAATTTGGGACTGCTCCAGAATATTTCCGGAACACTAGGAATGTCCGGGGAATTACCGGAAAACTTACCGAAATTGCCGGGAAATTTAACCGGAAGGCATGAGCCAGATTTGGGTACTTACAACCATGTAGGTCGGTTTGTGAGGACGTGGTGGTGTCTTGATGTGACGTGACCGCTAAGGTTGGCTGTGAAGACATGGTGGTGTCCTACTGTGTGACCGTTTAGGTTGGTTGGCTCGACCTTTGATAGGATTCCTACGTATCCCTAGCGGGAATCAAGCCTGATCGTAGTTCGTGGCAAGGTGAGTGTGGGGATGTGGTGGTGTCCTATGGTGGGTGACCGTTTAGGTCGGTTGGCTGGACCCTTTGATAGGATTCCTACGTATCCCTAGCGGGAATCAAGCCTGATCGTAGTTTGGAAAGGTGTAATCATGGGTGAATGCGGACGTGGTGGTGCCCTGAGGTTATGTGACCGCTAAGGTCGACTGTAAGGACGTGGTGGTGTCCTAAAGTGATGTGACCACCTAGGTCAATTGTGAGGATGTGGTAGCATCCTAAGGTGATGTGACCGCCGAGGTCGATTGTGAGGACGTGGTGGCGTCCTAAGGTGATGTGACCACCGAGGTCGATTGTGAGGAAGTGGTAGCGTCCTAAGGTGATGTGACCACCGAGGTCGATTGTGAGGACGTGGTGGCGTCCTAAGGTGATGTGACCGCCGAGGTCGATTGTGAGGACGTAGTGGCATCCTAGGATGATGTGACCGCCGAGGTCGATTGTGTGGATGTGGTAGTGTCCTAAGGTGATGTGACTGCCGAGGTCGATTGTAAGGACGTGGTGGCATCCTAAGGTGATGTGACCGCCGAGGTCGATTGTGAGGACGTGGTGGCATCCTAAGGTGATGTGACCTCCGAGGTCGATTGTGAGGATGTGGTGGCGTCCTAAGGTAATACGACCACCGAGGTCGATTGTGAGGACGTGGTGGCGTCCTAAGGTGATACGACCGTCGAGGTCGATTGTGAGGACGTGGTGGCGTCCTATGGTGATGCGACCACCGAGGTCGATTGTGAGGATGTGATGGCGTCCTAAGGTGATGTGACCACCGAGGTCCATTGTGAGGACGTGGTGGCATCCTAAGGTGATATGACCGCCGAGGTCAATTGGGAGAACGTGGTGGCATCCTAGGATGATGTGACCACCGAGGTCGATTGTGAGGACGTGGTGGCGTCCTAGGATGATGTGACCGCCGAGGTCAATTTTGAGGACGTGGTGGCGTCCCAAGGTGATGTGACCGTCGAGGTCGATTGTGAGGACGTGGTGGCATCCTAAGGTGATGTGACTGTCGAGGTCGATTGTGAGGATGTGGTGGCGTCCTAGTATGATGTGACCGCCGAGGTCGATTGTGAGGACGTGGTGGCGTCCTAATGTGATGTGACCATCGAGGTCGATTGTGAGGACGTGGTGGCGTCCTAAGGTGATGTGACCACCGAGGTCGATTGTGAGGATGTGGTGGCATCCTAAGAATGATGTGACCATCTAGGTCGATTGTGAGGACGTGGTGGCTTCCTAGGATGATATGACCGCCGAAGTCGATTGTGAGGACGTGGTGGCATCCTAGGATGATGTGACCGTCAAGGTCGATTATGAGGACGTGGTGGCATCCTAAGGTGATGATGTTTTGGGACATTTATGCGGTCTTCCAGACCGAGTAATTTAAAGCCTTTCGGGCTGCGGATAGTGATTTGGGAGGTTTTTGCGTTCTTTCGGATCGAGTAATTTAAAGCTTTCTGGGCTACGGATAGTGAATTGGGAGGTTTTTGCGTTCTTCCAGACCGAGTAATTTAAAGCCTTCCGTACTGCGGATAGTGATTTGGGAGGTTTTTGCTGTCTTTCGGACCGAGTAATTTAAAGCCTTTCGGGCTACGGATAGTGATTTGGGAGGTTTTTGCGATCTTTCGGACCGAGTAATTTAAAGCCTTCCAGGCTGCGGATAGTGATTTGGGAGGTTTTGGCGGTCTTTCGGACCGAGTAATTTAAAGCCTTCCGGCCTACAGATCATGATTTGGGAGGTTTATGCGGTCTTCCGGATCGAGTAATTTAAAGCCTTCCGGATTACGGATCATGCTGGTGATGGTGTAATTGTGAGCGTGGAGGCGTTTGTGCCTTGGGATTCATGTTGGAAGGCGTTCATGCCTTTGAGTTTGTTTGTGGGGGCATACGATGATGACCGATGTTTATCTGCTGGGGATGTGTGGTCTTGTACGGTTTTCAAGAATTCCCGTTCGAGTTTTTGTCCAATGGGGAAGGGATTTCAACCTTACTTTGTTGGCCGGGTTTTGTTTCGCGTTTAGTTTTTTTGGAGGCGTTTTGTGCCTTGAGAATTGTGCTTGAAGGCATTTTGTGCCTTTTGTGTTTGTTTTGCCGTTTAGTGGGCGAGGGTCGGACTTACGATGACGGCCGTTGTTAGTTTGGTTGGGTGAAGGACCAAACTGCATTGAATCTGTTGAAAAAGGCCTTTGGACGGCCAGGGGCAAAGATTATAAGGGCAAAAGGGTAATCTCGCCTGAGATACAAAGTGGTCTGCACGGATCCACTTCCCTTGCAAAGTGGACCGTGCAGATTAGTGGGGGATTTTAATTTCCCCAAATCCAGATTCAGGTCTCAGCCACGAACAACAACTCCATTTTCCCATTCTGTTCGAATGAGAGTGAGATAGGGAGAGAAAAATTTGATTTTGTTCAAAAATTTCTTGAGGGGATTCTTTCGGATTGCTTGAATTGCTATGATGGCGAAGAGAATCAGACGAGACCATCACCAAAGGAGCCAAGAGGCCATGGAGAGGAGATTGGATCTCCAAAGGAATTGCTCTTCCTTCGTGCCTTCGACAAGGAATTCGGATGTGTTGTATCCGGATTCAAAGGTGCACAACTTGCGTGGGAGGACCGTATGAGAGGTAAGAAGTCAATTGTTGCTTTGATTCTTGTTTGAAATATTGTATGCTAGAACTAGATTTTAGTTTTTGCATATTTGGGGCTTTTGTTGTTGTCATGCTCATTTTGTGAAATTTATGGTGAACTGTTGAAATTGAGCATGTAAGAATTGTGGGTATGTGATTTTTGTGCAATAATGTGGAGATTAGCTCTTATTTGTAAAAAAAAAGTGCCTCCCTTTGAAATGCATGCTTCGGTGATTTGTACCTTATGCTATTTCCGTATGTACATTGTGAAAAAATTGCTGTGTAGGGACGGACTTTGTGTAAAAGTGGGACGTGTGCCGTGTTTTTGTGACAGACTCTATGTGGGGGAAATTTATGTGCAATGCGTGCCGTGTTTTTGTGAATGGCTTTTTGAAAATGTGTCGTGTAGTGCGTGCCGTGCTTTTGTGACGGGCTTTTGTTGTGACAAATTTGACGTGTGTGCCGTGTTTTCGTGATGGACTTTTGTGTTTTGCCGTGTTGGGACGGACTTTTTATGTTTTGGCGTGTTGGGACGGACTTTTATGCTTTCGTTTCTTTTTGTATATTTGCATTAAGTACTGTTATTAACGTACCTTTGTTGTGTTTACCTGCAGGATGAGGTGCCTTCGTCCGGGAAGGCGAAGAAGATGAAGTCACGGGGGTCCCTTGAGGCCGTGGTTGAGATGTGGCAGAACCTGCCGGAGAACTCCAGGGAGGGTAGACCAAGTCCTAAGAGGCTTGTCTTTTGTTCGGAGCACTATCTGCTTTTTGTTGTAGGTGTGGTGCTATGAGATCTTCCGGTGCCAGCCGTGGGACCGGGAGGATGAGGCCATGGCAGCCTACCCTGCCATGCTGTGCTGAGCCCGCCCTTTGAGAAAGAGGAGGACCACCAGGGGGAAGATCACCGTTGCATATCGGGATATACAGGAGTTCCTGGAGAGGGATAGCTCGGCGGGGTTTGAGCTGTACCCTTGGACTCGGTATGGCGATAACGAGTTCGAGGGTGGTCCCGCGGTGACACGGCAGAGGAAGATGCTGTGGGGCCTTACTTGAGATGTCATGTATCTCGGGAAGAGGGTCTTCTGGCAGCATGGCACAGGCGAGCCCCCTGTGGCTCCGAGGGATCCGCCCTTCGGTATGATGAGTCCTTTTGATATGGATGTGCTGGAGTATGATAGGTACCGAGATGGCGTGAGCGCCGAGAAGTTCATCCTGTATGGCGAGTAGTATGGGGCCTTTGTTAGGTGGAAGTTGAGGATGCCACAAGTGTTGGCGAGGGAGAGGCAGGGTGGCCCGCCACGTCCCCCAGATGTTCCGGTGCCTGGGATGAACTTCACATATGTCCGCGGGGACTCTTCGAGGAGGAGGGTGTCGGTGCCCATCCCAGAGCAGGCTCCTGCTGCTTATCGGGTTGACCCGGATGCTCCGGTGAGTGTGCTTACTCTTCTCCATCTTGGCATCTTTTCTGTATTTTTCTCTTTTATCGAGTGTGATTGTATCTCTTTAGCTGAGCGTTTCTTTGGTTGTTTGCTTACGCAGGTCTCGGGGAGATTCTTTGATACGCTCACCCGTCGGTTTGTGGGGATGAGGTCTTTTACAAAGAAGCTCGCGGGGAAGCTGTCTTGCAGGTCTTCGCGGCACGCGGTGGCGTTCGAGCCAATGCCTTCGAGGAGGTCTGTGGATACTACTTCATTGAGGGCTGAGCCAGGGCCACAACCGGAGGTACCGGTTTGGGGGCGGCAGAGTCATGATGCAGGGACGTCTTCGGGGGCCCAGAGGCCGCAGACCCTTCATCGATTCTTTCCTCCGCCGGATGCACAGAGAGAGGGTTCGTCTGCACATCCCTTCTTTGATCCCTTCACTGGGTTTGATCCTTTGGAGTACTTCGAGTACTCGCACGAGGAGGGGGTCCAGTACTCTGACGACGAGGATGTGACTGGCGAGTTTGCCGAGATGCCGGATTTCTCGTTTATGGAGGTTGATGATGATGAGTCGGAGTAGGGCTCATTTGCGTTCCCTCTTTCCGTTATTTTTTTTGTTTAGCAATAGACATTTTGTACCTGTAATAAAACACTTGTATTTGCACAGCAAAGTATTTCATTTTAAGATGTAATGCCGTATTTGTGATTCCCGGGGATGGACCTAGGAATTGTTGCTAGTTTATTTTTTATTTTGTGCTTGTCACGTGAGCTGGGAATGCATTTGTGGTTAGTTTATGGTGGCCGAAAATGGCTTTTGGCCAGGATTTTGAGCAGTTGGGGACAAGGTCCTGCCGAGAGCAGTGGCTGTTTTGCGGTTTGCTAAAATTGTGGGGCCATGTTGCAAAGTGGTTCGCACGGATCCAACCAGCATGCAAAGTGGTCCGTGCGGACGTACCTTGCTTTTGGGGAGGAAATAAGAGCCACAGGATGTCTGGACTTTCCCCACTTCCCATTTGCAGTCATTACGAGCTTTCTTCCTCATTTCTCTAGAAACCTCCATTTTTGCCATGGATTCTTCGTCCGTTTCGAGAGTTTTGCCGAGGATTTCGAAGGAGAGGCAAGCGTACTTCCTTGAAGGGCTCAAAATGTGGATAAGGCACCACATGAGGCACAATAGGCGGGCGTTTGAGGTGAGATTTCGACTCTGCTCGGTTTGGTCCCTTAAGGAGTTAGTTCCTGATTTGGAATTGTTGCGGGCTGCCGTGAAGTTCTGGGATGTTAGGAGGCACGTGTATAGCTTCTCCTACAATGAGGTCACACCCACCTTTGAGGATTTTCGGGCTTTGATTGGAGGATTGGAGGTGGAGGCCATCTCGCTTCCTTTGATTGGCGGTGCAGCCGTGAGCGTGAAGCTTGCATGCTTTCTTCGGACTTCGTTGGAAGAAGTGCATGGTATGACTTTTGATTCTGGTCATATTGACAATTCTGCACTGCCAGAGCGGTTCATGAGTGATGACGGGAGTGACGTCTCGTGGGACGAATTTGCTTTGTGCGTGAAAGCGACGCTTTTCATGGTCAGCTCCCTTAGGGTATGTGACGGCGCTTTGCTGGATGTGGTAGGGCACTGCTGAGCCGGGGAGGATATTGTTCCGTTGGTGTTGGGGGAGACCCTTCACACCATTGATCGTCTGGCGGCTGGGGATAGGTTCATGAGAGGGGGAAGCCCCATTTTGCTCACTTTGTGGTTGCGAGAGAGACTTCAAGCTATGCCCGAGTCTCCGGCGTCGTTTAACCCGTGGTCATTTACTCGGTGGCCTCTTGTATTGGATATGGATCAGTCCGCCTGAGAGAGATGGATGGCATAGCTTGGTACACACCAGATCCGTTGGTGGGTTCCTCATTGGGAGATTGAGACTAGGAGGGCCTTTCAGGAAGGTTCCTATGTTATCAGAGTTCCAGGTTTGTCTTGGTCCTCCTTCTATATTCCGTCGCTTGTTTCCCGTCAGTTCGGGATGAGGCAGAAGCCTTTGCTGGCCTGGGATGACATCGCCACTGCAGAGGTAACTTCTCTTTGCATGGCAGCTTCAGGTGCTCTCCTGTATTTTCTGTGGGTGTGAAAGTATTCCACTTTCCCTCCTATGGTGCTCCTTCGACATCGGGAGAGTGTCGTGTTGACCACCAAGTACCTGGATTGGTACGAGCAGCATGTTGGGCAGTCCCAAGTGATTTTGGGAAGCAGGCGTGAAGTGATTCTGGGGCAAGGTTGCCGTCCTAGCTATAGCCTTAGAAGTGTCGAAGCCTGGTCTAACCCTCAGAATGTGACAGGAGACGCTTTATTCGACTACGAGACCATAGTTGACCGACTGATGGAGAGAGGTCCCCTTTTGTAGACTCGCAGGGAGGAGATCCGGGCCGAGGCACGGGCTAATGAAGCTCTGCGAGCTGCTGGATTGTTTGACTCTACGGGGAGGTCCCCTAATCTCGGAATGAGAGAGATAGAGTTGGCTCGCGTGGAGCGAAAGAAGACTCGTCGGGGACGAGGGAGGAAAGGGAAGAATGGCGAGGGGACAAGCGCAGGTGGTGCGGAATGGCCTCCTAAGTATCCATTCAATGCATTGCAGACACATTATTTGTTAAATGTATTAAGCTGTCTTTTAGCATGTTGTGAACTTGAGAGTAGACTGTGCTTGAACTCATCAAGAAATGTTGTACTCGTTAGTGATTTGTGATTTACTTTAAAAGCTTTGTCGAGACGCAAGATCTCTTGTTCACCCTTTGTTTATTTTGTGAGCCTTGGCGGCGTCCAGCTTAGGACCTTTCTGCTGTATTTGTAGACTGTTGCAGTCTGGGCCTTGACAGCATCCATTTTGTTTGGATTTTGTGTTTGGATGGGAAGATTGGATGGTCCCTTGACAAGTCATTTTGATGGTCTTTTCTGTGACTTCCTTGCTTCTTGTTTGTCGGCGCTAGGTTCGTGACCTCATTTTTGTAGTTTCTGCTTGAGCTTCTTTTTTTTTTTGAAAGCTTCAGCTTTGAGCTTTTTTTTTTTTTTTTTTTTTTTTTTTTTTTTTTTGAAGCGTACGAGGGCGAAGGCAAGCCCCTAGCTTGAAGTTGTCATGGGTCAGTATTTTGATGCTGAGTGACCTTTTGATGTCCTTTGATGTTGCCGCTGTCGTTTGACTTGGTCAGGGTGATGGTGGGGCATGCTTTGGAAAGTGTATAGTTTGATGGAGGTCTTGGTTGACATTCAAACTTTTTTGTTTTTTTGTGTGTTTTTTAGACCGGACCAATTAAGGTTGCCTATGTTTCCCCCGGACTGGAGGGCTCAGGTCTGCGTAGATCGACACTACAAGGAGTGCCAAGAGATGCACAGTTGATCTTCTTTAGGCGAAGTATCTGCGAAGTTTGCTTCCGTTGACTGGATTCATGAAGGATTGCCATCTAGGTCTGTCAGCTTCATGGCACCTCCAGAGAAGATCTTTTGAACTACAAAAGGGGCGATCCATGTTGGTTCTCATTTTCCCAGTGGGTTGGTTCGAGTGGGAGGCTTTTCCTTGAGTACCAGATCGCCTTCCCTGATGTCTCGGGACTTGACTTTCTTGTCGAAAGCTCTAGCCATTCTGCTTTGGTAGGCTCGGACGTGTTTCATGGCCTTTAGTCGGCGTTCGTCTAGCAGAGCCAGTTCGTCGTGTCGGCTTCGGAGCCATTCGACATCGTTGATCTCGTTTTCCAGCAACACTCGGAGTGAGGGAATTTCCAATTCAATGGGCAGTACTGCTTCCATCCCGTATGTCAGGGAGAATGGAGTTTCTCCCGTGACTGTTCTGACTGATGTTCGGTAGCCCCAAAGTGCAAGGTGCAGCTTCTCGAGCCAATCTCATCCTCGGGTGGTCATTTTTCGGATGATCCTTTCGAGGGTCTTGTTTGCTGCTTCTACTGCGCCATTAGTTTGCGGCCTGTAGGGGGAAGACTTGTGGCGTGTGATCTTGAATTTGGCCAGCAGTCTGTCGCATTCTCCTTTAAAGTGGGACCCGTTGTCTGATATGACCTCGTTCGGGATGTCGTATCGGCATATGATGTTTTCCTTGAGGAAATATGCGACCTTCTTGGAAGTGAGCACTTTGTAGGACTTGGCTTCTACCCATTTTGTGAAGTAGCCGATGGCTACCAAGACGAATTCGTGGCCATTGCTGCCTGGCGGAGCGATCTTCCCGATAACTTCAATTCCCTAAGTGGCGAAGGGCGAGGGAGTAGTCATGCAGTAGAGATCATGAGGAGGTAGATGATTGAGGTTGGAGAACCGTTGGCACTTGTCACAGCTTCGGACAAAGTGGATGCAGTCTGCCTCCATGGAGATCCAATAGTAGCCCATTCGAAGAATGATCTGCATTAGGGCTCTGGCATTCATGTGGGGGCCGCAAGCCCCATTGTGGACTTCGTTCATGAGCTCGTTTCCTTTTTCCTGGCTGATGCAGCGTAGGAGCGGTCCTTGGTAGCATTTTTTGTTTAGCATGTCTCCAAGAATGACAAAGTGAGAGGCGAGGCATTTTAGGGCCATGATGCTCTTGGCTTTGACTCCTTCTTTGCGTTGGCCTTCCTCGTTCATGAAGGCGGTTTCCCCGTTCTTGAGGTATTGGAAGATCTGATTGACGCGTGTGCTGGCGAAGAGGCTTCTGACGTGCGTCTCTTTGGCTCTTCAATAGTTACCAAATTCACTGTGATTAAAACCTCCTCGGCAGCTTGGGCCCGGTTTTTCTCTTGTTTGACAATATGCTTAAATGTTTCTTTAATGCATTTGTTCAATTAATGTGTCTGCTTCTTTATTAGATGAATTGTTATTAACTGTTTGTGATTTAGTTAACTCATCAGTTGTTAAAGATGCAATGAGAGGATACTTTGAAAGGTCGAAACTTTCATTAAGACCATATGGGAATACATTATTGGCAATGAGTTTGTAATCTTCCGGCGTAAGGCCATCAGATGACTCGAGAGACTCAAATTCAAAGATAATGGACTCAGAATGTGTTTTGACTCTGGACTCTAGGACGCGAGGGGTTAGACCAAGTTGTTCGATCATTTCCTTCTTGCTGGCGGCAGGTCCGGAGAAGGTGGCCCAGTTATTGAGTAGCAATGCTGATGAGAGCTTGAAAGGAGGTGAGGGTCAAAAGCTTCGCCCCGTTGTTCCCAATTATGGCTACCATGGAGTTATCAGAAACAAAATCGATTAGGTCTGGCACCTCGATTTCTTCACTGAAGAGTTGTTGTAGCAATGGATCGTTCCAGGCATCGTCTGCGGAGTCTTTCGTTCTTGTCTTGGGCATTGCTAGTTCGAATGCTGACTCGTCCCGCTTGTTTGTGGCGGGGGTACTGATAGAGAGATTCTCGAGTTCTTTCGCCAAAGGGGGGTTTTCCTGAACCAGAATTCATTGTGAATAGTGGTATTGGTGGGTCCCAGTAGAGTTGGTGCGTCAAGGAATGCTCTTCTGACGGGGTTTGGCTCGAGGCCTCTGAACCTTTCCATGCTTTGTTGGAGCTTGTCCATTGCTGTCGACCAGTTTTGTTTGGCGTTGATCAGCTCTGTCCCCTTTTCTGTGTCTTCATTCAAACTGCCGGCTTTCTTTGTGAAGTACCGGGTCATGTCAAAGCTGTAAGGGCGAAGGTCGGAGATTGCGTGTAAGCCTCTTTTGTCAGTAGCGGAGCGTTTCCGTGCAGCCTTTCTGTTTTCTGCAGCGTCTTTGGGAGTGAGAACGTATCCTAGGCCATGGCGGGTATTTTGTTCTTTGACCTCGATGATGTGTTGGGTACCTTAATGGCGTTTTCCCAAACCAAGCCATGGGATGTAGTTCATGAGCTTCATCATCTTCATGGTAGGAGGGATTTGGTCCCAAGTCAGGGGCAGGTCTATGTGTCATACCTGGGATTTTGGGCTTTCGACTGTGAACCTTGTCAGCGTCATGCCGTCGTTGTCGTGCTTGATTTCCAAGACTGGGACGCCGTTTGTGTTGGTCCCTTCAGTAGTTATGATGTCCCCATATATGATGGTGAGATCCGTTCCTTGGACGAACTTTACGCACTAGTGTAGGGTAGATGCCACCCCATTGATCTGGTGTAGCCAAGGGAGTCCAAGATGGCAGTGAATGTGATCGGGATGTCGATGACTTGGAAGTCTATCGGGATCATTTGCTTTTCGAACCATAGGTTCAGAGTGGCTATTCCCAAGATTGAGCGAGACATCGAGTCGTATGCTTTGATCATCTGAGTTGAGGGCATTAGATCATTTGACTTGATCCCTAGCAAGTCCATCATTTTTGATGGGAGGACGTTCATGGCTGATCCCCCATCTACCAAGACTCGAGGGAGGCGACGCTCGTCAAGTTAAACTGTTATGTAGAGAGGCTCGTTGTGGTCAGCCCCAAATTTTGGGAGGTCGAGCTCCGTGAAAGTGATGATGTTGCTGTAGTGAACGTTGCCTATCATTTGGACCGCTTCATCTGGTGTCACGTTTATAGGTACCATGGTCTGGGCCAGGCTTTCCTCCAGCTTGAGTTTGTGCGGGTAAGAGGAAGTGAGTAAGGACAAGAGGGATATGTTAGACTGGGTACGCTTGAGCTGAGTTAAGATAGGATCTTCAGCCTTTGGGTCAAGAGTTTCAGCTTCTTTGGCGTAGGGGCCCTTTTTGGTTTGAGGCTCAGGCACGGTTGACCTTTTATCTGTTCTTGGATGATTCACCGGGATTTGACCGGAATGCGTCAGTACGTTCACCTCTGGCTTTGCTGCTTTGCTTGTTTCTCCCATTTCTGTCATGGGAGGGCCTTGGTTGGCATAGGGCCATGCTTCGCATTTCAGTTCGTTCACCGTTATTGCTTTTGCTGAAGCGTCAATGGTGGCCTTGATGTCTTCCCAAGATAGGGGTTAGGGTGTCTGGCCCCTTGGGCCGATGGTGGCTGTGCGGAGTTTGTCCCAGCTAATTATGGAGCAGAGGTTGTCGTGGCCTTGCGTAGAGCTAGGCTGAGGAGATTTGCTGGAGTAGATGACGTAATAGTCAAACTTTCCTGACGGTTCTCCGAGGGTTTCGACTGTGGGATCGCTGGCTTCGTATCTCTTTTTCAATTTTTGTTGAGAAGAGGGTTTCTTCTTTTTTGGAGGGCGATCCTCATTTATTTCATCTTGGAAGTCCCTTTCCAGACAAGCGGTGCAATCGCAGACGTCCCTGTGAATGTGTGCCCAAATTCTGTTTTTTTGTGTTTTAGTTTGGATTCACTCGAGTTTGAAAACATCCGGTTTAATCTGAAAAACGGAGTTGCCACGCCATTTTGATTTCCACAAAACTTTGAAAAAAAGGATTTAGGGTTCGGAGGTTAAGTTACCCCTTGGGAAGAACAGATCGTCGTTCACCCAAGGTGCCTTGCCGAAGCAAGTCTCCCAAGATTCCATTTTTCGTGCTTGCTTGCGTGCTTTCTTGTGTGCATGTGTTGAAAAGAGGGGGGGGGGAAATGTTCCAAGTTGTCTTCCGGACGTATAAACCATTTAGTTGGTTATCGCTCGGGATTCCTTGGATTTTTATGTGTTCGGGACTTTGATCCCGTCCTCATCTTGGACTTGTGATCATTTCTATTTGACCTTGGGTCTTGCGTGATCAAGAGAAGGACTCTCTTTTATAGTCCAAAATGGGGTTCTTTAGAAAGGAGTGACCTTAGCCCATCAATCCTACACCTTGAGACGATTGAGCTTATATAGGGGCTACTATACTCGTCTCAAGTGATAATCGGAGATATAGGGTTCAAGGTCTATCCCTTTCTAAAGAGATTGTGGCACCTTTAATGGAAGAAATGATGTAAAGATAGGACCTTTACACCGGTCCGTTCCAAAGGATACCAATGGGGACTAGGTGAATGCATGTTTTAGGATAAAAATGACATTTTTAATGAAAAGATGACATTTTGGGTGCAAAGGATGCTCTTTGTTTGCAAAGGATGCTTTTTATGTAAAGAAAGGATTTTTAATGCAAAGGATGCATTTTTATGTGGAAAAATAGCATTTTATATGCAAAGGATGCATAAAGATGTCATTTTGAAAGCAAAGGATGCTACTTTGATGGTAAAGAGATGATTTTTAATATGCAAAGGATGCATTTTTATGCATTGAAAATGGGTTTTAGGTGCAAAGGATGCACCTTTAATGTAAAGACTACATTTTTAAGTGCAAAGGATGCATAAAGATATCATTTTTATGTAAAAAAAGAGATTTTTAGGTGCAAAGGATGCACCTTTAATGCAAAGACTATATTTTTATGAGCAAAAGATGCTATATTAATGCAAAGGATGCAAAAGGGAGGGGATATGATTTACATGTTCAAAGATATGATCTTTAACAACAATGTACCAAATACCAAGCAATATATAGCAATATGTAAATGCAAGGAGCAAGTATATCACATAAAACAAGTATAATGCAAGATAAGGGGGTGAGAGGTTACCAATGGTGGTGACCTCTTTCTCTTTGGAATTCGCCTAAGGAAGGGACCAACTCTTGGAGGCTTCAAGGAGGAGGGACGTGGCTCTTGGCACCTTCAGCTTGCTGAATTTTTGTAGTAATATTTTGAGGGAGTTTTGGTGCTGAAAACTTGTCTTCAAAATGGGTAGAGGAGGCCTCTATTTATAGGCAATCTGGAAAAAGCCAATGAAGCCGTGCGGCTAGGAGTTCCCTCCTAATGCAGCCGTGCGGCATTATCCCTTGTGACTCAGCATCTTTCTAGAATCATGCAAGGTGGCATTCTAGAAGGGTTTTTTGCATAAAAGGAAAACGTGTTTTTTAATTCCAAGTAATCCTTTCACCCCTCGGAAGGTTCGGAACAGTTCCCGAATTGCCCCCGAACTTTAGGAAAGTCCGGGGAATTGCTGGGAAACTTAACCGGAAGGCATGAGCTTGATTTGGGTACTTACAGAAGCCCCTCGGCAACGCCACTTGCAGGGAGAGTGGGGTTGTCAATAGAAAAGGATCCGATCTGGCGAATGCCGAGACGGATTGGGTGACCAAAGTGGTCGAGTGGCTGAACCTTTGAAAAGCTACCTACGTATCCCGAGTGGGAATCAAGCCATAATCGTAGTTCGGAATCCACTGGGGAAAGGCGAAGAGAAAACTGGTCTCTTGCTGGGGAAATAGAAGAGAAAGTGACCTAGGCGGTCAAGCGACTGATCCTACTGGGGATATGCTAGAAGTGACCGATGTGGTCGGATATCTGGACTTCTATGAGGGGCTACTTCACCACTGAGGAGTGATGAAGGAACAGGGTGACCATTGCGGTCGGATGGCTGGACCTTTTATGAAAGGCTGCCTCACCACTGAGGAGTGATGAAGGAAAAGGGTGACCAAAGTGGTCGGATGGCTGGACCTTTTATGAAAGGCTACCTACGTATCCCGGAGGAATCAAGCCTTGGTCGTAGTTCAAGAATCACTAGATAGTTAGGAACGATGTCTAGGATCCTTGAGGTTTTGACAATTAATGGAGGTTGTCACCTGGTTTAGACTAAAGCTTAGGTCACTATCGAGGAGATAGAGGTAGCTAAAGTTTGGAGAACTTGAGCGTACTTCTCAATCTGCGATAGTGATAGCTTAAGTTTGGAAAAAACTTGAGTGTACTTCTCAATCTGTGATAGAGGTAGCCTAAGTTTGAAGAACTTGAGCGTACTTCTCAATCTGTGATAGAGGTAGCTTAAGTTTGGAGAACTTGAGCGTACTTCTCAATCTGTGATAGAGGTAGCTTAAATTTGGAAAAAACTTGAGCGTACTTCTCAATCTGTGATAGAGGTAGCTTAAGTTTGAAGAACTTGAGCGTACTTCTTAATCTGTGATAGAGGTAGCTTAAGTTTGGAGAACTTAAGCGTACTTCTCAATCTGTGATAGAGGTAGCTTAAGTTTGAAGAACTTGAGCGTACTTCTCAATCTGTGATAGAGGTAGCTTAAGTTTGGAAAATACTTGAGCGTACTTCTCAATCTGCGATAGAGGTAGCTTAAGTTTGGAGAACTTGAGCGTACTTCTCAATCTGTGATAGAGGTAGCTAAAGTTTGGAGAACTTGAGCGTACTTCTCAATCTGTGATAGAGGTAGCTAAAGTTTGGAGAACTTGAGCGTACTTCTCAATCTGTGATAGAGGTAAGTAAAGTTTTGGGAACTTGAGCGTACTTCTCAATCTGTGATAGAGGTAGCTAAAGTTTGGAGAACTTGAGCGTACTTCTCAATCTGTGATAGAGGTAGCTAAAGTTTGGAGAACTTGAGCGTACTTCTCAATCTGCGATAGAGGTAGCTTAAGTTTGGAGAACTTGAGCGTACTTCTCAATCTGTGATAGAGGTAGCTAAAGTTTGGAGAACTTGAGCGTACTTCTCAATCTGTGATAGAGGTAGCTAAAGTTTGGAGAACTTGAGCGTACTTCACTATCTGTGATAGAGGTAGCTAAAGTTTGGAGAACTTGAGCGTACTTCACTATCTGTGATAGAGGTAGCTAAAGTTTGGAGAACTTGAGCGTACTTCACTATCTGTGATAGAGGTACACCTTATTTGATTTAATTCTAACAGAGATAACGGAGATTTTTTGGAGAAATTTATACGATTTGGGAAATTTATAAGGTCTTTCGGACCGGGTAATTTAAAGCCTTCCGGGCTACGGATAATGATTTTGGGAAAAACGTTATTCCATTGGGAAATAATGGAGATCGCGAAATGTTGTTCGTTCATTCGGGAATAACGAAGATCGCGAGAGAGGTCGAAATGTTATTCCTTCATTTGGGATTAACGGAGATCGAAATGGGTCAAAATGTTATTCCTTCATTAGGGAATAACGGAGATCGAGAAGAGATAGCGAAATGTTATTCCTTCATTCGGAGATCGCGAGAGAGGTCGAAATGTTATTCCTTCATTCGGGAATAACGGAGATCGAAAAAGGTCGAAATGTTATTCCTTCATTCGGGAATAACGGAGATCGAGAAGAGATAGCGAAATGTTATTCCTTCATTCGGGAATAACGGAGATCGAAAAAGGTAGTGAAATGTTATTCCTTCATTCGGGAATAACGGAGATCGCGAGGGATAGCGAAATGTTATTCCTTCATTCGGGAATAACGGAGATCGAAAAAGGTCGAAATGTTATTGCCTTCTGGCAATAACTGAGATTTTTTAACAAGAAACGTTATCCCATTTGGCGATAACGGAGGATTTCCCGGAGGACACGTTATCCCATTTGGCAATAACGGAGGATTTCCCGGAGGAAACGTTATCCCATTTGGCGATAACGGAGGATTTTTAGGAGACAACGTTATATCTATTTGGATGTAACGGGAAAACTTGGGAGAAAGCGTTATTCCATTTGGAGATAACGAGAATATTTTGGGCAAAAGTATTTCCTATTTTGATTTGGTAATCAAATTAAGGTTATTTTTCTTTGTGCATGTCACATGAGCCACGGGCTGACTCTTTTGCGGGAAGGCAATGTGAGAATGTGTTTGGATGCATGTGTTTGGGAACTGTTTGAGACGGGTTTCAAGCAGGTGGGGTCATATCCCTTGGGTGAGGAATGAGCTGCTGCTGTTGCTGAGATGTTGTCAACGTGGACTAGAATTCCCTCTTGGGCTGAGACTGGGTTTAAACCTCGGGTCTTGATTAATGTTCCTTTCTCACACTCTGACACTTGAAGCTGATGTTGACAGACTTTTAGAACCAAAGACTAAAGTAGATGTTGAAGTGACCAACCTCTCTTCTAGGGGTGGATGCAACTTATCAAAGCCCCGGTCTAAGGAAAAACTTTCTGCAGAGCCCCATGTCTTATTAAAGCAAGGAAAGATCCTTTCATTGGCAAAGCCCCGGTTGGATGAACTGAGTAGGCGAAGTTTTAGGTTACGAAGAAGTGACTTGGTGAAGCTCCAATCTGATGACCTAGCAAAAATCCCAATATGATTGGTACTGCGAAAGTGATCCTGAGGTTAATCTAACCAAAACTGAATTCATCTTGTGACATGGTGAGGAACCCGATGCGGACCCAAAAAATGGCTGAAGAAGCCCCAGTCTAATGAAATGGCTTGGCAAAGCTCCAGAGTGTCAAGGCAGCCCTAATGCGAATTGTAGCAGAAGAGGGAAACCTATCTTTTTTCTTTTTTTTATTTTCTTTGGTCAATCAGTCAACCTTAAGAAGATGTGAAAGAAAAGATTCTTAGAAATTTATACATGCAGGGGCATATTTTTCGAAGGGTGGGAGTAGATCCCGATTTTGTATTATTTTGATGGCCTTATTCGACGTAGGCACAAGAAACTCGCTTTGGGTTTGACTCTTTTGAGAGAGCATAAGCGTAGAAAGGTTGGTAAAAGTGTATGGAGGCCCCTGCTGACAGAAAATCAGTGTTTTGCACTATCTTTCCTAAGATGTAGAAAAGGAAGACTTGTCAAGACATCCGAAAACTTATTTTATTTACAATGATCACATGATTGCTTAAAACCCTTTATTGATGTTCGGGTTATTCAACCATTAATCTTGATATGAACAAACATTCTTATTGGTCATGAGGAGAAAGTCGACCAATACCGCAGACCAAGGTTGGCTGGTGTGAAAGAAAGGTTTGTGTATAGGGAGGTCATTGATGAGACCAGGTTCTCTGGGATTTGAATGTGTTTATGGGAAAGGTCATTGATGAGATCGGGTTTTCTGGAATATGGATATGTTTATGACCGGACCATTTCTGGTTGCCTACGTTCCCCTCATTGTGAGGAGCTCAGGTCGCCATAGTTCGGCCTTGGCCGGATTGTTTCTGGCTTTGGGAAATGGGATTTGTGGTTCCTTTAGTGAAAAGGCTCTGATGAGAAGATTGAATGATGAGGCGTGGGCCTCGGGTTGATTTCTTGACCAAGTCATTTTGGACGATTGCTTCTGATTTTCATCTTTCATTGGGGGAGAAAGGATTTGCACGTGCCTAAAGGCTTATGAAATGTTTCTGCCTTTGCTTCGACCACCCCATTGTTATCGACAACATCTGTTCTTCGAGCTTTGACTTTGTCTGTCCGTCAAACTTTTGATTGGTGACGCTGGGTCCTTGGCCTCATTTTTTTTATGTGCAACCCTGTTTTTTTGCCTAGACTGTCCCTTTACAAGGTTTTTAGCCTAGCTGGGTATTACTTTTTTTGCACTATGATTTTTTTCTGTTCTTTTTTTTTATGTGCAACCCTGTCTTTTGCCTAGACCGGCCTTTTTTTTTTTTTGGGATTTTCAGCCAAGCTGGGCATTACTCTTTTTGCACTAAGATTTTTTTTCTTCCCTTTTTTTTTTTTTTATTTTTTTTTGAAGCATCTGAGGGCCAAGGCAAGCCCCTGCTTGAACTTTCTTGATACCCTTGAGGTCTAAGGCAAGCTCCTAGGTTGTTGTCGACATGGGGTCAATCTTTCGAAGCTGAGTGGCCTTTTGTTGTCTCTTGAAGATGCCCCCGTCGTTGACTTGGTCAAGGTGGAGGTGGGGCATGATTGGGAAAGTGTATGGCTTGACGAAGGCCTTTTGTGAGGTAAGGAAAGTGTATGGTTTGATGGAGGCCTTTTGTGGGGTAAGGAAAGTGTATAGGGGAGGCATTAGTTGACTTCCTCACACCGATTAATCAGAACGTTAATTATTTCGAGAGATTATTTATTGAGCAATGCAAGTGATCATTTAAAATAAAACCATTTCATTAAATGTAATGTAGGTGTGCAAATAATGTCTTAAGCCTAGCAAGAAAAGAAGAAGACTCTTTTATAGAGAATTTAAGATTAATTACAATGTCCGAGGGGGACTTGATTGAAAGAGGAAAACACTAGAACCTACGAAAGTTGACTGAGAGACTATTTTATTTCTTAGTCTTGCTTGAGGATAGGTAACCCCTAACCTAGCTACTCTTCGCTGGTTGGACTGCCAGGACGCTTGAGCTTTCCATTTTTCTGCTAGCTTCTGAATCCCCTATCGCATCGAGCCCGGTGATCCGTTACGTGCCCATGATACTGGTGGAAGTGGAGGGATTTGAGGCCACGAGGCAGCAGGAGCAAGTACAAGGTGTCCAAAGAAACGGGCCGGAAAAGTCACGGGGACGAACTTTGTTGACTGAGCATATTGATGGAAGGAAGTGAACCTGGGAGGACTTTGGGGGATATTGGGATCTGTTTGGGAGGATTCAAAGTTGGGTCTTATCTGAGGAGGCGAGGGTGTTGGACCCCTGATGGCCTGGGATGTTGGAAAGGACTGAAAAGGGGTAGTCCTTGGTAAGGGATCATATGTGGATAGAGGAGGGCATTGGTTATAGGAATTTGGAGGAAGCCAGAGATGCGCTACTTAAGGAGTCTCATCTTCTACCATAACCAGGGTACCGTTGGACTCAACCACTATCTGAACCCCAAGACGACGGAGCGCATCGATAAGCATGGCTTGCTGTTCCTCATGGACCTTATGACTATTTTCCAAGGTTAAGGCTAGCTCTTCTTCCCTAGTCATCGGGTTTCCTGTACCCTCACTGTTTTCTTTCAAATCTGCCATTCTGACTCTCTGAGTTGACAAAACTGACGGTTCTGCCAAACTGTCTGAACCTAAGGTTTCCGCACTGAAGAGCCGCTGACCCGATATTCTCGCCCACTTCTTTCTCGCTGCGGGAAAGGGATAGACAAGATTTAGACTCGGGGGTAGACAAGGTTTAGACTCGGGGGTAGACAAGGTTTAGACTCGGGAGTAAGTGTTTAGGCTTGGAGGTAAGTGTTTAGGCTGAAGGCTCAAGTAACATGCACTTATTTGCTTAAGTTTTACTTAAAACACATTTTCTCCTAATCCTAACTGATCGAAAAAGATTGGACCTTGAAAGGCCGAGATCGAAAATCAGGGATCGGACCGAGGAGGTCGCGATTAGAGATTTGACTACGAAAGGTCGAGATAGAAAATTGGAGATCGGACCGAGGAGGTCTCGATTAGGGATTTGACCATGAAAGGTCGAGATGGAAAATTGGAGATCGGACCGAGGAGGTCTCGATTAGGGATTTGACCATGAAAGGTCGAGATGGAAAATCGGAGATTGGACCGAGGAGGTCTCGATTAGGGATTTGACCATGAAAGGTCGAGATGGAAAATCGGAGATCGGACCGAGGAGGTCTCGATTAGGGATTTGACCATGAAAGGTCGAGATGGAAAAATCGGAGGTTGGACCGAGGAGGTCTCGATTAGGGATTTGACCATGAAAGGTCGAGATTGAAAAATCGGAGATCGGACCGAGGAGGTCTCGATTAGGGATTTGACCATGAAAGGTCGAGATGGAAAATCAGAGATCGGACCGAGGAGGTCGCGATTAGGGATTTCAGAGATAGGACCATGTAATTATGATTCCGTTAATTGTTCAAGTTTACTTAAAATAATGTCTTTTATTTATTTCTATTTGGTTGGAAAAGGGGGTTTGCCCTTCTTTTTCGCAACTACTCTAGATCCTGGATCAGTGGGTTCCGTCACTACGTCTATAAGCCCCTCGTATTCCACCTGTATTTCGACCTCCCAGGGTGGACAGCCCCGGGCGAGGGTCCTATAAGGCACGCGGATCCCACCGATTGAGAGATAAGAACGCTCCTAACGGGTCTAGCGGGTCATAGGAACTTTTAACGCACAAGCGATGCGGATTATAGTCAAGGCAATACCGGAAAAGTCTCGTCTTTCAGCCTTACCGTACAATTTCTCGGGTGAGTTTCGCTTGCGCGAATGACGTTTTGACTTTTCGGCAATGTCCGAGAATATAATAGGCATGGATCGGGCGGTAAAAGCCGGATGACATAGTGTCACATTGAACTTCGTTGCATACGCAGTGCGTGAGTCAAAATTGAAGTCAATGCCGGGTCAAGATCTTGCCACTTTTTCCTTGTCGGAATTTTGGCAGAGCTTCGCTTGCGCAAAAGATCTTTGGATTTTTGGCATGGACTCGGTCTCGACTCTTACGCATTCCGTGCGGCTCAAGGTCAAAGTCAATGTCGGAGTCAAGATTCTACCAATTTTTTTTTCTTGTCGGAATTTTGGTAGAGCTCCGCTTGCTCGAAAGAACTTGACTTCCGTTATGTACTAAGGTTTGACCTTTACGGGTATATGCAACTGGGCTATATGACACGGACTAGACCAAAAACCAACCAAAAGTCACGGTTTTTTGAAACGTGTGACACCGTGGCGTGCATTGGTCGACCCATTTGTTTGTAGCCCATTGGGAGTTTGGGGTGATTTCGTGCGCGCAGAGACATACGTAAGAGTGTCACGCGGCTTGCAAATGAACAACCACCCCGGGTTTAAAGGGACGTGCGTGCAAAGTGTACAGGATATATAAGGTGCGCGTAGTGTGCGGTCTCCTAAAAATGTTCCTTTTTGAGTTAAAACAGAGATTTTCAGAAATGTGTTTTAAAAGGAATGATTTTTCGCGACGGGGAAAATGCAACAGTTAAGGCACATAAATTTTCTGGGAGCCCCGGTCAGTCTTGGAACTGAATAGCCCCAAGCTGCCAGATTAACCTCAATTTTGTCCTGGTGGAATTGCCAATGAGGCCGCCCGGCTGGAATCCAAGGCGGATTAAGCCGTACGGCTACATGGATCAATTTTCCAGGTTCCAATTCTTTGCAGTTTCAGGTTATTTCCCGAACATTTCAGGCACCTTTTAGCCTCAGCAGGCTTCCTGTTCAGTTTTCAGAGTATGCACAATTCACAAGATGCAATATGCAATGCAAAGAAAGAAAGCAAGCACGATAAATGGAATCCGCGACGGGAGGCTAACCCGCTCAAAGGAAAAAGCTTTCTTTTATTTTTTTTTCGAAAAGGGATACCGGTATGTGGGATTGTTAGACCACCTTTTATCCCAAGCCCCGGGTTAGGAAGCGATACAGGAAGGTTAGTGGTTTCCACCTATATACCGGGTATCGTTTTTATTTTGAAAATGAAAGCTTTTCTCCTTTGGGTTTCCCCAGCGGAGTCGCCAAACTGTGAATGTGTGCCCAAATTCTATTTTTTGTGTTTTAGTTTGGATTCACTCGAGTTTGAAAACATCCGGTTTAATTTGAAAAATGGAGTCTCCATGCCATTTTGATTTCCTCAAAACTTTGAAAAAAAGGATTTAAGGTTCGGAGGTTAAGTTACCCCTTGGGAAGAACGGATCGTCATTCACCCAAGGTGCCTTGCCGAAGTAAGTCTCCCAAGATTCCATTTTTCGTGCTTGCTTGCGTGCTTTCTTGTGTGCATGTGTTGAAAAGAGGGGGAGGGGGAATGTTCCAAGTTGTCTTTCGGACGTATAAACCATTTAGTTGGTTATCGCTCGGGATTCCTTGGATTTTTATGTGTTCGGGACTTTGATCCCGTCCTCATCTTGGACTTGTGATCATTGCTATTTGACCTTGGGTCTTGCGTGATCAAGAGAAGAACTCTCTTTTATAGTCCAAAATGGGGTTCTTTAGAAAGGAGTGACCTTAGCCCATCAATCCTACACCTTGAGACGATTGAGCTTATATAGGGGCTACTATACTCGTCTCAAGTGATAATCGGAGATATAGGGTTCAAGGTCTATCCCTTTCTAAAGAGATTGTGGCACCTTTAATGGAAGAAACGATGTAAAGATAGGACCTTTACACCGGTCCATTCCAAAAGATACCAATGGGGACTAGGGGAATGCATGTTTTAGGATAAAAATGACATTTTTAATGAAAAGATGACATTTTGGGTGCAAAGGATGCACTTTGTTTGCAAAGGATGCTTTTTATGTAAAGAAAGGATTTTTAATGCAAAGGATGCATTTTTATGTGGAAAAATAGCATTTTATATGCAAAGGATGCATAAAGATGTCATTTTGAAAGCAAAGGATGCTACTTTGATGATAAAGAGATGATTTTTAATATGCAAAGGATGCATTTTTATGCATTGAAAATGGGTTTTAGGGGCAAATGATGCACCTTTAATGTAAAGACTACATTTTTAAGTGCAAAGGATGCATAAAGATATCATTTTTATGTAAACAAAGAGATTTTTAGGTGCAAAGGATTCACCTTTAATGCAAAGACTATATTTTTATGAGCAAAAGATGCTATATTAATGCAAAGGATGCAAAAGGGAGGGGATATGATTTACATGTTCAAAGATATGATCTTTAACAACAATGTACCAAATACCAAGCAATATATAGCAATATGTAAATACAAGGATGATCTATGTCAATGCTCTGGCGTTCATGTGCGGACCGCAGGTTCCGTTGTGAACTTCGTTCATTAGTTCACTAGCTTTTCCTTTATTTACACAACGGAGGAGTGGTCCTTGGTGGCGCTTCTTGTATAACATACCCCCCAGAATGACAAAATGGGATGCCAGGTGTTTTAGAGCCATCATGTTTTTGGATTTGATCCCTTCTTTGTATTTTCCATCTTCATTTGTGAAGGAAGCTTCTCCATTTTGTAGGTACTGGTAGATTTGATTGTACCAGGGTTTGTCGATCGGTTCATTTTCAACTTCAATCTCACAGCAATAAGCGGGGGTTTCCCGTTTGCCTATTCTGAGGGGCTTTACTGACTTTCCTTCGGGAATTTCAACAAGAGATGCTAGGGTTGCCAGGGCATCTACGAAGCGGTTCCTGTCTCTTGGAAAGTAGTGGAAAGAGATGTCCTTGAACTGAGCAATGAGCTCCTCCATGTACGTATGGTACTTCTGGAGGCCAGAATCTATTGTCTTCCATTTATTGGATACTTTATTGATGATCAATGCTGAGTCTCCGTATACTTCCAGTTCTGTGATGTTGCGTTCAAGAGCGGCTTCTAGGCCGGCTGCGCAAGCTTCATATTCTGCTGCATTGTTGGTTGCTTCAAAATTCAGTTTGATGGCTATGGGAGTGTGCTCGTCTTTAAGATCGACCAGGAGCATTCCAATACCATTTCCCTTTTTGTTGGCTGCCCCATCGAAGAAGAGTTGCCAGCGGTTTGCGCTGTTGAGTGAGAAGATTCCGTCGTCTGGAAACTGTGGATCAGGACCCTTGAATTCACTACTTGGGAAGTCTTCCAGTTAATCTGCCATTACTCAACCTTTTGTTGATTTTATGATCATGTACTTGATGTCGAATTCATCCAGGAAGAATGACCACTTAGCTAATATCATTGATAGAGATGGCTTGTCGAAGAGATATCTAACGGGGTCCATCTTGGAGACCAGGAGCACTGAATGTGACTGCATGTAGTGTTTCAGTTTCCCGACTACACAAAATAAGGCGGTACAAGTTTTCTCTAATACTGATTAGCTGAGTTCACTTCCCTGAAGCTTTCGGCTCATGAAGTAGATTGCATGCTCAACTTTGGAATCTTTTTGTTCTTGTGCCAGCATAGCCCCAATTGACGTGTCTGTCCGTCAGGTACATGAGGAGTGGCTTATCTTCATGTGGCGGGCACATGATTAGGGGATTCACCAAGTATGTCTTGATTTTCTCGAAGGCTGTCTGGCATTCGGAGTCCCATTTGATGTCGGCATTTTTCTTCATTAGCTTGAACATTGGCTCGCACAGAGATGTCAGCTAGTTGATGAAGCGGCTGATGTATTGAAGTCTTCCCATGAAACTTTTCACTTCTGTCAATGACTGCGGTGGCTTCATGTCGATGATGGCCTTGATTTTCTTGGGATCTGTTTCGATGCCTCTTTCTGTGACCATATACCCCAGTACTTTGCCCCGCTTGACGCCGAAGGTGCACTTTGCAGGGTTCAATCTTATGGAGAGTTTTCTAAGTCTATTGAAGAACTTTCTCAGATCTGTCATGTGCTGCATGTCTGATCCTTTGGAGTGGATGATCATGTCGTCGACGTACACTTCGATTTCTTTGTGGATCATATCATAGAAGAGGGCAGTTGCAGCCCATTGATAAGTAGCCACATCGTTCTTTAAACCAAATGGCATGACCGTGTAACAGTATGTCCCCCACGAAGTGGTGAAAGCAGTATTGGCCTGATCTTCTTCGGACATCTTGATCTGATTGTATCCAGCAAACCCGTCCACAAAGGACTTTATTTCAAAATTTTCCGTGGTGTTGACTAGCATGTCGATGTTGGGCAGTGGGAAATCATCTTTAGGACTGGCCTTGTTGAGATCTCGGAAATCCACACAGCATCTGACCTTTCTATTGGCCTTGGTGACCGTTACAATGTTGGAGAGCCATGTTGGGTACTCAATTACTCTGATGAAGCCGACATGGAGCATCTTCTCAATTTCTTCTTTTACTTCCAGGGACCATTTTGGCTTGATCTTGCGCAGTTTCTGTTTGACAGGCTTGGATTCTGGATCCAGAGGGATTCTGTGCTCCACAATTGAGGGATCGAGTCCTGGCATGTCTTGGTATGACCAGGCGAACACATCAACATATTCTTTGAGGAGATCTGTTAGGGTTTTTTTTCCTGCACCGGCAAAGAAACTGCCCACTTGTGTCTCTTTAGGCTCTAGCACTGACCCCAGGTTCACCGGCAGCTTGGGCCCGATTGTCCTCTTGGTCAACTACACGCTTTAGAACTTCTTTAATGTATTGCTCATTTAATGTGTCTGCTTATTTATTGAGTGAGTCATTATTAACTTCTTTTAAGTTGTTCGTTAACTTATTAGTTGTTAAAGTGGCAATGAGGGGATAATCTGAAAGGTCGAATTTTTCATTTAGGACGAACAGAAATACATTGTTGGCAACATTATCATAGTCTTCCGGCGTGAGGCCATCGGACGACTCAGAGGACTGGACTTTGACAATGACAGACTCGAAGAATTTGAGACTAGGTTTAGGGAAATATGGGTGCAGGCCCAGTTTGTCTTCCATTTCTATATGGCTTGCCCTAGGTCCGGTGAAAGTCACCCAGTTTTTCAGTGGCATTGCTGGATGCTTGGTGAGGGTTCGGGGGTCAAGAGGCTTGGCTTCTACTATCCCAATCATGGCGATCACGTTGTTCTCGGAGCCCAGGTCAATCAGGTTCGGCACCTCCATGACTTCTTCAAAAAGATTCTGTAGAGCGGGTCCACTGAGAGCATCTTCCACGAAATCTGTTTCCTTCTGCTTTGGAGTTACTATTTCGAATGTGGTCTTGGAGGCTGACCCAAACAGTCTGTTTCTCATAAATAGTGTCTCGAGCTGCTCTTCTATGTCTGGGATCCCTTTGAATGAGTACTCATGCTGAACTGTGGTGGCAACTGGTCCAAGTAGAGTAGTGATGTTAAGGAATGCTCCCCTTATCTGATTAGCTTTGAGTCCTCTGAAACGCTTGAGGTCCTGTGCCAGCTTTCCCATCCTTTCTGTAGTCTCTGTACTGACTTTTCTTGTTCCTTTCTCATCTTCATCAGTTCCGCTGTCGGTTCCCTCAATTCTGCTGTCGGATCCGTTGTCGGTTCCCTCAGTTCTGCTGTCGGTTCCGCTATCGGTTCCCTCAGTTCTGCTGTCGGCTCCCCCAATTCTACTGTCGGCTCCCCCAGTTCTGCTGTCGGTTCCCCTAGTTCTGCTGTCGGTTCCCTCAGTTCTGCTGTCGGCTCTCCTAGTTCTGCTGTCGGCTCCTTTGACGAAGTAGCGGGCGAGGTTGAAACAGTAAGGTTGGAGGTTGGGTGTGCCGTAGGAGGTTCCCCTTTTGCGGGTTGCTGCTTTGGTGCTGGCGAGCCTCTTGTTTTCCCTGATGTCAGCTGGTGTTGGCACATAATCGAGCCCCTGGACTGTAGTGTGTTCCTTAACTTCGATGACTTGGTGTTAGCCTTGTAACCTTTTGCCGAGCCCCAGTCCTAGGATGAAGTTCATGAGTTTCATCATCTTCATGGCAGGATGAATTTTCCCAGAATAGTGGAAGGTCCACGCTGCATATTTGGATCTTGGATGTCTCCAAGGTGAATCCAGTTAATTCCATATCGTCATCATGCTTGATCTCTAACACTGGAATGCCGCTGGTGCAGGTCCCTTCGGTGGTGACGCTGTCATCGTAGACTGTTGTTAGCTCGTTACCTTGCATGAACTTGATACATTGGTGAAGGGTGGATGGCACACCGTTCATTTGATGCAGCCAAGGTCGTCCCAAGATGGATGTGAAAGTGATAGGAATGTCCAACACTTGGAATTCGGTAGGCATCATCCGTTTGCCGAACTAGATGTTTAAGGTAGCAACCCCGAGAACTGTGTAGGAAGTAGAGTCATAAGCATTGACAGTGTGGACTGAAGGCTTCAAATCTGTGGGCTTGATGTCAAGTAGGTCCATCATCTTGGCGGGCAAGACATTCATTCCGGAACCTCCTTCTACCATTACGCGGGGAAGGCGACGCTCGTCCAACTTAACTGTGATGTAGAGCGGCTCATTGTGATTAGCTCCAAATTTTGGCAAGTCCAAATCTGTGAAGGTAATGATGTTTCCATAGTGGATGTTGCCGATCATCTGAATTACTTCTTCTGGAGTTGCGTCCACGGGGACCATGGTACGGGCCAAACTTTCCTCTAGCTTGAGCTTGTGAGAGTATGAATATGTGAGCAGGGACCACAGGGAAATGTTCGCCTGGGTCTGCTTGATTTGAGTGAGGATCGGGTCCTCCTTTCCGGAACTTGTTTCTTCGGGCAGACCGGGTTGCGGTTCTGGCTATGTTGGCTTTTTGGTGGCCTTGGGCGGTAGCACATGGATTTGACCAGACCGGGTCAGAACGTTGATGTCAGGCTTGGTCCCCTTAAACAGAAGATTAGCTTGAAGCCGAGCCATAGTCGTGGGCATGATTTTTCAAGCACGTGGCCACATATATGTCCTCTCTCAATTCGTTGACTGATCAGATGTCTTCCCGAAGGCTTTCGACAGCCTTTCCGACTATCGTCCCAAGATATCAAGGTTTAGGTGCCTCTTCAGTGTGAGGGAGCCTATGGTTCACCGCAGCCAGTTTGTTCGAATGTCGGGCGCAGCAGCTGGTTGCCAGGATCGAATCAGAGCCGATTGGCTCACACACCCTCCGGGAGGCTAGCGAAGTTCTTTGGTTTATGCGAATCGTTCTTTGATCTCTTCACATTATACTGCATTTTTTCTCCTTCTTGCTGACCAGGCTCATGGCATTTTGGAGTTGGGATAAGCAGTAGTCATGGTTTGCTAATTTTCCTCCGCTTTTAGCCTAGATCTGCTCTCTTGCAGTAGAGCCTTCGTCGAGAGCTAGCGCTTGCGTTTCTTCCCATGTGAGAATAGCCAACGCTTCTTTGAACCGTATGCGGCAGTCTAGATAAACTTCCATTGGGGAGAGCTTTCTCTGCTGCTTTAATTGAGTGGCGGGTATGTCGGAAGGTGAGTACACGGCTTTCCGGACGTCTGCCCATGTGACTAGCTTTTGTCCCAGTTGATCGTTTCTGTAAACGAATGCTGTAGTCTATGGAATCTCCCTGAGCAGTTGTTGGAGATGTATTTCCATCTTTCTCTTCTTTTTGAATAGACCTTCCTCTTTCAGTTGGCCTTTTAATTTGAGAACGGAAATGATCCGCTCCCATCCTCCCAGGACCCTTGGGATTCCGATTTTGTTGACTTTATGATCGGCTTGGAAGAGAATAACTTCATCGTCTTCGTCGCTTTCACCAAAAGCCTGCTTCTCTTGGGGAGATAAGCGCTTGTATTCCCCATGCTGCTAGGCTAGGTATTCTTTGTGCTGTGCCATTCCATCTCCTAGGTCGTTTGGACCATTGACCGCCCTCCCTTGCCAGAGGGGGTTTGTTGAGAAGCGATGGTAATCCAGGAAGTTGTCGTGGGTAAAACCTTTGAGGTCGAATTGGTCTAGAGTGGCCTCTGGTTTTCTGCCCGAAGCTGCTCGTGACGCTTTAAGGGCTTAGTCCCTGTGAGTCTTCTGAGCTTTGTTTTCGTCCCAGAGATGATTTTCTTGTGCGGCTAGCTCCAAGAGGGCTTTTCTTGCGAGAGCTAAGCAGTCTCCGTAGGTGCGCGTTATCTGACTAGTGTCTTAAACTGTCATCACATCCAAATCTCTGAATGGCGGAAACACTTGGATTATATTGACCAAGGAAGTCATGCTTGGACATTCCATGCGGCCTTCTTTGATCTCGGTCACTAAGAAGTTTGCCCATATCTGTTTGATCAAACCGATGGGGGTGTTGAATTCTGCGATGTTGATGGTCTCGTGATCTCGTTCGAGAGCCAAGTCTATCAGAGCTAGCAGCTTGCTGGCGGGATGTCTGAATCCGTGGCCGTGATGGCTGGGAGTAGGGTTGAACTTGAGCATGTTGATGCTGAGGTGATCGTTCCTTTCTTCAGAAGCTTGATCTGTCTCGCTGGGAGCACTTTCATAGATGTTCTCAGGGTGGTTACCGAAGGCGTTCCCGAGGTTGATCTGACTTGTAACAATGTGAGGAGCTTTGTCTCCTTTGTCGATGCCTTCGGCCCTGGCGGCGCTCTTGGCTGTGAGTTTGACTGATGGCACGGCCTGGTTGCTACTGGGTCTGATAACTGGAAATGATGATGAGTCTTGAGCTCTCTTGGCAAGGACCTCGTTTACCATGATTAGGCAATCGTTGAGGGTAACTTTTGCATTGCAAAATATGACAATAAGGACTGGATCCTTGGTTTCGTCGAGATATCTGGAGAAGATGATGGTGACGAAGTCGTCGTCGGTTACATGGTCAGAAGGATTCTTTGTCATGTCAACCATTTGCCTTCACTCGCCGGATAACTGTCTGTACTGGGCATTAAGTTTGACGATTTCCATGGTATTTGAGCCTTCATCGTAGGTGACCTCGTCGGAACTGGTGCCATCCCCGAATCTGAGCATGTGTATGTAAGGATCTTCATGCGGATCTGCCGCATCTTCTACTCCGGAGAGTCCTGATTTGTTGCCGTCTGATGGTTCAACCCAGATCAAAGGACCTCTCGCGCCCCGTTGTACAGCTGGCACTGCTAGAAAAACTTCATGTCCTCTACTGGAGCAGAGGGGCTCGATGGGAAATTCCGTGTGTAAAACATCCTAGATGACTGCCATACATTCTTCATGAGTGTGTCGGTGCCTGTTGATCTTTATTGTGAAGATTTCTTCGTCTGGTGTGGCCAGAGAGTGTGCTCGAAGGATACTGACGAACCTTCGACCAGAGATAGGGGGTTTGTGTCCTTGTAACATTGCGGTGTCCAAGGTTTCTTTCCATTCTGGATCCAAGTCTCAAAAACGGCAATTGAACTTGATGAATCTGACTGCTTCAGGATCTTCCTGCTCGAGGTGGTTGACGTAGTTAGCACCTCCGGGATCTGAGGGATCTTGATGAGATTTGCCCCGGTTGTCCTTTTGTCGGTTTGCAGGAGGTAGTCCCGATGCATGGCTGCGGGCACGATTAGTTGGCATTTCGGCTTCATTGCTTATGAGGAAACTGTCTCCTCTGATGACCTCGAGATCTCCTTGTCGGTTTATGAACTTGACACACTGATGGAGAGTGGAGGCTATGGCCTTCATGTGGTGTAGCCATGGGCGTCCCAAATAGAAGCATAAATTCGGACGGAATGTCCATCACGTGGAACTTTACTGGCACCATTTGAGTTTCGAACCAGAGCTCCAGAGTCACCGTTCCCAGGATGGGACGAGACGTGCTGTCGTATGCTTTGATAGTTCTGGCAGATGGGGTTATATGGCCTTCATCGATGCGTAAGGCTCGCATCATGCTGAGGGGAAGGACATTGACTGCTGATCCGTTATCTACTAGGACTCCGGGGAGGGAGATACTGTTGAGCCGAATAGTGATGTGCAGAGCTTCGTTATGTCCCGAGGTCCCTTTTGGTAGGTCTTCATCACAGAAGGTGAGAATGCTGCCATACAGTCTGGAATCGTAGATTTGATCTCTTTCTGGAGAGGGAGAGTCATTGAGCCATCCATTTCCTGTCTTCCTCTTGAGAGGCAAAGTTTTTGGTGGTGCCTCGGGATTGTATCGAGGTTGCTTGTGGCGGTGGCCACCATTGGTTAACACGTTGATTGAGTGCGAGTGCCAGGTTGGCTTTAACTTTCATTTGCCAGCCCGTGCTCTGAAGTTGGGCAAGTTGAACCTTGGCTGATCTTGCGAGGGATTAGGCTTCTGGCTGGCAGTAAGGTTACCAAGATTTTAGATATTCCGGTGTCCTGAGGCTTGAGCTTTGGTGTCAGCAGGATATTTCGGCTTTCCCACCCCTGTCTGTTCTGAAGCTGTCCTGCTTAAAGGAAGGGAAGGCTTGCTGGAGTAGAGTACATAGTAATCAAACTTCTCGGATGGCTCTCCGAGTGTACCCACGCTGGTTTCTCCAGCTTCATATCTTTCTTTCAATTTCTGCTTTCTGGGTGAATCGCCCCTGATCATGTCCTGGAACTCGTATTCGAGCCATTCTAAGCAGTCACATACATCATACCAGATGTGGACGTCTAATGAGGACTTGGCTGGAAGAGGCGGAGGAACTCGCTCTGCGGCAGTCTTCTTTGGCACCCACTCAATGGAGTTCACACTGTTGTTGTTCGGAAAAGGGTTTCCGACTGTATTAGGTCCACGGGGACGCTCCAACTTTCATTCTTCTATCAGATTCTGGATCTCATACCGTAACCCCAGACAGTTGTCAGTTGTGTGCCCATGGTATTGGTGGTAGGTGCAGTACTTGCTTTTGTCGGCAATGGCTGCAGGATTCTTCGGTTTGTAGTTTTCAACAGGCTTAAGGAGGCCTTCTTTGATTAGTCCTTCAAGCATTTTACTCAGAGGCATATCCAGCTTGTCGAAGCGTATGGAAGGCAGCTTCTTGGGGGAGTCATTGCTTTGCAGGGATGGGTTTTTGTTCCTTGACTGTTGTCCCTGATGGATGTAGTTGACAGAAGTATCTTTCCCTTTGGCGGGGGCCGGTGCAGGATTGAATGTAGTTGTTGATCTGTATCTGTAAGACGACACTGTAGCTAGCTTTTCTTTGAGATCCTTCTCGAACATTGAGCCTACATTGACCATGGCTCAGAGATCTGGGAAGAAGTGATGGCTGATAAGTGTTCTGATGGATGGCCTCAAGCAGGACTTGAAGATCCGCATTTGTTCGTCTTTGGAGAGTGGCTCCATGATTTCGGAGAGTTTCCAACTCCACCATTTGTAGAATTCTCCAACACTTTCGTCTGATTTCTGCTTGGTGGTGATTAAGTCTTCACGACTTGTCTCCCACTCTAGGTTGGATCGGTAACGCTCAAGGAAGATGTTGCTGATCTTATCCCAGGTATGGCGATCTGTGGGCTTGACCCCTAGGAACCACCGTAATGCTGAACTCTTGAGAGTGTGCTGGAAATGGTCGGCCATTTGCTGGAGGGTTGCTCCTTTTGCTCTCATGCCGAGAACGTAGGTGTCAACATGTGTCTGTGGGCATTCAGTCCCGTCGAACCGGTCCATTTCTGGCATTCTGAACTTGGCAGGGAGAGGTGTAACCATTCCCGGATCTGTGGATCTGAGCGTTTCTTGCTTTGAGCTGCCCATGCTGGCTTTCAGGTCTTTTATTTGTTCGACCATCCATGCCAGAGCTGGGTCCAGTGGTGGATTCTGAGGCTCGGGGCATGGTGCTGCTATATGAGAGGCAGTAATTGGAGGTGGGAGGCTTGATATATGTGGATATATGGGGGCCTTTTCTGGATTATATCGGGGTTTTGCCCCGGTGTTTTGGGGTTCGTGTATAGGCAACGGGTTGAACCCGGGAGGATATTGATATCTGTTTGAGATGGCCCAGCGCTGCACTGGTTATATTGAGTGATGGGGGTAGAACTGGCTTGGCCGTATATGATGGGGGTTCCTTGAGAGGTGGCAATATGAAGCCTTGGTCGGCTGTTTCCTTGGTTTGAAGGAATCCCCTAGTTTGGCGGGGGAGGAACCTGGTTGAAGGTTTTAGGAGCTGATCGGGGAGGATCATCGTCCTCGATTAGAACGAAAGTACCGTCTGGTTGAGGGATAGCTGCTATACCCCGCTCATTCAGAAGTTGTACCATAAAACTCTGGTGATCCTCTTTCTGTTTCTTGTGAACCTCACAGGCCCGGATGGCTTCTTCCAGTGTCATATCTGTTACCGGTGGCAGGGTGGCAGGGTTCCATTCTCGTCACGAGTTCTCGGTGAGTCTGACATGTCGGAGAGCCTGGCTGAAGAGACTGAGAGAACCGAAGAACTGTCTGATGCGGCCGTAGCTGTAATTCTGACAAGGCGCTGACCCAGAATTTTGAACCACTCTCTGTTCGCTGCAGGGAATGAAAGGCAGGGCTTAGGTTTCAGAATGGGTATTTGGATCAGGGTTTTGGGCTTGTGCAATGTGCAGTTACCGCTTAATGTTTACTTAAAACGCGTTTTCTCATAGTCCTAATTGGTTGGAAAAGATTGCATCTTCTTTTTCGTAACTAACCTAGGGCTTGAATCAGTAGATCTCGGCACTACGTTTATAAGCCCCTCGTTTTTCACCTGTGAATCGTCTTCCCAGGTCGGACAATCCCAAGCGAGGGTCCTATAAGGCAAGCGAGTTCCACCGACAAAGGAAAAAAGTGAACTTAAGGCCAGCTGGTCATGTAAACTTTCAACGTATGTGACATGCGGGTCACGATCGAAGTCAACATCCTTATGTTAAGGCAAAAATCGTGCTGAAATTTCGGCATGACCTCTCTTGACTCGTTTGCGCGAGGGGCCTTAGCTTTTGTCATTGGCCAAGTTGTGGGTGGCATGGTGCCTACGTTGAGGGTTTGATGACACGACATCACATTGAACCTTTGGGTATGTTTTTAGCGCGGCTTCGCGTCAATGTCAAGGCTGAAAAGCTAAGACTTCGGGTCAGGAACGACCTTCGATCTCAACTTGTAAGTTTGACTTGTGAGGGAGATCGGCGTAAAAGCATACATTTAGGCTTTATGACACGAACTAAGCCAAAAACCAACCAAGGTCTTGGACGAAGTGTGACACAAAGAGTGCATGGATTACACGGGCTAGGATGGGCTGTTTGGGATACCCTTTGAGCGCTCGAAAGGTGTATGGCAGACCAATCAAGCTGCAACTGAACGGTCACCCCGGAAATGCATGAACATGTTATGATTTTTAGATAAAAAATGCAACATCTTTTTTTTTCCAAAAACAGTCTGATGTTTTAAGAAACACACGCACATGAAAACGAGGAAGGGTAAATGAAAGTTTGACCACAAAATGTTTTTTTTAAACGAAGGAGTTTTGAAAAAACATGTTCGGTGTCCCCAGCGGAGTCGCCAACTGAAATTACCTAGATCGCGCGCGGAACGCGGCGAGCGGCTTTCAAAAACTTGGGACCTTGCTGAAAGGAGAGGGAGGATTCGCCACGCCGTTTTGTATTATGAGCCTAAACTTTGAAAAAGACTTGTTTGTAAAGAGGTCGTTTTGATTGGTAGCCAAAACTTGGAAAAGGCTTTGAAAAAGGGGACGTTTTGATTGGTAGCCAAAACTTGGAAAAGGCTTTAAAAAAGGAGACATTTTGATTGGTAGCCAAAACTTGAAAAAGGCTTTTTTGGACCAGAGATTATTAGGTTCGGAGGTCACGTTACATTTCGGGAAGAGTATATTGAGGTCACCCGAAATGCCTCGTATGACGAGTCTTTCTACCTTTCTCGAAAAGTGTGCATGTGTGTGTGTGTGTGTTGCATTTTGAAAAGGGGCTTGAATGACAAGCTTTAATCTTGGTTTGAGTGACAAACGTTGATTTGTGGTAAAATGAGCGTTTGAATGACAAACGTCGGTTTTGAGTTAGAAAAAGGGGTTCGAATGACGAACTTGAATCTTTAGTTTGAATGACAAACGTTGATTTTGGTAAAAGAGCGTTTGAATGTCAAACGTCGGTTTTAAGTCGGAAATGAGAAACGTCGGGTTTTGTGTCGGAAATGAGCGTTTGAATATCAAACGTCGGGTTTGAGTCGGAAATGAGCGTTTGAATGTCAAACGTCGGGTTTTGAGTCGAAAATGAGCGTTTGAATGTAAAACGTCGGGTTTTGAGTCAGAAATGAGCGTTTGAATGTAAAACGTCGATTTTGAGTCGGAAATGAGCGTTTGAATGTCAAACGTCGGGTTTTGAGTCGGAAATGAGCGTTTGAATGTCAAACGTCGATTTTGAGTTGTTTTGAAAACGGGTTCGAATGACGAAGTTGAATCTTTAATTTGAATGACAAACGTTGATTTTAGTAAAAGAGCGTTTTAATGTCAAACTTCGGTTTTTTTACGTTGTTTTGAAAAGGAGTTCGCATGACGAACTTTCGGTTTTGAACCGGGCATTATAAAGTTACAAATTTTATGAAAAAGGTAATAAATGAGATGCGATCAACGAGTCATTTTGTGACTCGGACATTTGTAAATAAATACTATCAATAAACCAAACGTCTTGGACTTGTAAATGACAGTATTGAGATGTTGTGTCAACGGAATCGAACGATCCAGACGGTAAAAGTGCGATCGACGAGCCAAACGGCTCGGATTTGTAAAGGTGCGTAAAGTAAATAGCGATATCGACGGATCAAACGATCTGGACTTTGTAAATGATAGTCAAGAACCAAACAGTTCGGACGGTAAAGAGCGAATCAACGGATCGAACGATCTGGACGGTAAATGACAGAAACGTAAATAGGGGACTTGAACGCCGTTTTAACCCGAAATTACTTCTCTTATGGGAGAGAAGATGATTAGGGACTAAAACTTATCGAGTTCCGTAGACGGCATTATGTCTACATTTTGAGGATTTCGACCGGATCGAAAATAGCGTTTAACGCGTAAATCGAGACGAAACAGAGTTTTAGAGAGAGAGAGAGAGAGAGAGAGAGAGTTACCTATGGCTAGGGATTGACTATTTGGTTCAGAAGGCGTATACGGGATACGATTTAGTGTTTAGGAGGTGTTTCGGAAGTTTTTGGCTCTTATTTGGTGGGAAAAACGTGGTTTTCATGCAAATCAAGGCATTTCTGGGGCTCGGGAGGGGGTGTAGGCTGCTAGAATCGTGGGGTTTTCAGGAGAGGTAATAAAATTGTGCCCTTTTTACAGAATGACAGCCTCTGTATTTATAGGGGTAATTTTGAAGAACAGGCCGTCCGGCCTAAACTTCAATTTGGGGGGTTTTTGGGTATTTTGGAAATTTTAGGGACTTGATGAGGATTTTGGTTTTTCATGTAAAACTGGCCGGACGGCCTAACTATCAATTTCAGGGATATTTTGGTCTTTTCACCCTTGAATTTGATTGATGGGGATGGGGGAGGCTGTGCATGTGTGCCACGTGTCCCTGTGAGTCACCAAGGATAGGGTTTTTGTCCCGTTAATTCCGGTTTTGACTGTTTTCTAAATAACTGTCCGAAAAATGTCCGGAACGGTCCCGAAAAGTCTCGAAAATTGCGTTTTTCGGGGAAAGCGGTACTTTTACGTGTGATAAAATGTGTTAAGTATGCTTTGTATTTGGGATGCACGGGGCAGTCCTGGAAAGTCTCGTTGACTCGTGAATGGGGAGTTTAACGGGATCCGGTTAACTTGAAAAGGGCCAGTTAACGAATTCCGGTTAACTTTTAATGGATTTTAACGATCTGGATTTGGGTAATTACACTATGGCGTCTGCAAAACGATTCCGGTCTCTTGGCAAGTAGTGAAAGGTGAATTCCTTGAATTGTTCGATAAGGTCTTCCATGCACGCATGGTATTTTTGCAAACCCGGGCCATCATTTTCCACTTGTTGGAAACTTGATTGCTGATCAAAGCTGAGTCCTCTTAGACCTCTAACTCTTGGACGTTCCTTTTGAGGGTGGCCTCTAGACCGGCAGCACATGCTTCGTATTTGGCGGAATTATTGGTCACCTCAAAGTTTAGCTTTATGGCAATTGGGGTGTGCTCGTCTTTTGGGTCGAACGAAAGCATTCCAATGCCATTTCCTCCTTCGTTTGCCGCTCCGTCGAAGAAAAGCTGACATCGATTCTCGCCTGCAAGTGTGAAGATTCCTTCGTCCGAAAATTGTGGTTCGGGACCTTTGGCTTCGTCGCTTGGGAAGTCGGCCAACCGTTCAGCCATTACTCGTCCCTTGATCGACTTCTGGGTTACGTACTTGATGTCGAACTCTGCCAGGAAGAAGGACCATTTGGCTAGTTCATTGATAGGGAGGGTTTGTCGAAGAGATATTTGATCGGATCCATCTTGGAGACCAGGTGCACTATGTGTGATTGCATATAGTGTCTCAACTTTCAGACTACCCACACTAGAGCTGCACAGGTCTTCTCTAGGGCTGAGTAGTTGAGCTCGCTGCCTTGGAACTTTCGACTCATGAAGTAGATGGGGTTCTCAATTTTTGACTCTTTATTTTCTTGGCATAGCATGGATCCAACTGCGGTGTCGATCACAGTTAGGTACAGTAAGAGTGGCTTTTCTTCGCGAGGAGGACAGAGGATAGCAGGAATCACAAGGTACGCCTTTATTTTCTTGAAGGCGTCTTCACATTCTGGGTTCCATTCGATGTCCGCATTCTGTTTCATTAGCCGAAAGATTGGCTCGCACATGGAAGTCAGCTGATTCATGAAGCGGCTTATGTATTGGAGGCAGCCCATGAAGGTTTTTACTTCTGTTTGGGTTTGCGTGGTCTCATTTCGATTATGGCTTTGATCTTTTGGGGATCAGCCTCAATGCCTCATTCTGTGACCATGTATCCCAAGACTTTGCCTCGGATTACCCCGAATGTGCATTTAGCAGAGTTCAACCTCATTGAATGCATCCGAAGATGATCGAAGAACTTCCTCAAATCAATGAGGTGTTGTCCGTCTGATCCCTTTAAGAGGATGATCATGTCGTCGACGTATACCTCAATCTCTTTGTGGATCATGTCGTGGAAAAGTGCTGTTGCTGCCCGTTGGTAGGTAGCGCCAGCGTTCTTTAATCTAAACGGAATTACTGTATAGCAGTAGGTTCCCCATGGGGTGGTGAAGACGGTTTTCTCTTGGTCTTCTTTGGCCATCTTGATCTGATTGTAACCGGCAAAACCGTCCACGAAGTACTTAACCTCAAAATTGGCCGTAGTGTAACGATGTTGCCATTTTTCGAAAGATTGGTATTTTTCTCTTCTTTGAAAATCAATCAAAAAAACACGGAGTCGCCACGCCATTTTTGTTTTTTAAGGGCCAAAACTTTGAAAAATGCCCGAGATTAGAGATTTGGGTTCGGAGGTCACGTTACACGCCGGGAAGAACGTTAGTGTTCACCCGGAATGCCTCGTAAAACGAGTCTTCCAAGCTTAAAAACCATTTGTATGTGTGTGTGTTTGTGTGTGCGTGTGTTCCTTTGGCCAAAATAAGTTTAAACTGAGAAAACTAAAAATTGGGAACTCTTTATAAGACATTAAAAGAGTCCCATGATTTTTGGTATGATTTTTGGGTTGAGTTTTGGTACTCAAAAGATTTTTTGAAGTTGAAAACCAATTCTGCAAGAATGAAAAAGGTAGTGGACACTTGATTTTAAAATGGATTTAAGAGCTTTAAAAATTCAAAATCTGGGAAAAGTCCAAGAATTAAAGTTGTTCAAAACACTTTAAATAAGATTTCTGCAAAAGACTTTTCCATTTGGAGATGATTTGATAGACCAAAACCTTCTGGAAACCTCAGATGTGGAATCTGGATTTCCAGAGACTGATGAACTGACCTTTAGAAAATAATTTGAAAAAAGGGAGTTTTACTCACGAAAAAAATAAAGTAAAAATATGTCTGGAAATCTCTGGATGTTGTCTACAAAAAGTATATTTTAGTCAACACCAAATTCTAAGTTCTTCTGTGTCCAAAAAATTAGACCATGGACAGAGGTCTTAGAACAATGCTACTGGACAGCAAAATGTTCTTGAAGGGAAATGTGATTTAAAAGGGGGTTTTGCATCCATGCTTGTCCCCATTTCCTTGGGCTTTGATTAGTAGTCACTAGAAATCTTAGTGGTGATCTACTATATCAAGCCATCCTTAGGGTACATTAGGACTTAAGCATTTCATTTGCTTGGAAAGGGGAGATTTAGCTTTGAAATCAAGATTTTATGTATGAAAATGGTTTTTAGGGTTTTGAAAATATGTTTGTAATAAGTGAAAACAATTTTGAAAGAAATGTTGATCCTTGTAGAGGATCATCCATGGAGATGAACATCCATGGTGATCCTCTTGGATCTAGGGCAAGAAGTGAACATGTTACATCTTCAAAGTATGAGATGCATGCATGGATGAGAGAAATTTAGGGTAGGGAGAAGGAGATTATACCTATCTTCCCTTGTGTTTGTGTTTGAGACTTTGAGTTTGAGAGTAAGTGGGTGTGATTTGGGAAAATAATCAAGAGAAAAAGGTGACAATTCAAGGGAATTCTCACTGTTTTCTCTAGTATTTTCGCCAAGGTTTTGTTGTGAATTTAGTTGTGGCTCTCTATTTTTGTGACTGAAGGGTTCAATTTATAGGCATTCTAGGAAATCAAACATGTCCGCGCGGATCCGAATGTAAGCGTGCCTGGTTCATTAAATGCTGTTCCAGGCTTTGGACAGGAAGAATATTTTTCAAATTAAGCAACCAGTTTTTGTTCCAGCAGCTTCCATTTCGGGTTTTTGGCCTTTTTTGAGATTCTTTTCTTGGTTTAACTCTAAATAGCAATTCCCAATTTACCCTTGCTTTGTTAGAAAAGTTAGGAATTGTTAGAAATGTTAGGGATGTTAGAACTTTCGTTAATTTTCTAACGAAAATACTAACAACTCAAATTGGAGCACTTACAGTAGCCCCTCGGCGACGGCTCTTTCGAAGGAAGCGGGGTCGTCGATAAGAGTAAGGCTCCATATTTTACAGGATGATCAAGTGATCGAGTGGCTGAACCTAGCGATAGGCTACCTACGTATCCCGAATGGGAATCAAGCCGGCCGTAGTTCGGGTCTTTGACCCTGGAGTGACTATTTTGAGGCGTCAACCTGATGAGCGAGTTCTGCAGTCGGTTGCTGAAAGAAACTCTGCTGGGGATAAGAGATGACCATTTTGGTCTGATGGCTGGAGTTGTATATCCGCTCTGCTGGGGATAGAATGACCATTTCGGTCTGATGGCTGAAGTTGTATATCCGCTTTGCTGGGGATAGAATGACCATTTCGGTCTGATGGCTGAACCTAATGATAGGCTACCTACGTATCCTTAAGAGGAATCAAGCCAGTCGTAGTTCGGGTCTTTGACCCTGGAGTGACTATTTTGAGGCGTCAACCTGATGAGCGAGTTCTGCAGTCGGTTGCTGAAAGAAACTCTGCTGGGGATAAGAGATGACCATTTTGGTCTGATGGCTGGAGTTGTATATCCGCTCTGCTGGGGATAAGAATGACCATTTTTGGTCTGATGGCTAAAGTTGTATATCCGCTCTGCTGGGGATAGAATGACCATTTCGGTCTGATGGTTGAACCTAATGATAGGCTACCTACGTATCCTTAAGAGGAATCAAGCCAGTCGTAGTTCGGGTCTTTGACCCTGGAGTGACTATTTTGAGGCGTCAACCTGGTAATGATGGCATTTTAGGTGCCTCGAACCTCGATGATGGCATTTTAGGTGCCTCGAACCTTGAAGATGGCGTTTTAGGTGCCTTGGACCTTGAAGATGGCGTTTTAGGTGCCTCGGACCTTGTTGATGATGGCGTTTTAGGTGCCTCGGACCTTGATTTGAAATGATTTCCCTTGATGGTTTGGAAAAGATGGTCCTTTGGTGGACTTCATTTGAAGAGATCGGTCTTACGTCTGCTGCCGAGGAAAGGATGATCGTATTGGTCGAGTGGCTGGAGTTGTATATTCGCTCTGCTGGGGATATGAATGACCATTTTTGGTCTGATGGCTAAAGTTGTATATCCGCTCTGCTGGGGATAGAATGACCATTTCGGTCTGATGGCTGAAGTTGTATATCCGCTCTGCTGGGGATAGAATGACCATTTCGGTCTGATGGCTGAACCTAATGATAGGCTACCTACGTATCCTTAAGAGAAATCAAGCCAGTCGTAGTTCGGGTCTTTGACCCTGGAGTGACTATTTTGAGGTGTCAACCTGGTAATGATGGCGTTTTAGGTGCCTCGAACCTCGATGATGGCGTTTTAGGTGCCTCGAACCTTGAAGATGGCGTTTTAGGTGCCTCGGACCTTGAAGATGGCGTTTTAGGTGCCTCGGACCTTGATGATGATGGCGTTTTAGGTGCCTCGGACCTTGATTTGAAATGATTTCCCTTGATGGTTTGGAAAAGATGGTCCTTTGGTGGACTTCATTTGAAGAGATCGGTCTTACGTCTGCTGCCGAGGAAAGGATGACCGTATTGGTCGAGTGGCTGGACCTAATGATAGGCTACCTACGTATCGTTAAAAGGAATCAAGCCCTTACGTAGTTCGGAAGCTGCTCAGGATTTCGTTGGGGAAAAATCAGGCTTACGTTTTACGGCCGTGGATGATAACGGGATTCCGTTGACTTCGCTGGGGATTTTGTTAGCCTTTGTCGGAGAAATCGGACTTACGTTTTACAGTCGGGGATGATAATGAGGAGAGAAACGGGATTCCCTTAACTTCCGTTGGGGAAATCGGACTTACGTTTTACTGCCGTTGATGGTTTTGATGAAAGAAAAGAGATTCCGTTATCTTTCTCGGAGAAATCGGACTTACGTTTTACTGCCGTTGATGATTTTGATGAAAGAAACGGGATTCCGTTATCTTTCTCGGAGAAATCGGACTTACGTATTACTGCCGTTGATGAAATTGATGAAAGAAACGGGATTCCGTTATCTTTCTCGGAGAAATCGAACTTACGTATTACTGCCGTTGATGAAATTGATGAAAGAAACGGGATTCCGTTATCTTTCTCGGAGAAATCGGACTTACGTTTTACTGTCGTTGATGATTTTGATGAAAGAAACGGGATTCCGTTATCTTTCTTGGAGAAATCGGACTTACGTTTTACTGCCGTTGATGATTTTGATGAAAGAAACGGGATTCCGTTATCTTTCTCGAAGAAATTGGACTTACGTTTTACTGTCGTTGATGATTTTGATGAAAGAAACGGGATTCCGTTATCTTTCTCGGAGAAATTGGACTTACGTTTTACTGCTGTTGATGATTTTGATGAAAGAAACGGGATTCCGTTATCTTTCTTGGAGAAATCGGACTTACGTTTTACTGCCGTTGATGATTTTGATGAAAGAAACGGGATTCCGTTATCTTTCTCGGAGAAATCGGACTTACGTTTTACTGCCGTTGATGATTTTGATGAAAGAAACGGGATTCCGTTATCTTTCTTGGAGAAATCGGACTTACGTTTTACTGCCGTTGATGATTTTGATGAAAGAAACGGGATTCCGTTATCTTTCTCGGAGAAATCGGACTTACGTAAGAAACGGGATTCCGTTATCTTTCTCGGAGAAATCGGACTTACGTTTTACTGCCGTTGATGATTTTGATGAAAGAAACGGGATTCCGTTATCTTTCTCGGAGAAATCGGACTTACGTTTTACTGCCGTGAAGTTCTTTTAGAAAGGGGGGTTAACTTTGGTTAACTCTGTTAAGTTGAGGACTAAACTGCAGAGTCCTGAAATTTTAAAGGGCAAAATGGTCTTTTTGACCCTTCAATCCCATCCGCGCGGACTAGGTTGAAGTCCAGATGGGTTTAAATAAAGGGCCGCCGCCCTTCTCCTTCTCCCTCACCATTTTGTAGTTTTTTACGAGAGAGGAGAGAGAAAATCAAGAATTCCGCCATTTTTGACCATAGAGCTCCGAAATTCTTCCGATTTCTTCGATTTTTCGAGCAATGGAACACGGGGGAGTTGCTATTCAGGGCCAAGGACGTGGCCCAGTCGCGGAGAGGCGATTAGAGCTCGTAAGGATGAGGAGGCATTACACACTTTCGCAATCGATTGCGGAGGAGCTATACCCCGATGCGTGGCAACATTGGGCCACTGATGCGAGTCTCCGTACGGTATACTTCGAATCTTTCCATTTTCTTTGTTGATTTTTCATTCAAAATTGATTTTTGTGATTTTTCTTTTTTTTTTTTTGAAATCCGAAAATTGCATTTAAAAATCCGGAAATTATGTTCTTGGCTTTGAATTTTGACTTTGCATGTTGTATGGGTAACTCAAATGTGCACTTTGTTTGGAAAAAGAATTGCCATTTTGCCATTTTTTTTTTCAATTCGAAAAATGCAATTAAAATTCAAAAAATTATGTTCTTGACATTGAAATTGGACTTTGATGGTTTGCATGTTGCAATGAGTATATGGGTAATCCAAATGTACATTTTGTTTGGAGAAGAGAATGGGCATTTTGCCATTTTGAAATGTGAGATGTTGAAAATTTTTCCGAATCCGGGACGGACCCCTTTTTTTCATGTAGGATTTTTTTTTTTTGCAATGAGATGATGAATGATATGAATGTATGCATGCATAGGTTTTTTTTTTTTGAAAAGTGAGATGGATTTTTGCTTCCGTTGATTCCTTGTGAAAAATAGTTTATGTGCACTTTTTGTGCAAAAATGGGATGGAGTTTTTTTTTTTTTTTTTTTTTTTTTATTGACTCAGTATTATTGACATGCTTTCTTCATGTATGAATGAATGGATGGTATTTGCTGAAAACTCTTTTCTTTTATGCGAGAAAAATGGGGCTAGGTTCGTTGTATGCCATTATGCTGCCCGATTTTCTTCAAAACTTTATGTTTATGATGCATGTGTATGCTTTTAAATGCAAATGCAATTTTTTGACATTTCTGTTTGTTTTCTTTTTTGTTTTTTTTTCGCAGGGCGGAGATTGCTTTGTGACGCAGCAACTGAACAAGATGAAGACTCGGGGATCGGTGGAGTCTGTGATTTACTTGTGGGACCGGCTTCCGATTTTGGGCAGAGGAGCGATGATGAGTCCTAGACAGATCGTCATTGAGACTGGGTTGTACGAGTTTATCGAGTGCTTGAGGGGGTTGGTTAAGTTCCCTAAGAGTAAGGGTCTGCTTTTCGCTTTGGAACAACACTGGTGGGACGTGACCCACACATTCCATTTCTTCTGGGGCGAGGCTACGGTTACGCCTTCTGATTATGCTGCGATCACGGGCCTGTCCTTCAAAGGACGGAGCATTGAGTGGCGGGATGGTTACAGCGATCTGGACCTGCAGGCCCTTCTAGGATTTTCCCCCATTCCCAAAAAGGGGATGGGGATGGAGTACGCTGTGGTCCACGGAAGATCGGAGAGCAGATCGTGGAGAGCATTGGGAGCTACGAGGGTCGGGATGAGAGGATAGGCGGCGAGCGGTGCTAGGGCCTTTTTATGGTTTGCTTTTCGAGCACGCTATTTGGACATGCCGAGGGGACGGCTGTTTTTGCTTTGCTTGAGGTCCATGGAGGGACGTGGAGAGAGCCGAGAGGTGTCCTGGGGAGGCGGGCTAGCGGAGCTTTACTTCGCTCTAGGCAGTCTGGCGGAAGGGCTGTGAGTTCTTTCACATGCTTTGAGTTTCCTCTGGAGGTACAAGCTTTCTTTTGCTTTCTCTCTTTTCTTTAAGCACGTATTCTTTTCGCACTTAATTGATTTGACCTTTTCCTTTCGCGGTATGGGCTCTAGAGTTCTTTCACGTCACGATGTGGCGGCGGCGGCGGAGTACATTGGGCGTATCCGGCCATGCTTTCTGGTCCAAGTATGCCGGGAGAAGATAGGTTCTAGGGCGCATGACCCTCAAGTACTCGGATTTCTGCGTTTGACGAGGTGAGACGGATGAGGGGATCATATTCTACCCACAGGATCGCTTCGATGTGGAGCAGTTGAAGGGTGCCGAGAGATGGACCGTGGAGCGGAGGATCTTGAGGGGCTTGACCTGCGACGCGTATTACCTGGGGGAGAGAGTGACGCGCCAACATGGCGTGGGTACACCTGCGATGGCTCCGGTGGAGCCTCCTGCTGACATGATGCATCCGAGTGAGAACTCGGAGACCTGGGATGATTATCGTGGTGGCCAGCACCACTCGAGGTTCGTGGCGATCGAGGAGTACTCGCGATTTATCTTGTGGAGGCTGAGGATGCCTCAGGTTCTAGAGAGAGAGGGGTTGGGGGTTGTGCGGTACCCTCGATCGGACTTTTCGTACGTCCAGGACGGGGTCAGGCTGAGAGTACAGATCCCCGTCCCTGATCGGGTTCCACGAGCTTTCCGGCCTCGTCCGGATATGAAGGTATGGCTTTCCTTTTTTTTCTGTCTTTTATTTTCTTTCATGTCATCATTTTTCGCCTCAATTATTTCTGACGCCTTTGTTTCCGTGCAGTTCCCGTCTGTGGTCGTGGAGAAGCTGACGAAGCAGGTGATCGGGGCCAAGAGGTTCCTCAGGAAGATGGTTACTTGTGGGGCTGCTCAGGGCAGGAGGAGGTGAGCACAGCCGGCGCCTGTCGAGCGAGAGACTTCCCCTATTCCTTCCGATCCTTCTTCCGAGACTCCTTTTTCTCCTCTCATAGATCCCAGCGTGGTGCTGCCTTCGGACCACGTCATTCTCGGGGATTCGCATGGACAGGGACATGTCTGGCACCACGGTGGGTCTTCTTTGCATGTCCAGGGAACTGAGGCATTCTCGTTCGGATACGACTTCTTCGCGGGTCTTGGTTCGCCTTATCAGGGCATGCCGGTTGGTCCAGGCGAGCCTTCCTCTGGCGACGAGGACGATGATTCTGAGCCCGAGATATTCGTGACTACTGAGGATGCGGGCCCGAGCCGCAAGAGGGATCGGGGGAAGGCGCCAGCCACCGAGGATTACGGCGACGATCTTCTGAGACTGATTTCTAAGATTGTACCTACCTCGACGAGATACAGTTTATTTTATTTTATTTTATTTTATTTCATTTTATTTTTTTATGCACACTCTTTTTTTTTTTTGGAATGTAATAATCTAGGATTTCTATCATTTATTTTTTATCTATTATGAATGCAATGTTGCATGAGCCCGGTTTTTTGGCAAGGGTGTGAGTGTTTGGTACATGAACTGTCTGGGCAGTTTTTGCACAGGTTTCGAGCGGCTGGGATGAAATGTTCCTCCGTGGTGTAGCAGTTTAAACTGCAGCAAAAAAAAAATTCTGGGAGACAATCCCATCCGCGCGGATGGGGATGATATCTGTCAAGGTTCATTTATTTCGGTGGTTGGATCTGGTTTGGACCATAAATGTCATTGAAACTTCATCTTCTCCAGTTCAAACTCACTGGAAATTTGGGAGAGAAACAAAAAAAGACCATGGAAATGTCCAAATTTTTTCTAAAATTGTCCAAAGAAAAGCAAATGTTGTTTTTTGAAAAGTTCAAGGAGTGGTGTAGGGAGATTATGCACGAGAGGAGGTCATTTTTCGAAGAAAGGTACAAGGTAAAGTGCTTGTGGTCCCTCAAAGAATTGGTTCTGGACTATGATCTCTTGAGAGCTTCTTCCTCATTTTGGGATACTAGAAGGCATGTCTTTTGCCTTTCTTATAATGAAGTGGTTCCGACCATTGAAGAATTTCGGGCTTTGCTTGGTGGCTCGGAGGTGGAAGAGATTGCGGTTCCTTTGCCCGGAGGAGCTTCTTTCGTCGATAGGTTGTGCAACCTTCTTCATCTTTCTCCGGAGGAGGCACAAGGTATGATCTGTAGTCCCGATCATTTTGACATTTCTGGTCTTCCTGATAGATTTAGGGGCTTAGGCTTGATTGATGACGCCTATTGGGATGCTTTTGCACTCTGCATGTTTGGAACCTTGTTTATGGTTTATTATTTTGGGATTTGTCATCGGGCTCTGCTGGATGTAGTTGTTCACTGCCGTTCGGGCCGGGATGTTGTGCCCTTGATCCTGGGAGAGACTTTTCATGCTCTTGACAGGTTGGCTACCGGGAGGCGGTATATGCACGGGGGCAGCCCGTTTCTTTTGACTCTGTGGCTGATGGAGCGCCTGGGGGTTCTTCGAGAAACTTCGGATATGATCAAGCCATGGACATTCGCCAGGAGAGGGGTTACTGTGGATTTTGATGATCAGGGCTCGTGGGAGCATTGGATGGCTGGTCGCCAGACTGAAGATATTAGATGGTCGGTGCCTCATTGGCGGGTGGAGACTCGGAGAGTACTTCAGGACGGGTCTCACGTGGTTATGCTTCCGGGACTTTCTCAGTCCAGCTTTTACATTTCGGCTGCAGTTACAGAGGCAGTTTGGCTTGGAGCAGGTTCCTTTGGAGGACTTTGATGATATAGCCACTAGGGTGGTGGCTTCTGCTTCTATGGATGATCCTTCGGTGTTTTCATTTCTTTCCCGAGCATGGAGGTATGACGTCTTTCCTCCTCGGGTTATCCTCAGACGTCCGAGACCTGTGTTTCTGACCACTTGGTACTTGGATTGGTACGAGAGGCATTTGGGGGCGACTCAGATGGCTATTTTGAGACAGCGTGAGGCCATTACTGGCGCGGAGGACCTGACAGTTTCGGAGAGGAGGAGGGCCGAGGCGAGGGCCAACCCTCATGACAGGAGTGGAGATGTTGTGACCGACTATGAGGCTTATGTCAAGAGACAGGAGAGGAGGACTCCTATGTTACCAGCTCGGCTACAAGAGATGAGAGATGATGCTAGGGTTACTAAGGCCCTGACAGAGGCTGGTTTGATAGATCTTGTTCCTACACCAGAGCTTGGTAGGAGGAAGACCGACATTTTTCCTGTTCAGAGGAAGAAAACCCGAAGGGGGAAGAAGAGAGGGGATGCCAGTACGAGCGGCTTAGAGTGACCTCGAGGTTTCCGAGTATCCCTTTCTTGTTGTAGCAGACATATTAGTTTGATTATGTATCTTATTTTCTTTTGGCAGGTTGCCAGTTGTAGGAATGAACCGAGCTTAGACTCATCAAAAAGTTTTTAACTGTAATGAATATGTGAATTGCTTTAGAGTTTTTCAAGACGCCTTCATGGCTTGATCAATGTATTGATAACAAAGTATGACTTTTATTTGTATTTTAGACCGAACCGTTTCCGGCTGCCTACGTTCCCTTCGGACAAAAGGGCTCAGGTCTCCGTAGTTCGACCCAGTTAATTTGTTTTTTGTTTTTTTTTTTTTTTTTTGTTTTTTTTTTTGACTCGGTGTTTTACGCGTAGTATCTGCGCAGCTTGTCACCATTCACTAGGTGTACAAAAGGATTTCTGTCGAGGTCTGCGAGTTGCATGGCTCCTCTGGAGAAGATCTTCTGGACGACATATGGCCCGACCCAGACGGGCCGCCATTTGCCAAGTGGGTTGATATGGACTGGGGGCTTCTCTTTCAAAATGAGATCACCTTCCCTGATCTACCGATGGTTTTCTTTCTTGTCGAAGGCTCTGGCCATTCTCCCTTGGTAAGCTCGGATATGTTCCATGGCTTTCAATCGGCGTTCATCTAGCAGGGCCAGCTCATCATGGCGACTCTGAAGCCATTCGACCTCGTTGATTTGACTCTCCAACAGTACACGTAGTAAGGGGATTTCTAGCTCGATTGGGAGTACGGCTTCCATTCCGTAGGTGAGAGCAAATGGTGTTTCCCCAGTCGCTGTTCTGACTGATGTCCTGTAGCCCCAGAGTGCCAGGTGTAGCTTCTCGGGCCAATCTGGACCTCGGACAGCCATTTTCCGGATGATGTTTTCCAGAGTCTTGTTTGCTGCTTCAACGGCTCCATTGGTTTGGGGCCTATAAGGAGATGACTTGTGACGGGTTATTCTGAACTCTGCTAGCAGCCTGTCGCATTCCCCTTCGAAGTGGGATCCATTATCTGAGATGATTTCGGCCGGCAAATCGTATCTGCATATGATGTTTTCTTTGATGAAGAGGGCTACTTTCTTTGAGTTGAGGATTTTGTAGGGCATCCTTTTCAGTTCCTTCGAAGAAACTACCAATCTGCGTCTCTTTAGGCTCTTCAGCAGTTCCCAGATTCATACTTGTCAAAATCTCTTTGACAGCTTGGGCTCGATTTTCCTCTTTCCGAACAACCTGCTTAAAGATTTTTGTTCTCTTCTTTTTTTTTTGTTTATTTTATGTGTCTGCTTCTTTATCTAATGAATCATTATTAAATGTTTTTTTTTAAATTATTAGTTAATTTATCATTAGTTAAAGTGGCAATCAAGAGATACTCAGAAAGGTTCGTCATTTCATTAGGAACGAAAGGAAACACAGCATTGGCTACAACTTCACAGTCTTTAGGCGTAAGGCCATCGGACGACTCTAGCGACTCGAACTAGACAATGAGGGACTCGGAGGACTTTACAAAGGTTGACACAAAGGGACGGGGGACCAATCCAAGCTTGGTGATCATTTCCTCTTTGGTCGCGGACGGGCCTGAGAGAGTTTCCCAATTCTTCAATGGCATTGCTGTCAGCGGCTTCATGACTCGAGAATTGTGCTGTTTCTGTTCTCTTTTCTCAATCATTGCTACTATCTCTTTGACTGTACTGAGATCAATCAGGTACGGCATCTAAACTTCTTCCCCGAATAACTGCTGCATAATCGGACCATCCCAATCATCTGAAAAGACTTCCGCGGCTTTGGCTTTCGGCAATGTCAGCTCAAACTCAGGCTTTGGGCCTTCCTGGGCAGTAGGAATTGTGGTAGTAAGCTTCTCGAACTGCTTTACCAGGTTGGGCACGCCTCTGAAAGTATACTCACTCTTCATGGTAGTGGTAGCCCCGGGTATCTTGGGTAGGTCCAGAAACACTCTACGGACTGGGTTAGCTTTCGCTCCCCTCAACTTGTTGAGGCTATCCTGTAGCTTCAGCCACCTTTCTGTAGGAGTGGGCTCTTTGACTGTGACATTACCCAGTTGTGTGGGACCCTTTACAAAGTAGTCAGCCAAATTAGGACTGAAAAGGAGGGATTTAGGACCGTTGACGGGGGCCCTTCCTGTGGCAGCTTCTTTCCTTTGTAGAGCAAATTCTTTTTCTTTTGCGGTGTCCACCAAGGTGGCCTCGTATCCCAGGCCGTGGCGAGTTTTCTGTCCTTTCACCTCGATGAGTTTGTGAGTTCCTTGTTGGTGCTTCCCTAGACCGAGGCTAGGTAGATAGCTCATCTTCCTCATCATTTTCAGGACCGAAGGGATTTTATCCCGAGTGATTGTCAGATCTATGTTGCAAACTTGGGCCTTAGGAGGCTCGATCGTGAAGCCTGTTAGCATGAGGCCTTCCTCATCATGTTGGATTTCCAAAATAGGTATTCCACCTGTATCCGTGCCCTCCAAGGTGACTAGATCCCCGTAAATGGTTGTCAAATCCCCATCCGAGACGAATTTCACACACTGGTGGAGACTCGAAGCAACCCCCTTGACCTGATGCAGCCAAGGTCTTCCCAATAAGGCATTAAAAGTGATCGGAATATCGATAACCTGGAATTCCACAGGTATCAATTTCTTGCCAAACCAGAGATCCTAAGTAGCAACTCCCATTACTGCTCGAGATGTCGAATCATACGCCTTGACTGTGAGGGAAGAAGGCTTCAAATCTGTAGTCTTGATGTCAAGCAGGCTCATGATCTTTGCCGGGAGAATATTCATTCCGGACCCATTGTCAATCAGAACCCGAGGGAGGCGCCGTTCATCCAGCTGGACTGTGATGAAGAGGGGTTCATTGTGATTGGCCCCAAATTGAGGGAGATCAAGGTCCGTGAAAGTGATTATGTTCCCATAGTGGATGTTTCCAATCAGTTGTACTACGTGATCGGGAGTAGAGTCAATAGGGACCAAGGTGCGGGCCAGGCTTTCTTCCAGTTTTAGCTTATGGGGATAAGACGATGTGAGTAGAGACCATAGAGAGATGTTGGCATGTATGCCTTCAAGCTGGGTGAGCACGGGGTCCTCTTTCTCGGGGTTAGGAGCTTGGCCGTCTTGACACGGGATTACGGTTTTCTCCGGATGCTTGATCTGCTACCCTTTTATCTGCCTTGGGATTCCCTTGGAAGATTTGCCCAAATCGGGTCAACAGGTTAACCTCCTTGTCTAGTGCTTCTTGACTAGATTTCTTCAACGCTGCTAAGGTCAACGGGGGAGCCTTTTTGGCTATCGGCCACTGGTTCTGACGGAGTCTAGCAACGGTGAGGGGCTGAGCTTGAGCTGTACTAGCTCCTTCCTGGGCGGCCCTTATAACTGCTTCCCAAGTCACAGGCTTTTGAGTCTGGGGTTGTGTTGTTGCCCCCTGGATGGCCCACAGAGCTAGGGCGTCCTCCGATTCGCTCCCATAGCCTGCCTTGCTCATAGTTATCATACAATAAGAGTCGCTATTCTTAGGGCTCGGCGGCCTTTCGATTTCATCCCCGGTATAGTGCAGCCATTCTGGTTCCTTTCTGTAATACTCAGAGCTGGAGATGATTATAGCGTACTGCGTGGGAGGAGCATCAGGTATCATGCCGGTTTCCAGGACTTCCTTGAGGGCTGAAATACATTCGGGGAAGGTGACCTCTTCTTGGGTAACCCTGACAAGGAGTGTTACTTTGTTTTGGGGCGGATTTGATCTGACCATGGTTATTTTCTCGTTGGGGAGGATGGGAGTCAGTCTCCCTCTCTCTAACAGATCTTCAACTATCAGCCTGGATCGGGTGCCTGAAAACCCTTTCCCCAAAGCATGGTAGGCAGTGTTGAACTCTAAGACATCCACGTGCTCAGCCCCAGGAAATTTCATAGCTTTCATGTCCTCGGTTTCATATTCATCTTCCGAAGTTTCTTCGATCTTATGGCTATCAGCCTCCATCTCATCATACATCTTCTTTCTTTCACCTTTGCAAGTAGGGCAACCACAAGTAAAGGATAGGCAACGTTCCCCCTCGTAGTTCGATGTAGCAGCTCGATAGATCTGGGTCCAAATGAGGAGCACCCGGGTCCACTTTGTCAGAACTCCGGAGGCAATTAGGAAAGGCGTCATGTGGATCCATGCAATGGGTATGAAGAGCGGCCCAGGGAGACATTTAGATCAATAACCCTTTTCAGTGACTCCATGCACTCGCTGTGTTCGAGTGGCTCGGCCGTGACCCTTACAGTTGTGACACCGTCTGTTCTAGGGAAGGAAGAAAAAGATCCGATGACGTTTACGAATTCATCGTCTTCTGGTTGCTGAAAACCTCCCTTTTCTACTAAGGCTTCGATGAACCTTCTCCATTCGCCCGTTAGGTCCTTATAAGGAACATTGTGTTCTAGGATTTCGGATATGTATGGATCTGTTCGTGAGCTTTGCTGCTCTTCATTATTTGAAGTATCCGAGCACTGACCACAGGTGCATTTCACGAGGTGCAGTTCTTGGGGGCCCGTCCCTATTGGCATCTGACTTGCATTTTCTGGTGGTTCTTCATCGTCGCTTGCTGACAACCAACCATTGTGTCTGGCTCCCATGGCATCATTTCAACGATTGTTCCAGTTGATTCGGATGCGGGGCCTCGGTTGACTCTTCGCTCTCGTCATCATCATCGTCATCGCTGTCATCGGAATCATCTTCCCATACCACTGGGATTTCGGCTGAGAGGGAACGCCAATCAAACCTGTTAGGGGAATATGGGTGCGTGCAACCGCAGAAATTGTCATATGCCCCCATTCCCGGAAGTGGTAACTGCGACTCAGCTTCTCCTCCCAGAAACTGCGGGGGAAGGGTGAGAGGGGGTGGCACGTATTTGACTCCAGGCAGGATATAGAAGGAATCCTCCTCCTCTGATTCTTCGTTGTTCTCGGGATCATATTCAGCCTCTCCCAAAACAAACTTGCAGAAGTGTACTAGCTCCAGATGCTCTTCGGCCTCTTTCTTTGATAAGCCCCGGTACGAGCGCCACTTTGAAACTCTCTTGCTCGATCCTTCTCGATTGTTCTAACCATCTTGTGTAAATGGTTCTCTCATGTTTTGACCAGAACAACCCCATCTCTTCAGTATCAGCCATTCCTTCTTCCGAGAAGTGGCGGGCTTCGTATTTTTGCAAGAAACGGGTAACCTGGGACCAGGGAGGATTGGTCTGTTCCTCATTCTTGAGGCTGAAAGGGATTCCAAATTCAGGATCCTCAACAAGGTTGGCCATAGGTATTTGGGGACCTTCATCAGTTTCCGCATCTTCCAGGACATGTGAGGGTTCTCCGCTTTCAATCATGTTTACCTGGTTATGGTTTCTTGGCAGAGGATTTTTGACTGTATTAGGCCCCTCGGGACCTTCCAACTTTCCTTGCTCTATCAGTCCCTGGATTGCCTTTTTCAGAGTAAAGCATTTATCTGTTAGATGTCCATGGGCTTGATGAAAAGCGCAATACTTTGAAGTATCCATGGGAGCATTCGGATTCCTGGGTTGGAAATTCTCCAAAGGCCGCAGCAAGCCTTCTTTCACCAATCCTCTAAAGATGTCGTTCAGAGGCATTCCAAAGTTTTTGAGGTTCATGACCCGTGGCCTGGATTCAGCTGGTTTTCTGGGAGCAAAAGGAGTTGTGTTATTACATTCCTGTCCCGCATAATTAATCACCTCTTTGCCTTTAGCAGGAGCGGGGCGGTGTTGGAAGGAGGAACCCGATATTCAGAAGCGAGTGCGCGGCCATTTGTTGGCTGTAAGCCTTTTCAAACTTAGGCTGTGGAGTTAACCATGGCCCGTAAGTCCGAGTACGGGAAATGAGCGAGGAGGTTCTCGAGATGTGACTTCGAGGCATGGCGGAAGATGTCCAAGCTGTTCCTCTTCGGAAGGAGGGATGGCCGTCTCACTGAGTTTCGGATTCCACCGCTTGTAGAAATCCTCAACATTCTCATCGGGGCCGCTTGTTATCTACGAGATCAACTCTATTTGTTTCCCATTCCAAGTTAGCATTGTACTTTTACGTGAAGGCATTAGTAATCTGGTCCCATGTAGCCACGGCCTCGGGTTTTAAGCGGAAGAACCATTTTAAGGCACTTTGGATTTCAAAGATAGGCGAAATAGTCGACTAACCTGGCGATTGGTACACCCTTTGGCCTTCATCGCCAATGTATACGTGTCCGAGATGAGTTTTCGGGCATGCGGTACCATCAAAAGAGGTCCAGTTCGGCATAACAAATTTGTGAGGCGGGGAACGATGGAGTCGGGTCCGTAGGCCGGAAGGCGGATTTCTTAGCGATTAATTCGGCAATCTGCGCTTTCATTTCCTTATGTTGTTCCATGAACCAAGCCGGATGAGGGTCTTGTGGCGGAACCATGGCATTTAAACCAGCGGCGAGCTAGAGAGAGGAGCTACCGGTGGTGGCGGATGGTGGAGGGAACGGCCGATCCGGGGACGTAGGTGAAAACTTTGTCCTTGGCCCAAATTACCCAGGGAGTGTGAGTAGGGGCACAGGCGAAGGGATAGAACCTTGCGGCTGTTGTTGATTTTCAAGCGGCAAAGTGGGTGGAGGCGATTACGATGTAGCCAGGGTAGCTTGGATTTCCGGAGTGAGGCCCATAAGTAGGCTTAGGTGCGGGGCGATGTCCGTGGCTGTTGAATTGCATGGGTCAGGGCGATGGTGTATAACCGGGGGAATGCTGCGGTCTGGTGATTCGATGAAAGCCGGGATGGAGGTTTGGTAACCCATCGAACCCTGAGTGAGAAATGGATTTGTGAAAGGCGTGTGAGGAGCAAGCGAGCTAGTATCATTACGAGGAGGGGCTCTGATTGTGGCCCCGAACCGGGCTGCGGCGGCATTCCAAGCTGTTCTTTGTGAAGGTCCGGACTGATCGGTTCCAAGCGGCGGGATCCCAATTTCTTTGTGGCATTCCGAGGTATCCCCAACCATGAGAAGACATTCCGTACTGTCTTTGTCCCCACTGAGGAACTGTGAATTGGCTCGTGCCGTCAGGTTTCATGGACCCAGTGGTCGGTAGTTGGAAATTTGGTGACCCATAGGCAGAAAGCATGGGCTCACAGTGTTGGTGTCGTAGGAAGTTGGTGGTGGCATCCTGGAGTAGTCAGGGCGACCAAGATTAGGATTGGGGTCTTCCTCTTCCTCCACGGTGAAGGTGCCATCAGGATTGAGGCTGGCGGCCAAACCATGACTTTTGATGGCTTCCATAAGGCTATTAATATGTGCTTCCTGTCGCAATCTCATCTGTTCGGCTAACTGATTCCACTTCTTTGTTACATGCGAGGGTCCGGGAGGCGGAGTGACGTTGTCCCCATCATTACCGGGCGTACGGACATTACGAAACCGGAGTCGGAACAAACGGTGAAGGCGACGATGCGCTTGACTCTTCCCAGTGATCAAACGGTGACCCGGTGCCCGAAACCAAGCTTTGTGCGGAGCTGCGGGGGAAAAGGAACGAGGGTTCAGATGTCTGGGAATGAAGGAGGGTAGGTGTTTGGGCTTTGGGCTCATGCAACATGCAGTTATTTGTTCTAGTTTACTTTAAAACGTATTTTATTAACCTAATCGGTTGGAAAAGATTGCTCTTCTTTTTCGCAAACTACTCTGGATCCTGGATCAGTGGGCCCCATCACTACGTCTATAAGCCCCTCGTATTCCACCTGTATTTCGACTTCCCAGGGCGGACAGCCCCGGCTGAGGGTCCTATAGGGCAAGCGGGTCCCACCGATCGAAAGAAAAATGATCCTAAAAGTCTGGCGGGTAATCGAGTCTTAACGAGCATTCGATGTAAATTACGGACAATTCTGACGTCAAAGTCAAAATCATGTCCGAGGGCTCGACAAAAAGTCGGCATGATTCGGACTGATAAATGTCCACAATTGATCTTGACTTGTCGTCAATTAGGCCGTAATTAGGCATGGAATAATCCTTAATTCTTGATGACTCAGTGTCATCTTTGGGAGTCGATGTATAATTTGTGCCAGTCAGAGTCAAAGTCAAGGCGCCAGTCAATATCTGGTCAAAGCCCGTGACGGAAAACCGGCAGGATTTCGACTGATTAGGGTCCCGAAAGATATTGACTTGGTATGCCGACTAAGGCTTGAAAGGAAAGGTCTATACACAGACAAGGCATGACACAGACTAGACTAAAAACCAACCGGGTCTCGGACAAAGTGTATCACGGACAAATGCATGGTCGACACGAGGCTCCATGGGATGTTTGGGTAGTCCCGTGCTTGCACCGAGAGGCGTAATAAGACCAAACGGGCCGCTACAGGGATTTCCCCGGGTTAGGGACGTAGTGTGCAGTGTAAGGCCAAGTGCGCGTAGTGTGCAAGCAGTCTATCTTCTTTTTCTGAGTAAAATAGAAATTTTCACATGTGTCTTAAAAAGTATGATGCATGCACAAAATGATTTTTTTTTTTGAAAATCTTATTTTTTGAATTTTTGATTTTTTTTTTGAAATTTTTTTTTTTTTGAAATTTTTTTTTTTTGAAAGCAAATAACACATAAGCACATAATTCAAGGCAACGGGTCCAATAGTCAAAATTTTGACTTTTCCGAGGCGGCCAAAACAACATGAAAATGTGCAAAATCAACACACACACAACAAACGGTTTCAAATGTCGGGACGGAAGCTTGACCCTCAAAAGTTTTTCTCCTTTTTTTTTGAAAAGATAAAACTTATTTTTCTCCCCAGCGGAGTCGCCACTGTAACGATGTTGCCATTTTTCGAAAGATTGGTATTTTTCTCTTCTTTGAAAATCAATCGAAAAAACACGGAGTCGCCACACCATTTTTGTTTTTTAAGGGCCAAAACTTTGAAAAATGCCCGAGATTAGAGATTTGGGTTCGGAGGTCACGTTACACGCCGGGAAGAACGTTAGTGTTCACCCGAAATGCCTCGTAAAACGAGTCTTCCAAGCTTAAAAACCATTTGTATGTGTGTGTGTTTGTGTGTGCGTGTGTTCCTTTGGCCAAAATAAGTTTAAACTGAGAAAACTAAAAATTGGGAACTCTTTATAAGACATTAAACGAGTCCCATGATTTTTGGTATGATTTTTGGGTTGAGTTTTGGTACTCAAAAGATTTTTTGAAGTTGAAAACCAATTCTGCAAGAATGAAAAAGGCAGTGGACACTTGATTTTAAAATGGATTTAAGAGCTTTAAAACTTCAAAATCTGGGGAAAGTCCGAGAATTAAAGTTGTTCAAAACACTTTAAATAATATTTCTGCAAAAGACTTTTCCATTTGGAGATGATTTGATAGACCAAAACCTTCTGGAAACCTCAGATGTGGAATCTGGATTTCCAGAGAGACTGATGAACTGACCTTTAGAAAATATTTTGAAAAAGGGAGTTGTACTCACGAAAAAAATAAAGTAAAAATATTTCTGGAAATCTCTGGATGTTGGATACAAAAAGTATTTTGTAGTCAACACCAAATTCCAAGTTCTTCTGTGTCCAAAAAATTAGATCATGGACAGAGGTCTTAGAACAATGCTACTGGACAGCAAAATGTTCTTGAAGGAAAATGTGATTTAAAAGGGGGTTTTGCATCCATGCTTGTCCCCATTTCCTTAGGCTTTGATTAGTAGTCACTAGACATCTTAGTGGTGATCTACTATATCAAGCCATCCTTAGGGTACATTAGGACTTAAGCATTTCATTTGCTTGGGAAGGGGATATTTAGCTTTGAAATCAAGATTTTATGTATGAAAATGGTTTTTAGGGTTTTGAAAATATGTTTGTAAGAAGTGAAAACAATTTTGAAAGAAATGTTGATCCTTGTAGAGAATCATCCATGGTGATCCTCTTGGATCTAGGGCAAGAAGTGAACAAGTTACATCTTCAAAGTATGAGATGCATGCATGGATGAGAGAAATTTAGGGTAGGGAGAAGGAGATTATACCTATCTTCCCATGTGTTTGTGTTTGAGACTTTGAGTTTGAGAGTGAGTGGGTGTGATTTGGGAAAATAATCAAGAGAAAAAGGTGACAATTCAAGGGAATTCTCACTGTTTTCTCTAGTATTTTCGCCAAGGTTTTGTTGTGAATTCAGTTGTGGCTCTCTATTTCTTTGACTGAAGGGTTCAATTTATAGGCATTCTGGGAAATCAAACATGTCCGCGCGGATCCGAATGTAAGCGTTCCTGGTTCATTAAATGCTGCTCCAGGCTTTGGACAGGAAGAATATTTTTCAAATTAAGCAACCAGTTTTTGTTCCAGCAGCTTCCATTTCGGGTTTTTGGCCTTTTTTGAGATTCTTTTCATGGTTTAACTCTAAATAGAAATTCCCAATTTACCCTTTCTTTGTTAGAAAAGTTAGAAATTGTTAGAAATGTTAGGGATGTTAGAACTTTCGTTAATTTTCTAACGAAAATACTAACAACTCAAATTGGAGCACTTACACGTAGTGTCGACCAACATGTCTATGTTCAGCAGTGGAAAGTTGTCCTTTGGACTTGCTTTGTTGCGATCTCGAAAATCAACGCAACAACGCACCTTCCCATTAGTATTGGTGACCGTGACTATGTTGGAAAGCCAAGTCGGGTATTCTATCACCCTTATGAAGCCGACGTGGAGCATCTTCTCGATTTCTTCTTTGACTTGCAAAGACCACTCGGGCTTGATCCTGCGTAACTTTATGCTTGATGGGCTTGGCCTCGGGATTCAAGGTAATCCGATGCTCCAATATGGCGGGATCTAGGCCGGGCATGTCTTGGTAGGACCAAGCGAACACATCCACAAATTATTTGAGCAGGGTGATCAGTGCTTCTCGCTCGGTATAGACGAAGAATTCCCCGATTTGCGTCTCTATAGGCTCTTAAGCAGTCCCCAAATTCACTTTGGTCAAAACCTCCTCGGCAGCTTGGGCCCGGTTTGTTAGTGTTATGCCCTAGGCTAATGATTATTATGACTGATAATCAATACAGTTGTGTAATCATCTTTACCATTTATAATAGAGAATGTTTATTCAGATTATTATATGTTTTACATGTTTATTATAATAATCGGTGTCCCTAGTTATTGTGAATAACTAGTATAAATTGGTAATGGATAATTGTAGAGATAATTATATGCATGGGGGTGCATATTACACTTATGGGTACTTGTTAGAGAACAAGGTATTGGACAGACCCATCTATGAGATTTATGACATGGTCTATGGTCATATATGTCATTATTAAATCTCATGATATTCGTGTCATTAGAATCCTTTGTACCTGAGATTATCATCGTCTTCCACATGATGAAGGTTATGTTTGATGTAGTCTAACACTATCTTTAATAGGATAGCAATAAGGGCTATGTTGGCACGATTGGATTCATGTAGGGAAGAATGATAAGTCAAGATGGGATTTGTCCCTCGTAAAGAGAGATGTCTGCTTGGGCCCCTCGATGAATAGTATTGATGAAATGTACGGTCGTACTCAAGAAATTTGATAGAGATCAAATGCACTTGGATTATCAACATATTCGGAGTCAATAGAGCATTGAATAATATAAGTTGACGTGGACCATGACTTATGTTCAATAAGACATTAAGTTACATGTTTTTACTTGCATGCTTTTAGTTAGTTAATTTAATTCATTTCTTAGTTAATAATTAAAAAAACATTTTGTTACTATTTACTTCTAAAAAATGTATTGTTGATACAGAAGTCTTTGTAATATCAAACCTCGATTTGGCGTGTTACTACTACGGTAACTAGTGCTCTTGTTAGGAATATTTATTACAAGTGGAGTATTTCTCTACCATAATGCTTGGTTGTACACTTGTTGTCAACCCAAATGTTTTTTCTGTATTGTCCTCAAACCTAAATTTTTTCCGCCCATGGTTTTTGTGAATGCCCGTGTTGGGTAGTGTCCAAGTTATAATTGGAGAAGCAGTTGCGCGTCACGAGTTATTATTCATAAATGTGTTCAATATAGATTTGGTTCAGGGTTGCTCGATATTTTAGCAAATCTCATGTATGAGATGAGGCTCCGATTTTTGTGGAGTACGAATACTAGACTTATATATAAATGAAATTAATTTCCCTTATTTAAAAAAAAAAGATGAAACAAGGCAAAACTCAAATTTTGGTCACTAAAAAATTATCTTTTTGCAATATCCTAATTGAAGTTTATATTTTTGCAATGTCCTCATTCAAGTACACATTTTTGCAATGTCATCATTCCGTAAACGGGGACGAGAATTTTATTAACGACAGAGAGGCACAAGCTATCATGTGAATAACAACCGTTATAAATTTAACTTTCTAGATCAAACAGAACCAAATATTATCTAAAAGATCACCCCATTTCGTTTACGTAGTGAGAACATTGCAAAAATCGTGTACTTATGAGGACATTACAAAAAACTAAACTTCAATGAGCACATTGCAAAATTATGATTTCTTTAGTGAACAAAATATGAGTTTTGCCTAAGAAACAATGACTAAATTAGAAAGAGCAATGCTAATGCTAGGGGCACAAAATAAAGTCACAAAATCTTGCTCACAATATGAGTTGGCGATATTTTATTGGTTGCATCGATAATGGACCCGTTACACTCTAATTATAAACACTAATAAAATTGATGATGCCAAAATGTCGAATCAACCCAAATCCAAGCGATCGGTTTGCTCCGGCTATTGCTTAGCCTGAAAATAAGACAAAACACGTAAACTAAGATGGGGTTTCACCGGCGAAGGCCCTCCGGCGTGAGAGTAAGTTCACGGTTTGTAGAGAGAGAAACTAATTTGACAGAGTTTCAGAATATCAAAAGTAACGTACCAGAATATGGAAATTATGGCTTGTATTTATAATGATGGATTGACAGAATCCATGTTGAACTTGGACTGTAAAGAGATAAGGTATAATCCTAAGAGGATTATATCTATTATAGAGTCCTTGTTTGACTTGAATTGATGTAGGAGGTAGTTACAATTCTGATAAGATTGTAACTCCTTAATCCTTGTTCGAATAGGATTGCTAGAGCTGCTTGTCGGAAAGCTGAGGAGAATAACTTCCTTATCTCGTCATGTGCAGGTGAGCCGAGATGCATGAATTTGTTTCCTCGTCATATGAAGATTAGCCGGTGTGTGGACATGCCGAGATAAGAGAACTTCTCTCCTCGTCATGTAAGGATATGCCGAGGTGCAGACTTTCCACTCCTCATCATACATGGCTTGGACCATGATGAGCCAGGGAGGGAATGAGAAACATGAGGAGCCCATTGACAACATGAAGGCCGAGGGAGGCACCTCGTCCTCTATGGAGGCGATCTCGGCATACGAGGGAGGTCTCCTCGGCCCTTACAGTTGGGGCATTATTATTTACTTGTTAGGCCTTGGTAAGCCTTGGTCGGCTTAGTTGATGCCGAGATGATATGTACGAGAGGCCCATATCGTAACTTTGAGATGGATTATGTTTATGGCCCAATCCACTTGGGCCTGACCCAGACAAGACCATATTCGTATCTCGGTTTATACTGTTTAGTGGATCCCGACTTTCTAGCTGGGCTTAGGACGAGGAGAAAGTCATCTCGTCCTCGGCTATGAGAATACGATTAGGTTGCCATGTGTCAATGCCGCTTCATGTGTGCATCGTTCCATTATCTGCCGGGTTGATGGTGCCATGATAGGCGCGTCCTACGAAGCTCTAACATGCCTTGGAAACCGACACACGCATTAAATGTTGGGGGCGCCATACCCGATTACCCGTTTTGCTTTCGGGTTTGACCCGGTTTGTTGAGTATAAAAACAAATTCCTTTTTCAATTTATACTTTTATCAACCCCAATTTGAGAGCGAAACCAAGGAGTTTTGAAAACCACCATCGTGTACTTGAACTTTTGAAACCCAGTCATCGGCGACGTTTGATTTTCCGGCGTAGTAGATTTCAACTGCTTGATTCCAACCGTTTTCAACAGCAACATGTATACATTTCCTCCATTTTACTGATTTCCGCTTTTGTCTTGCAATTTCTAGGGTTTTTTATAAGGTTTTGAATTTCAACCGCCATTGTTGAGTTTTTGAAGCTTTTTTGGAAATTTTGTGCATTTGATTATTGAATCTTCTTGCCCCTTCATTCCCCCTTTAGAAATGGCTTGTTCTTGGGACCATTCCCCTCAATTCCGTTATGGATACCACAAAGGCAATTTAAGGGTTTATCGGAGAGAGAGAGGACCATGGTTGCTGGTGAACTTAGCTGATATAGGAGAGATGTTTAGGAAGTATAGTCGTACGAGATTTTACATACAGTATCCAGACAAGACGAGGATAGATCGAGTTGATTCATCGTCCCCTAGTATAATCTTGTTTGAGGATAGAGCTGAGATAATTGAACACATCAATCTGTTCTACCCGTCTTCGGACTACATTGCTCGTCGTCATCTAAGTGGTAAGGCTCCCTCCTCAGCCTTACTATAATGACGAGGAGTAGCACCCTTCTTCCCCGTCTGAATATCAGCTTGGAACGATGTACTTAATTTTTGCTCCTCGGCCTTTGTAGATATGACGGGAACAGGAGGTGAGGCTACCACATCTACCATGATCGTTGATGCTTTTGTCAATGGAGAGAAAGTTGACGGGAAAGGTGGTCGAGGAAGAAGAGGCCGAGGGGGAGCTGCCCGAGCTCCTCGAGTCAAGACCGGGGATCCCATGTTGGAGACCTTATACACGAGATACGGGGTGGATAGGAACGAGTACAGGTTAACTTATATTGGCCATCCCACCTTTGAAAATGATGAAGAGGAGAAAAGTTTTTATTACAATGACAACCATGTCCACTTCTACTTCAAACAGTTTTAGCAGGGACTTCGTCTCCCTTTGGACCCTTCATTAATAAATTTCTGGGTGACATGAAAGCTGTCCCGGCTATGTTGGGAGCCAACGGGACTAGGGTCCTCGTCAACTTTATAGTCTTGTGCCGCAGTTTAGGTTACAAGCCTACCCAAGCCGCCTTTCGTAACTTCTTCACTATAGGCTATACCAAGAGAACTAGGCTCATCGTCATAAGGAGTGACTCCAAGAAACCAAAGATCATTCTTCCAATGTCTAGCAAGGTAGGAGGCTGGGAGAATCATGTAATTAGGGTAGAAAGCTGACAAGGTTGGGAGTTGCCCTCTCCTTCTGATGTGCCGTCCATCTCTAGGGAAGTACTAAAAGTTGGGTGGTCCAAAGATTTAATCAAGCATCTCCTCAAATTTGCTGAAGTTGGGCTCCTTGACTGGGCTGCTTTGGAGGCTGATGAACGCTACTATGTCCAGGCTGGACTGATGTTGGGACCGAAGGATGGTATGGTACCTCTCGTCCCCGTCAAGAGGGGAAGACGGTTTAATGACTGGAGGACCCATCCCGGTCTCGTATTTCATGATGACTGTGAACGATGTAGACTTAACCCGAAGGATCAATGCCTTAGGGAAACAGACATCATAGGCTGTAATTACTCTTTCCTTGTCATTGATACTTGTGTCTTGATGCTTGTTTTATCCAATTCGTAATGTAACCCCCTCGTCCTCGTATCTGCAGATCTAACCCCAGATTAGGAAGTCGAGATGGCCTTAATGGAAGATGTTAACCCCAAGGACTTGATCAAGATGAGGAGACGATTGGCCAAGACCTCGGCTCTCACTGATAGGAAGGAGGAGGCCACTCGTCTCAACTCCTTCTGAATACCAAGGGGGATCAACCCTTCCCCATCAAGCTACGAAGTGAGATTAAGGATGTCGAGGAGGAGGCATCCGGGAGTCAAGAAAAGCGATCAACTACCGAGGGGCATAGCCTCCATGTTGAGAATGTTGGGATCGAGATGGAAACCGATATCCCATTGGTCGAGGATATGGGTCTCGTTCAAAGGCACTCGGGCCAAAAGAGGCCTCAATCTGGTTCTGCCGAGGGGCCCCCTGCAAAGAAGCCTGCTGCTACTTCCTCTCAGTCAATCAACCTTGAAGCCATCAAGTCATATTCGGAGGCCGAGCATCTAGCTTGGCAACTAATCCCCCTACCAACTCCTCTTAGGGGCTTGAACGTGTTAGCTAGGGAGGGAGCTCATGTCAGGCTGGGCCGTGCTGCTATCCACAGGGCCATGGATGAGGAGCTCCTCGAGAGTTTGCTGAAGGCCAAGCATATTAACAAGCACATGGTTACTAGGCAGGGTCTGATGATCTCTGAGGTGATTATCTCGTCGTTTTCCTCTCGTATGTTGTAATTAATGTTTTGCTGATGTCTTTCGTTTCTCGATTACACAGTGGGCCTCCCTGGTTGCTCATCAATCTATCTATGGCAAAGCCGTAGATAAGCAAATAACTGACCTCAAGGCCAGCATGAAGTGGGGAGAGGCCGATATGGCTGCAGCCGCTGAATTGCTAAAGACCAAGGATGCTGAGCTTGAGGCGTCCAAGGCCAAGGTCGAGGATGAGGTGAGGAGAGCCGAGGATGCAGTTATGAGAGCCGAGGAAGCCCTTCGGCAAAAAGATGATAGGGTGGCTGAGCTGGAGAAGCTCCAAGCCGAGATCCTGAAGAGAGACGAGGTGACAGAGGCTAAATGTCGAGATCTAGAGGCCGTCATTCCCACCAAAGAGGAGGAGGCCGTTGCTCGTTTCAAGAGTATCTAAGCTCTCAAGGATGTTGTTAATGATAAGATGGCCACAATGTTCGAGGATGGATATTTGCACCTGGCTCGTCGTCTTATGGCTGATTCCTCTACTGGTCTAGATTTGAATGCCATTACTTGGCTTATCTGCAAAGACCAGTATGATGAGGAAGCTAGGGATCTTTACTATCTCATTCCCTTTTTTATTATAATTTGGGTATTATAACTAGGGAGGATGCTCGAGCTTGTACAGAAGCTTGGGTCCCCCCGTCCGTTGATCCTGACAATCATAATGCTCTAATCGAGAGGATTGAAGATGAGGACGAGGTGGAGATAGGGACGGAGGCCGAGGCTCAAACCAATGTTCAAACCGAGCACGTCACCCAACCAACCACTGATGTCGAGACTGATGACTTCTTGGATAAGCCCTTTGATGATGAGCAAACTTAGGATTTCCTTTTTGCTTTTGTTGTAATAGGTTAGGACTTGTAATTTTCTCTTTGAATATTAACGATATGTCCTTCTTGTCCAATTCATGTCGTATTGATAATATGAATTGTTTGAATGCTTGAAGCTTGTTTGTGGGCTTTGCACAAGTACAAGTCTGTTGTTAGGGAGGAGCCGAGGGAGGTTCCTCGTTTTGAATGCTTGAATGCTTGAAGCTTGTTTGTGGGGTTTCTCGGTCGTGACTGTATACCTCAAGTCATCAGGCCGAGGAAGGCTCCTCGATCTTGACTGTTGGGGTATTTTCTTCTTTTTCGTCTCCTTATGCCGAGGAAGATGACTCGTGCACAGGTTTTAGACGTGTGATGCCTGTAGTCGTTGTGACAAGGTGTTTCCTTGTCTTGACATAAGGCAAGTCAACAGGCCAAGGAGAGGTCCTCAATCTTGACTGTTAGACCTTGTAGTCATTGAGTCGAGGTGGGCCCTCGTCAAGACGTAAGGTGAACGAGTAGGTCGAGGAAGGGTCCTCGGTCTTGGCTGTTAGAGCCTGTTAGTCATTGAGTTGAGGTGGGCCCTCATCAAGACGTAAGGTGAACCAGTAGGCCGAGGAAGGGTCCTTGGACTTGGCTGTTAGGATTTTAAGTATTGGTCAGGTAGTCGTTTTGACTTTGATATTTTTATAGGCCGAGGATAGAGTCCTCGTTGTTCCGTGTGTGTCGAAGAGTCGTGGATAGGATCCTCGTCTTCTCATGTGTTAGTAGTGGCAGTTGCTTTGCACGTTTGAAGAAGTAAATTTCATAAACTGAATTTGATTACATCGAACTGCAATCCTACCATACTAAAAAGGTAAAAGACTAATAGCTGAAAACTAATATATTCTAAAAAGTAAACTAACATTAATGATAGTATTTTTAAAGGTTGTCAGAATGTCATGGATGCTTGAGCTCTTTCCCCTCCTTAGTCTTTAATCTGTAGGTCCCTTCTCGAATGACTTGAGTTATAATATAGGGACATTCCCAATTTGGGGAGAGCTTGTTTTGTTCTGCCTTCCAACCAGTTGCTTGAATTTTTCTAAGTACCCAATCTCCTACTTGGAATACTCTTCTGATGACCTTCTTATCATGGTACGCCTTGGTCCTTTGCTTGTAATTTACCATCCTCATCTGTGCAGCTAGTTGTTTCTCATCTATCAGGTCTAGGTCTAGGAGCCTATTAAACTTGTTAACTTTCTCATCATAATGGGAGTTTCTTACAGTAGGGATGGCCATATCAGCTGGTGCCATAGCCTCAGAACCGAAGGTTAGTGCGAATGGTGTTTTCTCGGTTGACCCTCGGGTGGTTGTGCAAACAGCCCATAATGCTAGGGGAAGTTCGTCCAACCATCTGCCCTCGCGTCTTTCAAGGTTCTTAGTAAGGGCTGTTAGGACCAATTTGTTAGCACCCTCCGCTTGACCGTTCCTTGGGGTCTGCTTAGAGATGACTTGGCATGACGAACTTTGACTCTTCCCAACTCCATTGTAAATGCTGTGGAGAATTGGAGTCCATGATCCGATACAATTATGTGTGGGAGCCCAAATCGACCCCAGATGTGGTTGTGGACAAAGTTGATTGCGTTCTCTTCCGTTATCTTGGCCAATGCTTTCGCTTCGATCCATTTGGAAAAGTAATCAACAACTATTATCACATACTTGCAATTGCCACGTGCAGGAGGGAAGGGTTCGATAATATCGATCCCCCACATATCAAATGGCCATGTAGGTATTACAAGTGTCTGCTCAACTGCCGGTAGTCTAGGAATGTCGGAGAATCTCTCGCACTTATCACATTTTTTAGCATAGGTGTACGCGTCCTCCCTCAGGTTTGGCCAATAATAACCTAGCTAGATGATCTTGTCAGCTAAGGTTCTGGCTCCCGGGTGTCCGCTGCAAATGCCTTCGTGTACTTCAGCCAAGAGATTCTCAATTTCCTTGGGGTAGATACATCTCAGCAGGGGCTTAGTGAAAGATCTTCGGTAGAGGACTCCATTCATCACAACGAACCTTGGTGACCTCTTCTTGATGAGTTTAGCTTGTGCTTCATCTTCTGGGAGTTGGCTCTTCTCGATGTAGTCTATGTAGTCATTGATCCATCATCTCTCCCTCCATCTAGGAGCATGATTTGTAGTCTTTCATATGCAGGTTCCTCAGCAAAAACTACGTATGGATTGGAGTTAGACTCAGACACATCCATAGTCTCTAGTTTAGATAGAACGTCTGCGATTTGGTTGTCTTCCCTGCCTATTTGCTTGATCTCGAAAAATTCCATCTTCTTCGTCATGTCTAGGACAAGGTCTGTATACTTGGTAAGGGTGGGATTTTGGGTGTTATACTCTCCCTTCACTTGTTTGAAAACAAGTTGGGAGTCACAGAATGCCGCCACCTTAGTTGCTCCATAGAAGAAGGCCAACTCGATACCAAATATTAGAGCTTCATATTCAGCTTGGTTGTTGGAGGCAGGGAACTTGAATCGAATAATGTCTTGCATAGTGTACTCTCCTTCTGGACTTGCTAGTAAAACTCCGGCTTCGCTTCACTCCTTTGTAGCCGATCCATCCGTGTATAAGACCCAACAGTTGGACTCGAGTTCGATGCGAGACTCTTCTTCTTCTGAAGTGTTTTGCTTACGGGAAGTGGGGACGTGTTCACCCATGAAGGCAGTCTCAACCATGAAGTCAACCAAGGGCTGTGCCAGGAGGGTCATCCTTCGTTGGTACGTGACATCAAACTCAGTAAGAGTGATAGACCAATTCAGGAGACGTTCGGAGCCGTCCGGAGCCGTCCAACTTGTGCAGAATTTTCTTCAATGGTTCATTAGTATACACAGTGATGGGATGCGCAGAAAAGTAGGCACGTAGTTTTCTTGAGGCTATAACTAGTGCGTACTCTATCTTCTCCACGTTGAAATATCTTATCTCCACGTCTGACAATGCCTTAGAGACATAGTAGACCGGTTTCCGTGTTCCTTCATCATTTCGTACAAGAACGGCTGCGACTGCATGATCTGTGTCGGCTAGGAAGACGTGTAGCATCTCACCAGTAATCGGACTGCTAAGCAAGGGAGGGGAACCCAAGTACTCCTTCAACCAGAGGAATGCTTCAGAGCATTCGGGAGTCCAGGAGAAGCTCTTGGTACCTGTTTTGGTAGAAAAAACAATAGAGTAGAATCTTAACTATGTTTAGTGTGTGGATTGAATAATAAGGAGGGAACTATGGAATTCGATTATATGGAACAAGAAAATGAAAAACGAGACAATGACAACGCGATTTGTTAACGAGGAAAACCTTGGAGGTGATAACCTCTTTGGAAAAATCCCCGGGAGTTAGGTCTCCAACCTTAAAGGTTCCACTATAATGATCACAATTACAACTTCGGAAGATAATGGAGAGGATTACAAGAGTTTGTGTGTAAAGTGTGTGCGTATGAGCATGAGTGTCATTTTCCGTCTCCATTTCCCCTTAAATACAAGTAACTAAGAAAGAGTCAAATATGGTTCCTACAATCTCGGCATTGTGGTTTATCTTTTCAACCTCCGTGAGACCAAGTCGCCCTAGCCGTTTGAAGGTCATTGAACGTGCTTGAAGGTTGTTTCCGCATTCCTCTCTTAATTACGAAAAATAAGAATAATAATATTAGGAAATATTGGACAAGTAAATATTTAAAACAATACTTACAATGTAATGACATCTCGTTATGCGGGGATCAGTGAAGATGTCGTCATGTCAAAAATGCCCACAACAATTTGTCCCCAAAAACATTTGACTATGTAGGCAATCGAAGAGGCAAAATGTTTTTCCTTTTGAATTAATGACCCAACCGTTACTCGCCCGATGGGACGTTCTTGGGAGACGTGGCGATGAAATGAACGGTTGGGGAGAGAGTTAATTTTGAAAAGGGATTCTTTTTTCCTTTTTATTAACCGCTTGAGAAAACTTATCTTCTCAAATCTTCTTTTCACCTCCTTTGGCCCACGGCGCCGTTCGCTTTCAAGGTAAAATCACTCCATCTCTGACCTTCTTCCTTTGTTTATTTTTCTCTTGATTAACCGTTCATCTTCTAACTGGCTTCAAATGTGACGGTTAGGAATACGAGGCGAGTAAAAAGGAAGAGTTTTGATAACCGCAATTTCTGGATAATTATTTGTGATTATCCAATCCTCTACAAATTCTTTATCCAAATCATACGTCTCTTTCTATATTACGAGGAGAGAAATTTTCTTAAGCATACAGCTTCTATAATTACGACGCTCTCAAGTAAGTTGGGATCAACGTATCACTTGGCTATTTTATTGAATCCCGCTAACATATATTCTTATATGCAAAGTGACTTTCTCCGGCTTGACGACAAGTGATATTGTGGCCAAATATAAAGGTAAAATGAAAGCGGAAGAGAACATACCAGAGATAAACAAGATTACTCCGAAGAGAAAAAGGTTGGAACAAATCCCCGGCGTAGAGAAACAAATTTGGAGTGAAGAAGTGTTGGAAAATCAGGTAAGATTTGCTTTTGAATCGTAGACACCTTGATCCTCTTTTATTTTTAGTAAAATACCTCCTCTTGTTGATGATAGATTGTCTCGATGGCCAAATTAATGTCCAAAGAAATCAGGACATTGAGGGAAAAGTGTGATACCTACGACATGAGTAAGGCTGAATATGAGAAGGATTTGAGGGAGGCTGCAAGCATAATAAGGGAAAGGGGATTGGAGATCAGGGACAAGAATGAAGAGATATTAAAATGGCGGTCCAGGCTTGCAAGCGTCGACATCAGTCATGAAAGGGAGATGGAAGCATTTCGGGATGACTTGGTGCATGAGACCGCAAAAGCAGTCTTTGAAACTAGAATCCAAATGATTGAGGAATATCAAGCAGGAGAGCATGTGAATTGGAACCTGAGTGAAGAGAAGATGGCTTTGCAGCGGATTCACGAGGAAAAAGCAATCGATGATTTCAAGGATCTAGAGCAGGCTGGTGAGGACACCGACCTGGGGTGATTTCTAGGAGAAGTTATTCCAGAGCAATACCTCCGACGAATGCCACTCGAAAAGGTAAAATAAACTTGCTCTTGATGTTGCTGGGGTGGAATCCCTTAAGACAATTTTTATTTTGGTTTGGTTTGTAATAGGTCCTTAAGGGCCAAAGACAATCATTTTTAAGTGTTGGGTTGGTTCAACACTTTCGCACTTTTGCTTTGGTGGTTTGGATACATTATGGTTATTTTAGTTTAGTTATGGTCTAATGGTTTTCAAGCACGTCAAGGCTTGTTTCTTTTTTTGGATAATTTTTCGTATGTTTTTCACATATGGTGACATGATAGTATGTCAGAATAATAGGTATTTAGGATGACATGTAGATGTCATAAACCGTAGATACTTAGATGACACGTATATGCCATAAACCGTAGATACTTAGATGACACGAATATGCCATAACCATAAGAATAATGCTTAAGATCAATCATCTAACTGAGTGGGAATGGGTAAGCTATATGAGTTTACCCATATAGGCCCACCCCACACCTCAATTAGTGAGATAACTTGCGCTCCAGGCGAAGGTGTGGTAACCTAACTTCTTTAGAAAGAGGTAATTAACTCTTTAAACCTTAGAAGGGATTGTGTACCTTTACTTGAGAAGAGATGGCCGCCTCTAACGGAGGAGGAATCGTTGTTCTTTGCATGCTTTCGATATGTCCCCATGTAAATGTGTCAATACCTCATAAGATAGAAACACGTTAAAACGGACGCCAACTAAGGTTGACGTCTCTCACAAAGCATGTTAGAGACATCTTATCATGTAAATAATTAAAAAGATACATAGGAGAAAAGAATTAAAATACGATTCATACCTGGAAAGATGAGTTCATGGGAAGTCATATTTAAATGTAATACCTTTTGAGATGAATGGCGTTCCAACTTCGTGTGATCATTTGTCCATCCAAGGTTGCAAGGCGATATGCTCCTTTTCCGGCTTGTGCATCTATCAAGTAGGGTCCCTCCCATTTTGGGGCGAGCTTGCCTGCATTGGACTCCTTGGTATTTTGGAATGCCTTTCGTAGGACTAAGTCTCCTACTTGAAACCTTCTGACCCTGACGTTTTTATTGTATGATCGGGCTACCCTTTGCTGATATGCTGCCATGCGAACTTTGGCCATATCCCTTAGCTCGTCCAAAGTATCCAGGGAATGTATCAAGATGTCTTTATTATTTTCAGATGTCAGCAAGCTGTATCTTGCCGTAGGTACAAGGACTTCTGCTGGAATAACAGATTCAGTTCCAAATACAAGTGAATAGGGGGTTTGACCAAGAGCATTCTTAGATGTCGTCCTGTCACCCCATAGGACCATTGGTAATTCTTCCGCCCAACGTCCTTTTTCTCGGTTTAGTCTCTTTTTTAAGTTGCCGATTATTATTTTGTTGCTAGACTCGCCCGTCCATTGGCTTGAGGGTGAACAGCGAAGACGTTACCATCTTAACACCCCAAGCCGTCAAGAAATCTTGGGTCCTCTTGCCGATGAACCGAGAGCCGTTGTCACAAATTATTTCGATGGAATTCCAAATCGGCTAAATATGTTCCTTTTGATAAAAGATATTACTTCTTTATCACGAACTTGCACATATGCCTCAAAGCCTCTACCCACTTAGAAAAGTAGTCTGTCATGGCCAAAAGAAATACTCGTCCCCCGGTGCTCGGGAAGTTTTCCTACAATGTCCATTCCCCAAACCATAAACGGCCAAGGTGACAGGATAGATGTAGCAATTCACTGGCCGGGTGCAGGATGTCCCCATGTCGCCGACAGAATCGCATTTCTTTGCGTAGTCAATGGCGTCTTTTCTCATTGTGGGCCAGAAATAGCCCAACCTTAGAGCTTTAGTATGTAAACTTCTGCCCCGGTATGATTTCCACAATCTCCTTCATGCAGCTCCTTGAGAACCTGATGGGCTCTATCTCGCTTCTAGACACCTTAAGTAGTGACTGCAAAGCAGATTTTCTAAACAAGAGATTATCAATAAGTACATATTTAGATACTCTTACCCGAAGGCTCTCGCATTCTTCTCTCAATCGGATCGTATCATCTAAGAGATACTTGATAATAGGGGTTGTCCAAGAGGTTGATGCAGAGAGGAAGGTATGTCAACATCTAGGACGAACATCTCGAGATTGTCAATTGGGGATGTCAACATGCACGATTGGGATATTGGTTTGTGAGAAGCTTTTGAAGGCCGAACCCAAATTTGCCAAAGCATCGCCTTGAGAATTTTCTTCTCGCGGATTTGTTCCAAGGAAAATGTTTTGAATTTGGCCGAAATAATTTTTACAATTTCCAAATATGTCGTCATTTTAGCATTTTTCGCGACGTAGGACCCATTGTATTGATTAACAATTAGTAATGAATCCATGAACACCCGGATATGCTTGACATCTAAGTCTTGGGCTGCCGTTAAACCCGCGATAAGTGCCTCGTACTCGCTTCGTTGTTGGTAGCCTTGAAGCCGCAACCGATAGATTGTGGTATTATGTCCCCTTGTGGCGATTTTAGTACAACTCCAAGACCTGTACCTCTCATGTTGGAAGCACCGTCCGTGTAGAGAGTCCAAATTTTTAGAATTTCATCATCTTGAAGTTGCCGTACTTCCAATTCCACCTCTTGTTGTAGGGTTGGATCAAATCGCCCACAAAATCTGCCAGGGCTTGAGATTTTATTGCAGTCTAGGCTCGTACTTGATGTCGTATGTGCTTAACTGTACAGACCATTTCGCCATTCGACCCGACATCTCTGGTTTTCTCATGACATTCTTAATAGGATAGTTAGTGCGTACAATAATAGTATGTGTTTCAAAATAGTGCCTTAATTTAATGTAAGCGCTTATCAAAGCTAAAATTAATTTTTGTAAATGAGAATACCTGGTCTCAAAGCATCTAAGAGTGTCTTACTTATATAGTAGATGGGTTGCTGATTGCCATCTCGTTCTGTTATCAAGATCGCACTTACAGCGCCTTCGGATACCGCTAGGTAGATGTAAAGATGTTCTTCTATCCGAGGTTTGGCCAATAAGGGAGGTGTCGACAAGTAAGTTTTGAGTTCCCGAAAAGCTTTTTCATGTTGGTCCTCCCATTGAAACTTTTTGTTCTTTCTTAAGATGTCGTAGAAAGGTTTGCATCGGCCCGAGGATTTTGAAATGAATCTAGTGAGTGCGGCAATTTTTCCTGTTAGTCTTTGGACCTCCTTGACAGATTGAGGTGATGACAGTTGAGAATGGCGCGTATTTGTTCGGGGCGGCTTCAATGCCTCTTTTAGTGACCATATAGCCCAAAAACTTGCCGGCTTTCATTCCGAAGTTGCATTTAGCTGGATTAAGTTTCATATTGAAACAATCCAAGATGTCAAAGGCTTGAGAGAGATTGCTAATGTGGTCCTCGGCCTTCTTAGACTTAACAACCATGTCGTCGATGTATACCTCCATTGTGTCCCCAATCTGATCCTTAAACATCTTGTTGACGAGCCTTTGATACGTTGCACCTGCATTTTTTAGTCCAAAAGGCATGGCAATATAACAATAAATACCCGAGGGGTTATGAAGGCGGTGTCTTCTTGGTCGATGGTTCCATCTGAATTTGTTGAAATCCTGAGGACGCGTCCATGAATGTGAGGAGTTCGTGACCTGAGGTGGCATCAACTAATGAATCTATGTGCGGCAAAGGGAAAGGATCTTTTGGGCGGGCCTTATTTAAGTCGGTGAAGTCGACGCAAACTCGCCATTTCCCGTTTCTCTTCTCTACCACAACCACATTTGCCAACCATCTTGGATAATCGACCTCTCATATCATGTTGGCTTTGAGTAAGCGCTCTACCTCCTCCTTGATGATCTGATTTCTGGTTTCGCAAACTTTCTACGTTTCGGTGCACTGGTTTGAAGCTGGGATCTATGTTAAGTTTGTGAGTGATGACATCTTTGCTAATGCCGGTCATGTCATCATGTTTCCAAGCGAAACTTTTTATTCTGCTTCTTAATAGGTTCACAAGCTTCTCCTCTATATCTGACGATATGTCAGTGCCAATAAGTACTTTGATGTCCGGGTTGGAAGGATCTAACAATACTTCTTTCACATCATCCTCCCTAGCTTCCAGGACTTCACGTACTTTCTTCGGTAATTGCTATGCTTGTTTTGGAGATGTAGACGCCTTCATTGAAGTTTTGTAACATTCCTTGGCCACCTGTTGATCACTGTAAATCTTAGCGACACCCCAAGGTGTTGGAAACTTCACACATTGATGGTAAGTGAAGGGTACGGCCTTCATTCCATGAATCCACGGTCTTCCAAGAATTACATTGTAAGATGTTGCGCAATCAATTACACAAAACCGTTCCACGGTGTGTAACGATGTGTTGCCTTTTTCGCGGGAAAAATTCGATTTTTGCGTTTCTTTGAAAAACCAAATAAAACCGGAAAAAACGGAGTCGCCACGCCATTTTAATTTTGAAGGGCAAAACTTTGAAAAAAGCCCGAGATCAGAGATTTAGGTTCGGAGGTCATGTTACGCGTCGGGAAGGACGTTAGTGTGCACCCGACGCGCCTCGTAAAAGCGAGTCTTCCAAGCTGAAAATCATTTTGTGTGTGTGTGTGTGTGTGTGTGTTTTGGCCAAAATAAGTTGAAACTGGAAAAAGTAAAAATTGGGATGTCTTTTTAAGACTTTAAACTGATCCCATGATTTTTTGGAGAATTTTTGGTTTGAGATTTGGTACTCAAAAAACCTTTTGAAGTTGAGAAGTCACTTCTGCCAGAAGGAAATGGCAGCAGACACCTGATTTTGAAATGGATTCAAGGGTCCTAAAACTTCATAATCTGGATTAACTCAGGGAATGAAAGTTTCTCTAGACTCCTTGAATAAACTTTGTGTGAAAGAAATTTCCATTTTGGAGAAGATTTGAGGGGTCAAAACCTTCTGTAAACCTCAGATATGAGATCTGGATTCCCAGAAGCTGATGAACTAGCCTCTGAAAGAAAAATTGAAAAGAGGAGTTTTACTCACCCAAAAAATAAGGTAAAAATATGTCTGGAAAGCTCTGGATGTTGGCTACAAAAAGTGTTTTGTAGTCAACACCAAATTCCAAGTTCATCTGTGTCCAAAAATTAAGACCATGGACTGAGGTCTGAGAAAATTGCTACTGGACAGCAACTTCTCAAGGAAGAAAACAAGATTTTAAGGGGGGTTTTGCATCCATGCTTGTCCCCATTTCCCTAGGTTTTGGTTAGTGATCACTAGACATTTTAGTGGTGAATCAACTATACCAAACCATCCTTGGGGTACATTAGGACTAAGCATTTCATTTGCTTGGGGAGGGGGATTTTACCCTTTTGAAATCAAGATTTAGTGCTTGAAAATGGTTTTCTAGGGTTTTGAAAGTGCATTTTTGCAAGTAAGAAAGAAAAGCTTTGAAAATAATGTTGATCTTTGTAGAAGATCATCCATGGAGATGGTCTTCCATGGTGATCTTCTTAGATCTAGAGAAAGAAGATGAAAGAACTACATTTTGTAGTTTGAAGATGCATGCATGGATGAGATTTAGGGTTAGGAAGAAGAGGGTTTACCAATCTTCCTTGTGTTCTTGAGTGTTTGGCTTGAGTGTATGAGTGTTTAGGGCTTTAATATGAGAGTGAGTGGATGAGTATGAGTTGGGAAAGATTGGAAAGAAAAAGGTGACAATTCTTGAGAATTCTCACTGTTTTCTCTCTATATTTCGCCAGAACTTCGTTGCAATTGTGTTCTTCCTCTTTCATTTCTGTGACTGGAGGGCTCAATTTATAGCCCTCTGAAAATGCATACTTATCCGCGCGGACAAGGTCAGGCAGCGTGCACTGTTCATTAAATGCAGCTTCAGCTTTGGACAAGAAGAATAATCTTTTTCAAAATTCAAATTGACCAGCCAGTTTTTGTTTCCAGCATTGCTATATTTGGTTTTCTTCATTTGTTTTTCTTTTTTGAGATTCTTTTTAAGGTTTAACCTTAAATAACAATGCCCATTTTACCCTCACTTTGTTAGAAATGTTAGGATAGTTAGGAATTGTTAGAAATGTTATAACTTTCGTTAATTTTATAGCGAAAATTCTAACAAGCTCAAATTGGAGCACTTACAGTAGCCCCTCGGCGACGGCGCTTTCGAAGGAAGCGGGGTCGTCGATAAGAGTAAGGCTCCATATTTGGCAGGATGATCGAGTGATCGGGTGGCTGAACCTAGCGATAGGCTACCTACGTATCCCGAATGGGAATCAAGCCGATCGTAGTTCGGGTCTTTGACCACCGAGATGATGGCGTTTTAGGTGCCTCGAACCTGATGAGCGAGTTCTACGATCGTTCTTTGGAAAGAAACTCTGCTGGGGATAAGAGATGACCATTTTTGGTCTGATGGCTATCCGCTCTGCTGGGGATAGGAATGACCATTTTCGGTCTGACGGGTATCCGCCCTGCTGGGGATAGGAATGACCATTTTCGGTCTCTGCTGGGGATGATTGCGATTTATCGCTTCCTAGTGATAGCGTCTTAGGTGCCTCAAACCTTGGAGATGGCGTTTTAGGTGCCTCGAACCTTGGAGATGGCGTTTTAGGTGCCTCGAACCTTGAAGATGGCGTTTTAGGTGCCTCGAACCTTGAAGATGGCTTTTTAGGCGCCTCGGACTTGGATGATGATGGCTTTTTAGGCGCCTCGGACCTTAATGATGATGGCTTTTTAGGCGCCTCGGACCTTAATGATGATGGCTTTTTAGGCGCCTCGGACCTTAATTTGAAATGGCCTTTCGGTGGACTTTGTCTGCTGCCGAAGGAGAGGGTGACCGTTTTGGTCGAGGGGCTGGACCTAATGATAGGCTACCTACGTATCCCTAGTGGGAATCAAGCCCTTTCGTAGTTCGAGCACTACTCGAGATTCCGTTGGCTTTTGGGATTCCGTTGACTTTCTTTGGGGATTTCGTTAGCCTTTTTTGGGGAAAATCAGACGTATTTGTCTGGGAAATCGGTCTTACGTTTGACTGCCGTTGGATGATTTTGATGAAAGATACGGGATCTCGTTATCTTTCTCGGGGCACTCGGTCTTACGTTTGACTGCCGGGAAGGATTTTGATGAAAGATACGGGATCTCGTTATCTTTCTCGGGGCACTCGGTCTTACGTTTGGCTATGGGGGCAATTTTGATGAAAGATACGGGATCTCGTTATCTTTCTCGGGTCACTCGGTCTTACGTTTTATTGCCGGGGGCAATTTTGATGAAAGATACGGGATCTCGTTATCTTTCTCGAGGCACTCGGTCTTACGTTTGACTGCCGGGGGTAATTTTGATGAAAGATACGGGATCTCGTTATCTTTCTCGGGGCACTCGGTCTTACGTTTGTTCTTGCCGGGGTAATTTTGATGAAAGATACGGGATCTCGTTATCTTTCTCGGGGCACTCGGTCTTACGTTTAACGGGGGAATTTTGATGAAAGATACGGATCTCGTTATCTTTCTCGGGGCACTCGGTCTTACGTTTGACTAGGGGTAATTTTGATGAAAGATACGGGATCCGTTATCTTTCTCGGGCACTCGGTCTTACGTTTGACCGCCGGGGTAATTTTGATGAAAGATACGGGATCTCGTTATCTTTCTCGGGGCACTCGGTCTTACGTTTTTACCGGGGTAATTTTGATGAAAGATACGGGATCTCGTTATCTTTCTCGGGGCACTCGGTCTTACGTTTGGCTGCTGGGGTAATTTTGATGAAAGATACGGGATCTCGTTATCTTTCTCGGGGCACTCGGTCTTACGTTTGGACTGCAGGGGACAATTTTGATGAAAGATACGGGATCTCGTTATCTTTCTCGGGGCACTCGGTCTTACGTTTTGGGGGATGATCTTCTTGACAAGGGGTGACTTTGGTTAACTTTGGTTAACTTTGTCAAGTTGGGACAGCGAGTCCTGAAATTTTAAGGGGCAAAAGGGTCATTTTGACCCTTGCAATCTCATCCGCGCGGATAGGGATGGAAAGTCAGGGGTATTAATTGGGCCCACGCCCTACTTCTTCCTCCGTCCAATTTTTTGAGATTGTCGAGAGCAGAGAGAGAAAAACGAGGAGAGCAGCCATTTTTGGCCCTAGAAGCTTTCAAAATTCCTCCGATTTTCTTGATTTTTCGAGCAATGGAACACGGGAAGGCGCTTTTCAAGGCCAAGGACGTGGTCCGGTAGCGAAGAGGCGATTGGAGCTCGTCCGGATGAGGAGGCATTACAATCTTTCGCAATCGGTTGCGGAGGAGCATTACCCCGATGCTTGGCAACATTGGGCTTCGGATCCGCATCTCCGAACGGTATATTTCGAATCCTCTTGATCCTTTTGTCGATTTCTTGTTTGAAATTTTTGGATGATTTTTGAATTTTTTTTTTTTGAATATTGAATATTGATATTGATGATATGCAATGTTGCAATGAATTTGTGAGTGTCCCAAAAATGTGCATTTTGCTTGGGAAAAGAATTGGCATTTTTGCCACATTTTTTTTTTTAGTTTGAAAATTACATGTGAAAATTCGAAGAATTGTGATTTTTTTTTTTGGAATTGAATATTGCATGTTCTTGATGATGATGATTTTTTTTTGTTGAAATTGAATTTTGATATTGATGAATGATGATGCAATGCATGCACTTTGTTTGAAAAGAATGGGCATTTTGGCCAATATGAGATGTATGTTTAGGATTTTTTTTTTGAAAAGTGGGACGGATTTTTCCTCCCGTTGCATGTAAGATGGATGGTATGCATGTATGCATTTTTTTTGTTGAAAATGGGACGGAGTTTTTACTTCCGTAGGAATGCATCCCCTTTTTTTTTTGATGAATGCATTTGGGACTTGCAAATTGTTTTCTTTCATGCGAGAAAAATGGGGCTATGCTCATTGTATCTTTGTTATCTTTGTCGAATTTTTTTTTATGTAAATGCAAATGCAATCTTTTGACATTTTCTCTCTTTTTTTTTTTTTAGGGCGGAAACCGTTTTGTGACGGAGCGGTGAACAAAATGAAGACTCGAGGATCGGTGGAGTCTGTGATTGACTTGTGGGACCGGCTTCCGAATGCGGGCCGAGGAGCTTTGCGAGTCCAGAGACGGATCGTTGTCGAGACGGGGCTCAGGAGTTTGTCGAGTGCTTGAGGGGACTGGTCAAGTTCCCTAAGTGCAAGGGCTTGATGTTCGCTCTAGCGCGACATTGGTGGGACGCGACCCACACCTTCCACTTCTTCCGGGCGAGGCGGCGGTTACGCCTTCGACTATGCTTTGCGATCACGGGTCTGTCCTTCAATGGACGCGGCATTGAGTGGAGAGATGGCTACGGCGATGCGTCTGCGAGCTCTTCTTGGATTTTCCCCTATTCCCAAAAAGGGGATGGGGATGGAGTATGCCGTGGTCTTCGGCAAGATCGTGGAGACCATCGCGAGTTACGAGGTGGGGAGGATAGGTTTAGCGCCGAAGCGGTGCTAGGTCCTTCCTCTGGTTTACCTTTTCGAGCACGCTCTTTGGGCATGCGAGGGGACGGCGGTCTTTGCCTTCTTGAGGTCCTTGGAGGACATGGAGACGGTTGGAGATGTTTCTGGGGGGGAGGCGGGTGAGCCGTACTTCGCTCTTGATAGATACGGCCGGAAGGCCGTGAGCTCCTGTCTTGCTTCGAGTTTGCTCTGGAGGTATAAGCTCTCTTTTTGCTTTCCCTCTTTCCTTTGAGCACGCACTTTTATTTGCACTGGGTTGATTGGATTTTTACCTTTCGCGGGTATGGGCGTTGGAGTTTTTCCACGTCGCGGTGTGGAGGCAGCCTGAGGCGTACGTCGGGGCGTATCCGGCCATGCGATCTTGGTCCAAGCATGCCCGGGAGAAGATAAGCTCCGGGCGTACGACTCTCAGTGCGCGGATTGCCTTCCTTTGACGGAGGCCGAGACGGATGAGGGGATGATATTCTTCCCCTGGGATCGTTTTGAGGTAGCGCAGCTGAAGGGCGCTGAGATCTGGACGGTGCAGCGGAGGATTTTGAGGGGCCTGACTTGCGACGCCTACTATCTGGGAGAGAGGGTGACGCGCCAGCATGGCGTGAACTCGCCTTTGAGGACACCGGTGGAGCCTCCCGCCGATATGATGCATCCGAGCGATCGGTCCGTGACCTGGGATGATTACCGAGCAGGTCAGCACTTCTCGGACTTCGTGGCGATCGAGCCATATGCGACGTTCGTCTTGAGGAGGCTGAGGATGCCTCAGGTTTTAGAGAGGGAGGGGCTTGGGATCCCGCGGTACCCTCGGACGGATTTTTCCTACATCCAGGATGGGGTCCGATTGAGGGTGCAGATCCCTCAGCCCGAGCGGCTTCCACGAGCTTTCCGGCCTCGTCCGGGTATGAAGGTATGGCTTCACCTTTTCCCCTTCTTTTCTTTCTTTTGTTTCATCATCTCTAGCATCACTTCTTTTTTTTTTGACGCTTTTGCTTTTGTGCAGTTTTCGGAGGTGGTCGTCGAGACACTGACGAAGCAAGTGATCGGAGCCAAGAGGTTCATACGGAGGATGGTTGCTTGCGGGGCGCCTCAGGCTAGGGCGAGGAGACCACGGCCGGCACCTGTCCGACGGGAGGCTTCTCCTATTCCCTCGGAGACTTCTTCCGAGACCCCTCTTTCTCCTCTCGTGATCACCGCGCGGCATCGCCTTCGGATCACGTCATTCTTGGGGATCCGCACGGGCGAGGACACGTACGCGGCATGGTGGGTCGTCGCCGTATGTTCAGGAGTCGGACGCCTTCACCTTCGGGTACGACTTCTTCAGGGATCTGGGTTTACCCTATCAGAGTGTGCCGGTTGGTCCCGACGAGCCTCTTTCTGGAGATGAGGACGATTCTGAGCCCGAGACTTTCAGGGCTCCTGACGAGGCGGGCCCGAGTCGCAAGAGGGGCCGGGAGAGACATCGGGTCTTGGAGACTCCGATTGATTTTTTTTTTTGAGATTTAGATTCGTACAGATCCTGCACATTTTTTTTTGGATGTAATAATTTAGGATTTTATTTATGTTTGTTTGTTGTTTTTTTTTTTTGTACACTCTTTTTTTTGGAATGTAATAATTTAGGATTTTATTTTATGAATGCAATGCAATATGAATGCAGTGTTGCATGAGCCTTGGTTTTTTTTTTTTTGCAAGGGTGTTTGGTATATGGACTGGTTTGGGGAGGTTTTTTTTTGCACAAGTTTCGAGCAACCGGGACGGAATATTCCTTTTTTGGTGTAGCAGCTTGGACTGTTGCAGAATTTTTTCTGGGGAAGCAATCCCATCCGCGCGGATGGGGACAGCATCTGACATTGTCCTTTAATTTTGGTTCAGACCTGGTCTTGCTTTATTTCAAATTCAAATATCCTCTTCAACCTCCAGTCCAAACAGCCATTTTCGGGGAGGAAGAGAGAAAAAACCATGGAAAGCCTTAGAAAAGCTCCTCAAAGTTATCCCAAGAGTCCCAAATGTCATTTTTCAACAAGTTCAAGGATTGGTCCCGGGAAATTATGCATGAGAGAAGGTCTTTCTTTGAAGAACGGTACAAGGTACGATGCTTGTGGTCTCTCAAAGAATTGGTTCCGGATTATGACCTCTTAAGGGCTTCTTCTTCGTTTTGGGATACTAGAAGGCATGTCCTTTGCCTTTCCTTCAACGAGATTCTTCCGATCGTGGAAGAATTTCGGGCCTTGCTTGGAGGTCCTGAGGTGGAGGAGATAGCAATTCCTTGGTCCGGAGGAGCTTCTTTTGTTGACAAGTTGTGCAACCTTCTTCATCTTTCCCGGAGGAAGCACGAGGCATGATCCGCGGTCCCGACCATTTCGATATTTCCGGTCTTCCCGACAGATTTAGGGGCCTAGGCTTGGTGGATGACGCCTATTGGGATGCCTTTGCACTTTGCATGTTCGGCACTTTGTTCATGGTTTATTCCTTTGGGATGCGCATTGAGCTTTCTTTGGATGTTGTCGTTCGGCTGTCGCACAGGCGGGGATGTCATTCCTTTGATTCTTGGGGAGACCTTCCATGCTCTTGATAGTTAGCTACGGGAGAGGCGGTATATGCATGGGGGCAGCCCGTTTCTCTTGACCCTGTGGGCGATGGAGCGTTTGGGGGTTCTTCGGGAAACCTCGATATGATCGGGCCTTGGACTTTTGCCGGGAGAGGTGTCGATGTAGATTTTGATGATCGGGGCTCGTGGGAGCGTTGGATGGCGGGTCGCCGGGCTGAAGATATCGAGATGGTCGGTGCCTCATTGGCGGGTGGAGACTCGTAGAGTGCTTCGGGACGGGTCCCATGTGGTTATGCTTCCGGGCTTTCTCGGTCCAGTTTCTACATTCGGCTCTGGTCCTTGGCGGTTTGGCTTGGAGCAGGTTCCTTTGGAGGGTTTTGATGATATAGCTACCAGGGTGGTGGCTCTTGTTTCCATGGATGATCCCTCGGTGTTTCCATTTCTTTCCCGAGTATGGAGGTATGATGCCTTTCCTCCTCGGGTCATTCTCAGCGTCAAGGCACCGGTGTTCTGACCACTTGGTACCTGGATTGGTACGAGGGCATCTGGGAGAGACTCGAGGTGGCTATTTTGAGACGGCGTGAGGCCATTGTAGGTGCGGAGGACCGGGCTGTTTACGAGAGGAGGAGGGCCGAGGCGAGGGCCAATCCTCATGACGGGAGCGGAGACGCGTGACCGATTATGAGGCTTACGTCAAGAGACAGGAGAGGAGGGCTCCTATGTTACCGGCTAGGCTACGAGGAGATGAGGGATGACGCTAGGAGCTACTAAGGCCACTGACAGAGGCCGGTTTGATAGACCCTGTTCCTATACCAGAGCTTGGTAGGAGGAATACCGACATTTTTCCGGTTCAGAAGAGAAAGACTCGGAGGGGGAAGAAGAAGGGAGAGACTAGTACGAGTGGGTTGGAGTGACTCTGAGGTTTCCAAGTATCCCTTTCTTGCCATGACAGACACATTAGTTTGATTATGTATCTTAGTTTTCTTTTAGCAGGTTGCCAGTTGTAGGAATGAATCGGGCTTAGACTCATCAAAGAGCTTTTAACTTGTAATGAATATTTGAATTGCTTTAGAGTTTTTTTTTTTGAGACGCTTTCATGGTCTGATCAATTGTATTGATGCCAAAGTATGGCTTTTATTTGTGCTTTAGACCGAACCGTTTCCGGCTGCCTACGTTCCCCTCATTTTGAGGAGCTCAGGTCTTCGTAGTTCAACCTGGTGAACTCTTTTTTCTTTGTTTTTTTTTTGTGCAACCCTGTTTTTTACCTAGGCCGCCCTTTTCGGGTTTCTAACCTAGTTGGGTATTACTCTTTTAGCACTCTTTTTTTTTTGTTTTTTGTTGTTTTTTTTTTTTTTTTGTTTTTTTTTTTTTTGTTTTTTTTTTTTGTTTTTTTTTTTTTTTGGTCTTTTTTCTTGGTGCAACCTGTTTTTACCTAGGCCGCCCTTTTGGGTTTCTAACCTAGTTGGGTATTACTCTTTTAGCACTCTTTTTTTTTTTTTTTTTTTTTGTTTTTTTGCGTAGTATCTGCGCAGCTTGTCACCATTCATTTGGGTGTACAAAGGGATTCCCGTCGAGGTCCGCAAGTTGCATGGCTCCTCGGGGAAGATCTTACTCGGACTACATATGGCCCGACCCATACAGCTCCCATTTGCCGAGAGGGTTGATACGGGTGGGGGCTTTTCTTTTAGAAACGAGATCACCTTCTCGGATCTCCCGATGCTTTACTTTCTTGTCGAAGGCTCTAGCCATTCTTCCTTGGTAGGCCCGGATGTGTTCCATGGCCTTCGGTCGGCGTTCATCTAGTAGGGCCAATTCGTCGTGGCGACTGCGGAGCCATTCGACCTCGTTGATTTGGCTTTCCGGCGGTATACGGAGCGAGGGTATTTCCGGCTCGATTGGGAGTACGGCTTCCATTCCGTATGTGAGGGCAAAGGTGTTTCCCGGTTGCCGTTCGGCTGATGTTACGTAGCCCCAGAGTGCCAGTGTAACTTCTCGGGCCAATCTCTGCCTTGGACGGCCATTTTCCGGATGATATTTTCCAGAGTCTTGTTTGCTTTGCCTCGACGGCTCCGTTGGTTTGGGGCCTGTAGGGTGATGACTTGTGACGGGTTATTCGGAATTACGCGGCAACTTGTCACATTCCCCTTCGAAGTGGGATCCATTATACGAAATGATTTCGGCGGCAACCCGTATCGGCACATGATGTTTTCTTTGATGAAGAGGGCAACTTTCTTTGAATTGAGGATTTTGTAGGACTTGGCTTCAACCCACTTGGTGAAATAATCCACGGCTACCAGGGACGAACTCGTGGCCGTTCTTGCTGATGGTGTGATTTTGCCTATGACATCAATTCCCCAAGTGACGAAAGGCCAAGGGGTTGTCATGCGGTATAACTCGTGAGGAGGCAAGTGATTAAGATTTGAGTATCGGCGACATTTGTCGCAGCTTTTGACAAAGCTGGATGCGATCGGCTTCCATGGTGATCCAAAAATACCCCATTCTCGGTATGATTTGCATCGAGCTCGAGCATTCATGTGAGGGCCGCAGTACCACCATGTATTTCTTTCATGAGTTCGGTAGCCTCTTGTTTGCGATACATCGCGGAGGGGGCCTTGATAACGTTTTTGTATAACATGTTTCCCAAAAGGACATAATGGGAGCGAGCCGCTTCAGGGTGAGAGACTTTTGCTTTGATTCCTTCTTTATATTCCCCATCTTCGTTTTTGAAAGAGGCCTCGCCATCCTTCAGTGCTTGGTAAATGCGAGTGTACCGGGGATCATTGATCGGTTCGGCTTCCGCTTCAATTTCGAAGCAATAGGCGGGGTTTTCTCTTCTCCCGACTACGAATGGTTTAACAGACTTTCCTTCGGGTATTTCGACAAGAGAGGCTAGTGTAGCGAGCATCTGCGAACTGTTTCGGTCTCTTGGCGAGGTAATGAAAGCTGATTTCTTTGAATTGAGTTACTAACTCTTCCATGTAAGCATGATACTTCTGCAAACCCGGATCCACGGTCTTCCATTTGTTAGAGACCTGATTGATGATGAGGGCGAGTCACCGTACACCTCCAATTCCTTGATATTTCTTTCAAGGGCGGCTTCTAACCCAGCTATGCAAGCTTCATATTCAGCGGCGTTGTTGGTGACTTGAAGTTCGGCCTTGCTGCTATGGGGGTGTGTTCGTCGGTAGGATCGACCGAAGCATTCCTATCCCGTTCCCCCTTTTGTTTGACGCCCGTCGAAGAAGAGTTGCCAGCGATTTTCTCCTTCTAGAGCGAAGATTCCATCATCGGGAAATTGAGGTTCGGAGGTCCTCGGGACTCATCACTTGGGAAATCGGCCGGATGTTACGCCATTATGCGTCCTTTACGGATTTCCTTGAAACATAAGCGATGTCATATTCGGCCAAAAGAACGACCATTTTGCCAATCTCATGGAGATGGAAGGCTTGTCGAATAGATATTTGATGGGGTCTATCCTTGAAAGCAAGATGTATCGGGTGAGGCTGCATGTAGTGTTTCAACTTTCCCACGACCCCGGACCAAACCTGCGCAAGTCTTCTCGCAAGCGAGTAATTGAGTTCGCTTCCTTGGAGCTTTACGCTACGAAATAAATGGCGTTTTCGACTTTGGAATCTTTTTTCTCTTGAGCTAGCATAGCCCCAATTCTTTGTATCCGTGACGGTTAGATATAGCAAGAGTGGCTTTTGCCGATGTGGTGGGCGAGAGAATCGGGGATTCACAAGGTATGCCTTAATTTGTTCAAAGGCAAGTTGACATTCTGGGGTCCATTACGTGTAGGCATTCTTTTTCATCAACTTGAAGATTGGCTCGCGAGATCGAGGTCGAGTGATTCCTACAAAGCGGCTTATGTATTGCAGTCTTCCCATGAAGGATTTCACTTACGTCGGTGTCCGTGGTGGCTTCATTTCAACTATCGCCTTGATTTTACGGGGATCTACTTCGATTCCCCGTTCTGTCACCATATATCCTAGTACCTTGCCTCGTCTTACACCGAAGGTGCACTTGGCTGGATTCGGTCTCATGCGTGGTCTCGGAGGCGGCCGAAGAATTTTCTCAAATCAACAAAGTGTTGGCCATCGATCCTCTGGAATGTATTATCATGTCGTCCACATAGACCTCAATTTCTTTGTGGATCATGTCATGGAACAGCGCTGTAGCTGCCCTGCAGTACGTAGCCCCAAAGCATTCTTTAGTCCGAATGGCATGACCAGTGTAGCAGTATGTGCCCCAAGAGGTTGTGAAGGCTGTTTTGGCTTGGTCTTCTTCTCGCCATTTTGATTTGGTTGTAGCCGGCAAAACCATCGACGAAAGATTTGACTTCGTGGTTGGCCGTGGAATCTACCAAAATGTCGATGTTTGGCGGGGAAATCGTCTTTTGGGTAGCTTTGTTCAAGTCTCTGAAGTCTACGCAGCATCGGATCTTTCCGTTGGCCTTGGTCACCGTCGCTATGTTGGACGGCCATGTTGGGTATTCAATGACCACTGATGAACCACTTACTGAGCATCTTTTCTATTTCCTCTTTCACTTGTAAGGACCATTCGGGCTTAATTCTTCTTAGCTTACGCTTTGCGGCTTGACTTACGGGTCGAGCGGTATTCGGTGCTCAACTATGGAAGGATCGAGGCCTGGCATATCTTTATAGGACCATGCGAACACATCCACGAATTCTTTTAGCGGCTCGATTAGGGCAACCCTTTCAGTCCCTTCGAAGAAACTACCAATCTGCGTCTCTTTAGGCTCTTCCGCGGTTCCCAAATTCACACTTGTCAAAATCTCTTCGGCAGCTTGGGCTCGATTTTCCTCTTTCCGGACAACTGCTTAAAGATTTCTTTGATATATTGTTCATTTAATGTGTCTGCCTCTTCATCTAGTGAATCGTTATTAACCTGTTTTTAGATTATTAGTTAATTCATCATTAGTTAAAGTGGCAATTAAGGGATACTCGAAAGGTTCATCATTTCATTGAAGACGAAGGGAATACAACGTTGGCTACGGACTCGTAGTCTTCGGGCGTGAGGCCGTCGGACGACTCGAGAGACTCGAACTCAACAATGAGAGACTCGGAGGACTTTACAAAGGTTGACACGAAAGGACGGGGACCAATCCAAGCTTGGTGATCATTTCCTCCTTGGTCGCGGACGGGCTGAGAGAGTTTCCCAATTCTTTAGCGGCATCGCTGTTGGTGGCTTCACAACTCGGGAAAGGCATGGTCTCTGTGCTCCCTCTTCGGATCGTTGCTATCATCTCTTTGTCTGAACCGAGAATCAAGCTGTGTTTGGCATCGAAAGCGAGCATGTGGATGTAGGGATCTTCCTCAGTGCAGGGACTTCCGTTTCGTCACAATCGATCGCTCAATCCGGATGTAAGGACGCATTGCGCCTCGGTGAGCGGCTAGAAAAATCTCATGTCCCATACTCGAGCGGAAAGGCTTGGCGGGTAGTTCGGCAAGGAGGACGTCCCACACGACGTTCATAGATTCGAGCCAGAGTACATCGGTGTTTGCGACTTTTATCATGAAAATCTCCTCGCCGGCGAGGCGAAATGGGTTTGCGAGAATGCGACAAATCGTGATTGAGGACCGGGACTTGTGTGCTGTATCATGGCGGTGTTCGGCATTTCCTTCGATGCGCCTCAAGTGTTGGAAATAGCAATTGAATTTGATGAATCGAACTTCTTCGGAGTCCGCTCGCTTGAGTGTGTCGACATAGTTGGCATTCTTTGGATTCCAAAGGATCTTTGGCGAGACTTGCCTCTTGAAGGATGTAGCCCGGTGTTTGGCTTGTGGGCGTTCTTGGCTATTGTTTCGGCTTCGTTCCCTATGAGGAAGCTGTCACCCCTTATGACTTCAAGGTCTCCTGCCGGTTGATGAATTTGACGCATTGGTGGAGAGTGGAGGCTATGGCTTTCATGTGATGCAACCAAGGGCGCCCTAGTAGAGTTTGTGAACTCGGAGGATATCCATTACATGGAACTTTGCGGGCACCATTTGGGTTTCGTACCGAGTTCCAGAGTCACCGTCCCCGAGAATGGGACGAGACGAACCGTCGTAGGCTTTGACGGTCAGGGTAGATGGGATCACGCGCCTTTCATTTATGCGGAGGGCCCTCATCATGCGAGGGGAAGGACATTTACCGATGATCCATTGTCCGCTAATACCCCGAGGGAGTGACATGGTGTTGAGCCGAATAGTGATGTACAAAGCTTCATTGTGTTGGGAGACATCTCTTGGCAAATCTTCATCGCAGAAGGTGATCATACTCCCATATGGGTGAGGATCATAGATTTGGTCCTTGTCTCGGGATGGAGAGTCATCAAGCCGGTCACTTCATGCCTTTTTCTTGCGAGGCGAGTCTTTGCCGAAGCCCACGGGTTATGCGATGCCTTTTGTGGCGGTTGCCATCTCCGATCAACATGTTGATTGAGTGGGAGCGCCCAGGCCAGCGTCGGTTTTTCTTCATCGGTGTATACTCGGGAGCTGGACAAAGCTGAACCTTGGGCGACCCGAGGGGTTGGACTTCCGTTACTGCGGTACTACGGTATCCGAAGGTCTCAATTCCGTCGTTGGCAAGGCTTTTACGCTCTTTTATCCCTTTTTGCTTTGGGGAAAGGCGGCGGAGTAGAGTACATAATAATCAAATTTCCCAGATGGCTCCCCGAGCGTTCCCACATTGTCATCACCGGCCTCGAATCTCTCCTTCAATTTTCTTTGGGAGGAAATTTTCTTTTTCTTAGGAGGACGGTCCTCGTGTATCCAATCTGATAGTCCCTTTCAAGGCAATCGGGACGATCACAAATATCCCACCAAATGTGTTCTACGGTGGTGGCGGATTTGGGACCTCGGGTTGAGCAGTCTTTGGAAGGACTTTGAGTGGGCTGGTCAGGGGATCTGGCTGTGGGCTCGTCTGGTAGCGAGTGATTGGACTCCGCCGGATAATGAGAGATATTGAGGTCCTGGGAACGGGCATATGTTTGTCCTTCAAGGTAGCCCCGATCGGTTGGGATGTTGTTAAGGTCCCAGTGGCGTGTGGCCTCTTCAATCCGGGCTGTATGCATTGCAGCGTTCTTCCGGGGATTTGATGGTGACCATATTTCTTTAAGCGTTTCACGATTTTCATCACTCGGGCGATATTTGTGGGATCATCACCTTGAGAGGGGACAGCGACGGTATACCGAACTCTTTCGTCCACGACTAGCTGTTTAGGGGCCGGTTGCCACTGTAAGTCGGCGGGCGGGAGTCCGGCGGTGGAAACATAGGAATCTTGGGGTAGCATCTTGATGTATCAGGATGTTAAGAAGAGGAGGAGAACCCTTCTTCTGTCTTTGCGGTAAAGGTGCCATCGGAATTGAGGCGATAGTCAAACCATGACTTGCGACTACCCCCAGTAGGTCATCAATTTGAGCCTCATGTCGAAGTCTCATTTGTTCTACCAAGCTGGATCCAATCTTGCAGTGCATGTACGAGGATTTTGGAGGACGGAGCAACGTTATCCCCATCATTACCAGGCGATGTAGACATTCGAAACCGGAGTCGGAACAAATGGCGGAGGCGATGACGCGCTTGACTCTTCCCAGCTGATCAAACGGTGACCGGTGCCGAAACCAAGCTTTGTGCGGAGGCTGCGGGGAAAGGACACGAAGGTTCGAGATGTGCAGGAATGGAAGGAGGGTAGGTGTTTGGGCTTTAGGCTCATGCAACATGCAGTTATTTGTTCACGTTTACTTAAAACACATTTTATTATCCTAATCGGTTGGAAAAGATTGCTCTTCTTTTTCGCAAACTACTCTGGATCCTGGATCAGTGGGCCCCGTCACTACGTCTATAAGCCCCTCGTATTCCACTGTATTTCGACCTCCCGGGGTGGACGGCCCAGGCGAGGGTCCTATAGGGCAAGCGGGTCCCACCGACCGAAAGAAAACGATCCTAAAAGTCGGCGGGTAATCGAGTCTTAACGAGCATTCGATGTAAATTACGGACAAAGGCGACGTCGAAAGTCAAGATCATGTCCGAGGGCTCGACAAAAAGTCGGCATGATTTGGGTGATAAGCGTCCAAGATTGATCTTGACTTGTCGTCGGTTAAGCCGTAATTAGGCATGGAATAGTCATTAATCCTTGATGACTCGGTGTCAATCTTTGGGAGTCGGTGTATAATTTGTGCCGGTCGAGCCGAAGTCAAGGCGCCGGTCAATATCTTGGTCAAAGTCTGCGGCGAAAAACCGGCGAACTTCGGCGATTAGGGACCCGAAAGATATTGAGTCGGTATGCCGACAAAGGCTTGAAAGGAAAGGTCTATACACGGACGGGGCATGACACGGACCCGGACTAAAAACCAACCGGGTCTCGGACAAAGTGTGTCACGGACAAGTGCATGGTCGACACGAGGCTCCATGGGATGTTTGGGTAGTCCCGTGCTCATCAAGAGGCGTAATAAGACCAAACGGACCGCGACAAGGATTTCCCGGGTTAAGGACGTAGTGTGCGGTGTACGGTCACGTGCGCGTAGTGTGCAAGCGATCTATATTCTTTTACGAGTAAAATAGAAATTTTTTTTTTTATGTGTCTTAAAAATATGATGCATGATTTTTTTGGAAATTTTCTTTTTTTGAAAATCTTTTTTTTTATTTTTTTGATGAGCACATAAGCACGTAAGCACGGAAATTCCGACGAGTTAGGGACATTATTCCGACGGTCAAAATTTTGACTTTCTCCGAGGCGGCCAAAACAACATGAAAAGCGTGCAAAAATCAACACACACACAAAAATGATTTTCAAAGCGGGACGGAAGCTTGACCCTCAAAAGTTTTTTTTGAAAACGGTGATACCGGTACGTGGGATTGTTAGACCACAATTTATCCCCGACTCGTGTTAGGAGGCGATAACAGGGAAATTTAGTGGTTTCCACCAATATACCGAATACCATTTTTTTATTAAAAAGCTTAGTCCCAGTAGTCGCCCTTTTAACGATGTGTTGCCTTTTTCGCGGGAAAAATTCGATTTTTGCGTTTCTTTGAAAAACCAAATAAAACCGGAAAAACGGAGTCGCCACGCCATTTTAATTTTGAAGGGCCAAAACTTTGAAAAAAGCCCGAGATCAGAGATTTAGGTTCGGAGGTCATGTTACGCGTCGGGAAGGACGTTAGTGTGCACCCGACGCGCCTCGTAAAACGAGTCTTCCAAGCTGAAAATCATTTGTGTGTGTGTGCGTGTGTCTGTTTTGGCCAAAATAAGTTGAAACTGGAAAAAGTAAAAATTGGGATGTCTTTTTAAGACTTTAAACTGATCCCATGATTTTTTGGAGAAATTTTGGTTTGAGATTTGGTACTCAAAAAACCTTTTGAAGTTGAGAAGTCACTTCTGCCAGAAGGAAATGGCAGCAGACACCTGATTTTGAAATGGATTCAAGGGTCCTAAAACTTCATAATCTGGATGAACTCAGAGAATGAAAGTTTCTCTAGACTCCTTGAATAAACTTTGTGTGAAAGAAATTTCCATTTTGGAGAAGATTTGAGGGGTCAAAACCTTCTGGAAACCTCAGATATGAGATCTGGATTCCCAGAAACTGATGAACTAGCCTCTGAAAGAAAAATTGAAAAGAGGAGTTTTACTCACCCAAAAAATAAGGTAAAAATATGTCTGGAAAGCTTTGGATGTTGGCTACAAAAAGTGTTTTGTATTAAACACCAAATTCCAATTTCATCTGTGTCCAAAAATTAAGACCATGGACTGAGGTCTGAGAAAATTGCTACTGGACAGCAACTTCTCAAGAAAGAAAATATGATTTTAAGGGGGGTTTTGCATCCATGCTTGTCCCCATTTCCCTAGGTTTTGGTTAGTGATCACTAGACATTTTAGTGGTGAATCAACTATACCAAACCATCCTTGGGGTACATTAGGACTAAGCATTTCATTTGCTTGGGGAGGGGAATTTTACCCTTTGAAATCAAGATTTAGTGCTTGAAAATGGTTTTTTAGGGTTTTGAAAGTGCATTTTTGCAAGTAAGAAAGAAAAGTTTTGAAAATAATGTTGATCTTTGTAGAAGATCATCCATGGAGATGGTCTTCCATGGTGATCTTCTTAGATCTAGAGAAAAAAGATGAAAGAACTACATTTTGTAGTTTGAAGATGCATGCATGGATGAGATTTAGGGTTAGGAAGAGGAGGGTTTACCAATCTTCCTTGTGTTCTTGAGTGTTTGGCTTGAGTGTATGAGTGTTTAGGGCTTTAATATGAGAGTGAGTGGATGAGTATGAGTTGGGAAAGATTGGAGAGAAAAAGGTGACAATTCTTAAGAATTCTCACTGTTTTCTCTCTATATTTCGCCAGAGGTTCGTTGCATTTGTGTTCTTCCTTCTCATTTTTGTGACTGGAGGGCTCAATTTATAGCCCTCTGAAAATTACATACTTGTCCGCGCGGATAGGATCAGGCAGCGTGCACTGTTCATTAAATGCAGCTTCAGCTTTGGACAAGAAGAATAATCTTTTTCAAAATTCAAATTGACCGGCCGGTTTTGTTTCCAAAGATTGCTATATTTGGTTTTCTTCATTTGTTTTTCTTTTTTGAGATTCTTTTTAAGGTTTAACCTTAAATAACAATGCCCATTTTACCCTCACTTTGTTAGGAATGTTAGGATAGTTAGGAATTGTTAGAAATGTTATAACTTCCGTTAATTTTCTAACGAAAATTCTAACAAGCTCAAATTGGAGCACTTACAGAGGTGCTCACCCATGAAGGCAGTCTCAACCATGAAGTCAATCAAAGGCTGTGCCAGGAGGGTCTTCCTTGGTTAGTAGGTGATATCAAACTCGGTAAGAGCGATGGACCAATTAAGGAGACGTCCGGATCCGTCCAACGTATGCAATATCTTCTTCAGTGGTTCATTCGTGTACACGGTGATAGGATGTGCAGAAAAATAGGCACGTAATTTCCTTTATGCAATAACTAGCGCGTACGCTATCTTCTCCACATTAAAGTATCTGCTCTCCACGTCAGACAATGCCTTAGAGACATAGTAGACGGGCTTCTGAATTCCTTCGTCATTCCGAAATAGAACGGCTGCGACAGCATGATCGGTGGCAGCTAGGAATATGTACAACATCTCACCGGTAGTCGGACTGCTAAGCAAGGGAGGGGAACCCAAGTACTCCTTCAACCGAAGGAACGCTTCGGAGCATTCGGGAGTCCAGGAGAAGCTCTTGGTACCCTTCAATACCTTGAAGAAGGGCAGTGACTTTTCGGCGGATTTGGCGATGAATCTTCCAAGTGCCGCTATTCTTCCGTTTAGTCTTTGAACCTCCTTGATGGTGGTGGGTTCCTTCATGTCAATGAGCGCCTTAATTTTTTCAGGGTTGGCCTCCATTCCCCTTTGAGATAACATGAAGCCTAGGAACTTTCCTGCCGTTACTCCAAATACGCACTTGCTTGGATTCAGCTTCATGTTATTAGCTCGGAGGTTGTTAATTGTCTCTTACAGGTCAGGAGCGTGACTGCCCTCCTTGGTCTTTATGACCATGTCATCGATATAGGCCTCCATGTTGCGACCTATTTGTGCTTCAAATACCTTGTTCACTATGCGTTGATATGTAGCACCAGCATTTTTCAGCCCAAAGGGCATCATAATATAGCACTAGTTTCACCCAGGTGTTTGGAAGGCCGTCTTTTCAATGTCCTCTTCCGCCATTTTGATTTGATGGTAGCCTGAATAGGCGTCTAGGAAACTGAGTGTCTGGTGTCCAGCGATGGAGTTGACTAACTTGTCAATTTTGGGGAGAGGATAGCTATCCTTGGGGCAGGCCTTGTTCAAATCGGTGAAGTCTATACACATATGCCACTTCCCATTTTGCTTCTTCACCATTACTACATTGGCCAACCAAACGGGGTACTTGACTTCACGTATAATTCCAACGCTAAGTAGTTTCTGTACTTCTTCTTTAATAGCTTCCTCCTTGTCCCTTGCAAAGTTTCTCCTTGTCTGGGAGATAGTCTTCGCCAAAGGATCAACTTCCAGGCGGTGGAGGGCTACTTCTTCATTGATCCCTCTCATGTCTTCGACTCTCCAACCAAAGACGTCGAGACTATTTTTCAGGAGGGAGATGATTTTTTCTTTCTCTTCTGGAGATAGCTGGCCCCCAAGTTTGATTTTTTGTTTGGGATAGTCAGGATTGATGACTACCTCTTCCAGCTCATCTACAGGCTTCATTTCAGGTCCGTCTCGAAATTTCAGAGACTCGATAATAATTTCTCTAATTCTCCTTCCTTCGTTGTCGTTCACATTGAGGCCTTCTTCCTCCATAAGTTTATCAACATCGGGAAGATCGACCTTCCCCAAGTCCTGGTTGGCCCCCGAGTTCTGTCTGTTGACGAGGATGGGGTCTTCCTCGGAGATGGACGAAACTATACCTTGGTCATCTGCAATTTCTTGGACCATAGGTACTTTCTCAGATACAGGTGGAATTGCGCCTTGGTCATCTGCAATTTCTAGGACCATAGGCTCTTCCTCATCATCAAGTATCTCACGGATATAGCTCATTCTGGAGCTAGTTTCGGTGGTTTTTTGAGATTTAGAAATCTTGATGTTTTCCTCGGGGGTATCTATCTCCACGCTTTTAGATTTTTTCCGACTCTTGACGACATGCTCTAAGAAGTCTTTGGGGGTCGCCCTCACACATCCAATTCCAGCGCAAGTGGGAAATTTAACTCGTTGGTGAGGAAAGGAGGCTACCATTCCAAGTTTAGCCTGACTTGGAATGCCTATGATTGGATGATAATCACTAGTCAAATCCATGACTACAAAATTGACAGTGGCTTTGGCTCGGAAGGGGTGTTCACCGACTTCAAGTTCCAGTTCCACAGTTCCCTTAGCTCCAACCTTATTCCTTCCAGCCTACCATGATATGATTCCAGCATAGTGTCCTTCAATCCCATCTGTTGGAAAGCGGAATAGTACAGAATGTCACGGGAGGCCCCCGTGTCCACAAGTAATCTTTCCGATTCCACATTATCAATCCTACCCTTTATCACCAAGGGTTGTTCTCGGGCAGCACGGCTTCCTGCCAATTCGTTGGGAGAAAAATTGATGACCTCTTCCGCCTTATGAATCCAAGCAGGCACGTGATACACTTTGCTTAGTTCATGGATCTGGTCCCTCAGTTTTCTGGTAGAAGTCACTTCTTCACGGATCACATGTAACTTGGCTCTAGGAGGCCTACGTTCTCCGTCTTCACTCTTATCATCATCTTCACTTTCCTCTTCCTTTCGCTTTCGCTTGTTGTATTTTTTCATTACATACCGGTCTAGCTTTCCCTCGTCAACCCATCTTTGGATTATCTTCTTGAGGGCCCAACAGCCATTAGTGGTGTGCCTGTTGTCCTTGTGGAAATCACAGTATTTGGAAGCGTCACGAGGGTACTTTGGTTTATCACTCAGCGGACGGGGAGGTGGAAGATTTACCAACTGCATGATTTCAGAGATGGGTTTGGTTAGGGGGTGAACACCTCAGGTTTCTCTATGCCTCTTGTTCTGTTCTTCCCCTTAGATCCCTTTCCATTCCCATTGTCATTCTGACAAGAGCCCGTTGCCTCTGGTACCGCCTTATCGGATCCCCTTTTCTTGCTCTTATCCTCGGCCATTGCAATGGCGTATGCTACATGGTATAATTCGGACTTGGACTTAGGTTTTTCGGGCGGAGAGTTCATAGATGAGGGGACCAGATTTCAATCCAGATTTGAAACAAACAATGACCTCCCTGTCAGTGAGGCTCTCTTCTTCCTGGTCTGCCATTTTTCGGAAACGGTTGTAATAACTGAGGGTGGTTTCTCCCTTTTCTTGCTCGATATTGGCAAGGTCAGTTAATCTCATCTTCCTCCTTCCCGCTGTGGCAAAGTGATTTAAGAACATTCTCCTCATGCCTCTCCAGCTATCGATGCAACCTTTTTTCAGCTCACTTAACCGGAGTCAAGCTGCTTTCGGAGAAGGTGCTCGCGAAAGCTTTGCAAAGCATGTCATCAGCTACAGTGAGGAGGTTCATGGTTTGTTCAAAACTTTGCACATGGTCCTTTACGTCAGTGGTTCCGTTGTATTTTTCAAAATTTGGGACCTTAAAGTGAGGATTAGGTGGTGCAACGGTTATCCTCAGGGAGAACGGACGAGTTGCCCAGTCAAAGTCATCATCATCAAACTTCTTTCCCATCTCCATGTCATCAAGTCTTTGTTTTAATAGTTCCCATTCTCTGGTTTCCACTCCTTTATCACTGCTTGAGCGGGTGCTTCGCTGGGAGCTACGGGTTGATTTATCCTTGAGGCGACCATTCACTCTACTGTGCTCCACGTCATGTCGGTGGCTGTCTCGTTTGGATGGTGCCTTATCACGCCTTGGTTCCAACTCTTGGCCACCAAGTATCATTCTGTATGGTTCAGGTGTCCTTGGCCGGGCAAATTCACGAGCACGGGGACGAGGAGAATCAGGACGTGGTCGACGTGGTCGAGGAGACCTGGGACGCTGAGGTGCCATGACGAGACGAGGGGGTGACATACGCTTGGAGAGACTAAGTCTCGTTCTCAGGTCCCGTGAGTTTACTTCCTCTTTCCTGGGAGTTAATTGGCTTCTCAAATCAACTACCTGATCCTTCTTCTTATGGTCATGCCGAGGACGGGTAGGCTCTCGAAGGGCTTGCTTTGGTGGTTCAGCTGGTTTGAGGGGAGGACCTCATCGCTCACCTCGTCGCTCACCTTGCTCCCTTCCACGAGAGTTTCCCATCGAAGGCAGCATGAACTCAGCCATGGAATTATCAGGATCCAATTGCAATAGGGCAGCCAGTGTCTCATACATTCTTTGCAACGTCTTCATTTGCCTATGCAGTAAAGTACGTCGGTCCACGGTCTGAGTAGCTTCCACCTGGCCATCATCGGATTTCTTTGTCATCTTCCTTCCCACTCGTTTCTGACGAGGGCGAGTAGGACGAGGAAGGTTAGCTCTTTCTCCCTCGGCATTCACCTGACCCATGGAACGAAGAGTCATGGCGAGGGGAGGAGGGGCATCCGACTGAGGTTGATGAGGAGGAGGCGGTAATTCCTCGGCACCCTGGTTAACCCCATTCACTTGAGTTTGTTCCTCAGCAGTAACACTTGTAAATTGTCCATCCATTGTGAGTCGACAACAAATTACCAAAAATGAGAATTTCCAATGGATCCAAATTTCTGGCCAAAATTAGGGCAAATTTTTACCGCAAACAATAAACTGCAAATTGCGATATTTTCAACACAAAAATTCCGGCCAAAAATTCGCTTCAGACGTCAAAAGCTGCAGATTTTGGCCGAAATTGGTACAGAGCCAGAACGGAACAGAATTTTCCGTTCAAATCCAGAAAATTTCCGGCGAACAAACTGGTTTTCTGCGAGACTTTTCCAAGCCAAACAATGGGTGTTTGAATCGATTTCTCGGCAATGGAACCAATTGATGATGCATAAATCGTCAAATCAGCCCAAATCCAAGCGTTCGGATGCTCCGGAGATTGCAAGGCCTGAAAATAAGAGAAAACACGTAAACTAAGCCGGGGCGAGTCAAGCTAAAGGCCCTCCGGCGTGAGAGTAAGTTCACGGTTTGTATGTGAGAAACTAAATTGACAGAGTTTCTGTATTGTAAAAATAACGTACCAAATAATGAGCCATAGGGCTTGTATTTATAGGGATGGATTGATAGAATCCATGTTGAAGTGAACTTGTAAAGAGATAAGACATAATCCTAGGAGAATTATATCTGTTAAGGAGTCATTGTTTAACTTGAATTGGTGTAGGTGGTTACAATCCTGATTGGATAATAATTGTTGAATCCTTGTTTGAATAGGATTATATGATCTGCTAGCCGGAACGCCGAGGAGCATGGATGTCTTATCTCGGCATTTATGAATAAGTCGAGGTGAATGATTATGCTTCCTCGTCATTTGATGGTTGGCCGACATGTGGATATGCCGGGGTAAATGATTCCGTCTCCTCGTCATTTTATGAAATGCCGAGTTAAGAACTTTTCTCTCCTCGTCATTTTATGGTATCTCGGAGTATGACGAGCCAAGTATGAAGAGCACGTTGCTGACGTAAGGCCGAGGTGATGCTCCTCGGCATACGAGGAAGGTGTTCCTCGGCCCTAACACTTATGTATTGGATTATGTTTATTATGTTTATGGCCCAATCCTTTTGGGCCCAACTCAGGCAAGCCCATGTTTGTATCTCGATTTATACTGTTCAATTCCTAAAAATAAGTTACCAAAATTATTGTGTTTCGAGATTTGGAAAGTTTTTAATTTTATGTGCGATAAAAGAAAAACAGCGCAAAAAATGTGATAAAAAGGAAATAAATGATATGGATGATTACTCAAAAAAACGTACAATTGAAGAAAATAAAAGAAAATTATTGATAATTTCAATTTATAAGAGACGAAATAGTTTAAGAGGCAAGTTGGTCTTATAATTTAGCTATAAGAGTTTTAATGTGTAAATTATAAGAATAATTCGTTGTTATTATTGAAAATTTTGATTTTTTTATTGAAAAAAATTGTATTATAAGTCAATATAAGAGACAAATTATTCTTATAAGACCCTTATAAGAGATGAAGTAGTATTATAAGTCAGTTATAGTTATATGTAGAATTTTAGATCTGATTCGTCCTGCATTGAGTTTGAATCTCGAAAGAGGGGCATTAGAGGAAGTAGCCCGTTTTAAAATGGTATTTTCCTTCTTCTTTTTTTTTTTTGTTGTTATTTTCAAAATTCAAAATAAGGAAAATGAATAGGGTGTGATGCGTGTTATTATAGTTAATAATTGAAATATTTTGAAAGCAATAATTGCTAACTTAATTTTTAAGAATCTAACTAGTAATTAAAGTAATAATAAATAAACATATTTTGATGGATAGATAGGCCAACAAATATGGGGAGAGATAAGTTTTCAATTATAAAAAACAAAAAATATTAAAAATGTGAATATATTTTTGTTGGAAAATATAGATTTTCTTCAATGTTTGTTATACGAAGCGACTGTTTTTGAAATGTTCAACTACTATTCTTAAAGAGATAAAATTGTCATCGTGCGTTCCGCGGATATACTGCTAGCTCCATTAATAAAAAGACCATGATGATGACAAAAACGTTCGGATCATCCTAAATATATCTGCAAGTTGTATCATGGATGATTGAATAACCTGAAAAAGATGAACAAACACGTAAACTAAGTCGGGGCTTCAATAGCCAAGACCCTCCGACGTAAGAGTAAATATTTGTGTTTAGAGAGAAAAATCAATTGACAAGAGTTTATAGTCAAAAGATGTGTTACCAAAATAATGAGAATTATGGCTTGTATTTATAGACATAGCATTGTGGAGTACATGTTGAAAAATAAAGTGTGTGAGAGGTGGTTATAATCCTAGTGGGATTATAACCGTTCACAGTCTTTATTTGAGTATGATTAGATAATAGTAATCTGCACGTGTGCCTAGGTGGCATGCTCCTCGGCCTGTGTTGCTTGGTCGGATTTACTTGATGCCGTGGAAGAGAGAAGTAAGTAAGGGGAAGCCATTTCCTTGTTTTGAATGGTGACCGAGGAAGGTCTCCTCGTCTCAGGATGAGGCTTTCGTCGGCCTTACTAAATGCCTTGCTCGGCATATTAAGAGATGCCTGTTCAGCCTATATATATGTTGTTCCTTGGTCATTATTCGCTCTTTTATGTCTACGTCGATATCGTGGGAATTACGAGTAAGCATGACGAGCAAAGTTAGGAAAGACCCACTCCCTTTATCGTAATTGAGACTTGTGTAGAATATATTTTGGCCCCAATCCATTGGGATTTGCCCGGTCATGACCCACGTTCGTACCTCGATTTATACCTTTCAGTGGCTCCCGACTTCCTAGCTTGGCTATGCCGAGGAGGAAGTGATGCTCTACCTCGACTTAAACGGATACGAGCGGATTTTGTACAAACCATGAGGCATTTCATTATCCATCGGTTAAATATACAATGATGTGTGCTATCCATGAGGTCTGACATTCGTCTTGGTAACCCTCTAGAATATTTATTGCAAGGAAGAGACGGCGCTTTTACCCTGTTTTTTACCCGTACCCATTTTTAGATATTGGTATAAAAACAAAAACCCATTTCGTTTCTACTCTTTTATCGCCCTTTGCAATTGAGAGAGAAACCATAAGTTTCAAAACGCCTGTTCGCTCTTGATTTCTTGGTCAGTTTGTGCTTAATCTGTTCGTGTGTTTCTACAAAAATCCTTCGATTAAGGTATAAATCTTCTTTTCTTTCTAATTTCTGCATTTTTACTTCGAATTGCTGGGTTTTGGGTATTGTTCTTGGTGGGTTTTTCTAGACTCCGCCATTGTTGTACTTTCTTGAAGTTTTCTTGAGTGATTTCTTTGTGCCTTCCTCGTATTTAGAGATGGAAAAAACATGGATAATTAACCCAAATGCCCTCTACTGCTACTATACCCAAAACCTTAGGATCTACCAAAGGATTGACGGGCCATGGATGATGCTAAGTCTGGGTGAGATAGGGGAAATTTTGACGAGGTACCAATCTTCTAGAACCGACGTGCATTATCCTAGTCGGTTTAGGATTGACCGGCTTAATGTTAAGTCCCCCAATAATGTGTTGTTCCATGGTTGGACTGAGATTTTTTACCATATCAACCTCTACTACTTGAAGTCTGACCATTTGGAGCATCCTCCGTTGCTAGGTAAGGATCCCTCCTCGGTTTTAGTTTATAGGACGAGGAGGATACTTTTCCTCATCCTCGTCCTTCACTTTTCCTTGTTCAAGTTTTGACCCTTGTTATTTCATTTGTGCAGCTATGTCTGGAAGAGGAAGTGGTACTGCTCGTCATACTGGTCCCTCGACTTCAGGGAGGATCGTAGATGATTTTGTCGAGGGGGCCCAATCTGGAGGCCGAGGTGGAGGCCGGGTAGATCAGGCCGAGGTAGGACTTATACCCCTAGGCCCAAACCGTTAGAGTCGGGGAACCCATGATAGATGAACTCCATTCTAGGTATGAGGTGTCGAGGGAGGATATCGACTTAGTCATTGTTCTTTGTCGTAGCTTAAGCTTTGAGCCTTGTCAGTCTGCGTTCCACCATTTCTACACCGTAAGTTATAAGGAGGATACAAGGCTTGTAGTGATAAGGATTGATCCAAACCAACCAAAACTTATCTACCCTATGTCTTGCAAGGTTTCTGGGTGGAATAACCACGTCCTTAGAGTGGAAAGCCGACAATGCTCTCCCTCGAAGTACCCGAGTGTGCCCGACCAGGTATGGAAGCCTGAGTGGAGTGGGCAGCTGATTGAGAGGCTAAGGGAATTTGCCAAGGTAGGAACTCTGTGTTGGTCCACTATAGAGACCGATCAAAGGTATTACGTTCAGGCCAGTGTCATGCCAGGCCCCTTGGACGGCCTAGTGCCTATGGTTACAGTTGTGAGGGGGAAAATATTTTTAGGCTGGAGGGTGCATCCCGATTTCATTTTTCATTCTGATTGTGACATATGCAAGCCTTACAAGGACAGGTGTTTGGCCGAGGATGGTGTAGTCGGCTGTAAATTTCTTTCTTTCCTGTATTTCGTACTTGTATGATTTTTGTTATGTTTTTGTTCTTACTCATCGTTTTACTAAATGTTCTCACTCGTCTTTATAGACCTTACAGCCGAGCAAGAGAGGAAGATGTCAGAGGAAATTTTTGACCACAAGGCATTAATGAAGTTGAGGAGGAGGATGTCACGTTCCTCGGCTAAAAAACAAGAGACGGGATGATGCTGTTCATTGTCAATCCATTTTATCCACTAAGGATGCTGGGGTGTTGCCCTTGAAGCCGGTGGGGGGTGCTGCTACCTCCACTGAGGAAGGAATTGACGGGCAGGGGGCCCAGACTGAAGAGGGACAAATTTCCCAAACTCTAACTCCTGATGTCGAGGAGGCGCAAAGACAAGCCGGTCTAGCTGAGACCGTGGAGGCTGACGTCGGTGACAGAAACCCTGCCCAACCCAAAAATGGCAAAGGGTAGAGACCGTGCTCGAGGAGCCTCACTCCAAAAGAATTGATGAATCTTCCTCTGAGGAGGTCACTATTCGGCACGTGAAAATGTATGCTGAGGCCGAGCAAGTAGCTAAGGAGTTAGCCGTCTACCCAACTATCAAGGGTCTGGATGCTGGCCAGAAAGGGCCCCAAGCTCAGGCTAGGCCGGCCTGTGGTCCATCGTGCAATGGACGAGGACCTACTTGACCAATTAATGAGGACAAGCTGAGCAGGGAGCATTTGGCCAACAGGAAACTCCTTATACTCAGCGAGGTAAACCTTCTAGTGGCTTTTCCTTTTCCTTCTCGGTTTTGTAATACTTGTAAAAAAATTTGCTGATAATTTCTGTCTTCTTCGTTATAGCTTGCCACGATTACTGTCTATGAGACCATCAAGAGCAAAGCCGCCAATGATCTGGAGCAAAAATTTGGGCGCCAGATTGAAAAGAATAAGGCCGATCTGGCCAAGGCGGTGGAATTGCTCAAGTCGTTGAGGGCCGAGGTCGACGACCAAAAAGTGGCCAAGGCTGAGGCCGAGAGACCCGAGAGGGCCGCCAAGGAGGCTCAAGCTAGAGTCGAAGAAGCCATCAAGGTTAGGCAGACCGAGGTTGAGAGGCTTCAAGCCGAGTTTGGAAAGAATGCTGAGGAAGGTGATGCCCGGTATAAGCTCTTGGAGGGAAGCTTGCCTTCTAAAATTGATGAGGCCATTTCCTATTGGGTTTTGGGGTTACAAACGCAGTGGAAGATTTTAATAATAACATCAAAACCCTATCCCTAAGATCCATCTAACATGAAGAGATTAGAAATTAATATGAGATAGAATTTACATACCTTGAATGCGATGAAGTTCAACTTGGATTCGAATCTGAAAAACGAATCTCAAAACGAATATCAAAATCGTTGATGAAGGTTTTGATCTTCTCCTTGTTCTTTAACTTGTGAAGAATCGATGATGGAAGGCTTCGAGCTTTTGGTGATTAACCTATCACCCTCTATCGGTAATCCACACTCGAACGGACCAAGAACGATTCTTGATCGATTTCTAGATGATCCAATTATTGAAAACGAATTTTCAATAATCAATGGCAAAAAGGATTTTGATCTTTGATTCTAAATCTAGATCTCTATTATGTGTTTCATAAACCCAAAATTACTTGTGTTTTTGGCTGACCATGGCTCCTATTTATACTAAGTATAAATCCCTAACTTTTAGGGGAGAATCCTAGTCAAAAACCAACACCAAATCAGCAAAGGAAAAAGCAATACGTACCATAATTAGCCGCTGGCACGACTCATCCCCAGGGGAACGAGTCGTGCCTTATGCCCAATTTGGTCGTACGACTTAACGAACCAGTTTTCCAGGTTGCCAAATCAACAGGGCACGAGTCGTGCCTGAGGGCACGAGTCGTGGAACGACTCGTCCCACAGGGCACGAGTCGTCCCTATATGCACACCCCCAGAAACTGTCGTCCCTTACCAAGGCACGAATTGAGCCAATGGGGCACGACCCGTCCCCTGAAACATCAGTCATCCCAGAGTCGTCCCCAGAGCCCATAATTCATCCTTTTAGCCATTTTTAATCCGTTCTTTTGTGTGTGACCCTTTAGGAATTATATTTTATGTTGGTAGTGAGTTGAAACATCAACCTCGCAAGACATAAGTGACTTCTAGCAAATCATTATGTCTACCCAATTAAATATAACATCAAAGTTTGATTCCTTGATAATCAAATGTCACAATCCCTTTGTCCACGATGTCCTATTGAACATGAGTCATGGTCTATGTCAACTCATTTCGTTCAATGCTTTCTCGATTCCGAATATGTTGATAATGCAAATGCCTTTGATCTCTATCAAATCATTTGAGTGCGGCCACACATTTCATCAACATCATTCATCGAGAGGCCCAAGCAAACATCTCTCTTCATAAGAGGGATAAATCCCGTCTTGACTTATCATTCTTCCCTACATGGATCCAAACGTGCTAACATAGCCCTTATTGCTATCCGATTAAAGATAGTGTTAGACTATATTAAACAGGATCTTCACCATGTGGAAGACGATGATAATCTTAGGTGCAAGGATTCAATAACACGACTATCATGAGATTTATTCATGACACATATGATTATTGACCATGTCATAAATCTCATCGGTAGGTCATGTCCAATGCTTGTTCTCTAGCAAGTATCCATAAGTGTAATGTGCATCGCATGCATTTAATAATCTCTATGATTATCCACTACCAACTTATACTAGTTGTTCATAACAACTAGGGACGCAATTCAATATAATAAACATGCAAACATATAATGAATAGAATAAGTGTGCTCTATAATAAATAATAAAGATGATACATAACGGTTCAAGTCAATCATAACTATAGCCTAGGGCATTACACCAACAATTCCTAATTTAAGGCTAGTTCGGCCTTCAAACAAGCTCTGGCTGACAAGACGGCCACCATGTACTCTGATGGTTATCCCCATTTAGCCCGAATAGCCGTGTGGGACCCAACTCTTAAAGCCGACGTGGGCATGCTTGCATGTCTTGTCTGTCAAGATGCTTATGATGGCCTTGCCCGGTCTGCCCATGCCCTGGTGCCATTTTTAGAGAATGCCCTCAAGGTTATTGCCACCTTGGACGCTAGGGAAGGTCGAGAGGCATGGGTCCCCCTCCAGTTGATCCTCAAAATATTAATGCTTTGATAGAAAAGATACAAGATGTGGAGGCTTCTGATGAGGAGGAGGATGTCGAGGATGTGAAAACTGAGGAGCCTCAAGCTGATCAAGTCATCATCCCTGATGCCGTCGTCGAGCAAGAGGAGCTATTTAGGGGATACGATCAAGCTTAGGGACTTGTAATTTCTTTTGTTTGTAATAGAATAGGTCTTTTGTTATTCACTTCTTATATCAACGAAATGCCTTTCTTGGATCCTTTTTCGTCTTCTTGCTTTACTTTATTGCTTTCATTTGAATTGATTTTGACTTGATTGACTATGTTGCTTGTTTGAATGTTTGTTTGTTGAATATTTGTACAAGTGTAAACTAACTTGGGCAGCCGAGGAAGTCCTTTTTTTCATTTATGTTGAATTTGTTTAAACCGAGTAAGCTCGTTCGGTCTTAAACACTTGGTAAAGTTTGCAAGTTTTATTTATTAGGCCATACCTATCGATGTATTCTTTAGGAGTGACCCCCTCCTCAATGAATTGAACTAGTAGATCCCTATCTGCCCTCCTCACAATGATTTATCCCAAACCCAGCTCCGGGTATTGGAGACTTAAGCTATTGACGCCTGTGAGAGGAGGGACATCACTTAGCTTCTCAACAACTGCCTGCACCTCTTCAGTGCTTCTGGCAGAAGGATCTTGGGGAGGAGGATGGCTAGAAGCAGAGCCAGCTGCTCTGGAGGTTAGCATGGTCGGAGGCCGGCTCAGTACGCGATCTCTTCCTAATCGGACTGAGAGGTGGGTCGACCTCGATCTCTTCTAGCTTGTCGACATCGAGCTCCAGGTCAACGATGTTATGGGGATCTGCCCCCGCTGATTCTTGCTTGGGCTCAGAGCCCGATGCATTCTCGGTCGACACTTCGACCTCCCCTTCACTTCCATATATCTCCACCCGAGGTTGATGCTAAATGGGCTTCACTTGCCCAGCTCCATCAATTGGTATCATTCCCACGCCTTCCTTGGGGAGCAACTTGTTACGATCCATAGATTCCTTCTCTCTACTAGCCCTAGCGTTGGATGTCCCATGGGCCTTCTTATTCCTCCTTTTGTCACCCAGGTCGACTATTCTGTTCATCTATGCTTCCTGCTCGGCGGTGAGGACTGCGAGACCAACAAAAAGAAAAGTCACTATACAAATAAGGCGAGCAAAGTGATGAAAAAATTACAAAAACAACAATACAAGTACTTAACCGCCATAATGCAATAGGCCTCTACAGTGACCCGATTTCTTTTTGCAGAATTGACACTGGGATTCAAACCATTCCCTCTCATTGATGACCCAATCAAGGTACCTAAGGCTTCTAATAATTGGGACAAGAGGGGCTACTTCTTCATCGCCACCCAACATCATCCCAGCCTGGATGAAGACCCAAGGTGGAACAACTTATGGTGCTCCTCCGAGCCATCAGCGTCAACCTACGAGTGAGCTCATCGCTCCACTCTGGGACCCAGTATTCTTCCTCCTTCATTGGCTCCGAATCAGCCTCAGGCAAAGGGAATTCCCATCCCTTCTTACTCTCTGCCAAGATCATGTGATTGTTCCACCCAGAAACCTTGTCGGGCAAATTGATGAACAGTTTTGGGGCTTTGGCTTTGGCCGGTGTACTTATCCCGAAGGTTTTCTCATTCATCACTATCTTAAAAAACTTACTGAAGACATGCATACAGGGTCCATACCCCCACAAACCTACTCACCATGGCGAAGCACACCAACATCCTCATTGTGTTGGCACCCAACTGCATGGTGGGGACATCGGTCAAACACTCAAGGAATTCACAGATAAAGGGTTCGAGGGGAAGACGTAGGTCAGCCTCAAACTGGCCATAGTAGAAGGCAACCCTGGTTGTGCTTAATCCTCAGTGGATCCAAGATTGGGCTTTCCTTTGCCTCTCTGTAAAAATGGGATAGTTGGAAATCAGCCCGGGGTACCTCGAAGAAGTCATGAAGGATTTTTATGCGGGAGTCAGCATTCTTCCCTATTGCTGGCTTGGGGGCCACATACCCCCTTTCATTGCAACCTGGAACCACGATCGAGCAACATTTATCCACGATATTTCTAGAGGAGGAGCTCGACGCTGCTGAGGTCGAAGGTTGTTGAGCTGCCATATTTGCGAAACCCAACTGCGTATATTAAAACATTTCAAGGCCTGCCTCACGGTATCCAAGTTGAGAGAGATAAATTGAACAAGTTTGGTCGTCCCCTATTGGGATGTACTATTAAACCAAAATTAGGGTTATCCGCTAAAAACTAAGCAAAGCAGTTTATGAATGTCTTCGTGGTGGACTTGATTTTACTAAAGATGATGAGAACGTCAACTCCCAACCCTTTATGCAATGGAGAGATCGTTTCTTATTTTGTGCCGAAGCCATTTATAAAGCACAGGATGAAACAGGTGAAATCAAAGGCCATTACTTGAATGCTACTGCGGGTACATACAAAGAAATGATGAAAAGGGCTGTCTTTGCCAGAGAGTTGGGAGTTCCTATTACAGAACACACAGAAACAGGGGAATCAAACCTAGTGGAAGAAGAGATCGATCTATCTAAGTACGACTTAGATTCCCCTAGGAATGCTAATCTCTCTCTTGGAAAAGGGGGTTTGTTGGACTTGATATAGAAGATGATAAGATGGTCTATCAATTTGTTGAAAAGACGGAAGCGAATAATCCGTGGATCATCCGTCTCCAAGTCCCCCTACACTCCTCTCTGTTCAATTCTCTCTATGGGCCCTATAATCTTTTGTATATTCTGAGGTTAACACAATTATACCCATACCTAATCCCTAGCTCGAAGCCGAAGGTCCTAGACATGGCGGAACGAAAAGGGAAAAATCAAAATTAAACTTAAAGAAAAGAAATTGAAGGGTACCTTGTTGATTTTGGGAAAGGTGGAACTCAACGACGGAATGGGAGACTTGATTGCACCGAAAAATCTAACTCTATTCTTTTGCTCTTGCTGGGTATTTGAATACTTGAAGATGGTAAAGATTGAAAAGGAATAAAATCCTTCCTTTTATACTACTCATTTTCCTTACCTGAATTGGAAAGGTTGGGAGACATAACCGTTCGAATGTCAGATTAAAGGCTCAATGCCAGTACCCAATGCAGTTGTCCAATCGCCAAAATTGTTCCATTAAGGCAAAAATTACGGCGAATTAAACATCGTATCCAACCGCCAAAAGTCAATCGTCGAGAGTGACCTACATTTAGCAAGCCGACCCTCCATCGGCGCACTACATAAGTCATCACAAATTTTCCATTAACTTCCTGGTCGACAAAGTTAACTCAGAAAGTTGGGGGCCACTTAACGAAATAAAAGTGACGAGCCAGGCCCAACGTATAAAGCCCAACGTTTTTATCATTACAAAGGTACCACAAATGAATGGGCCTACCCAACAACTACTATCCTATCGGCCCATCAACACTGATCAGTCGACATAACTCATTGTCCGACCTTCCTTTGGTCCCGAGCTATCTGCGTCCGACTTACGATCTCCTACTTGAATAATCTCTGCCCAGCTAAGGCACGAAGTCAGGTCGACCTCGAATACTCAGGCGACCTCGATCAAACAAACACGTGCGTCTATCCACGACTCAATTCGTAACCGTCTCCTACAATCACGGAGATCGTTACACCATCATCATCTCCGCGATTCAAGGGACTCATAATGATCCTATTACACCACTATACATACCCGACTAAATCCAAAATAAAAAGGTAATGTCATCTTCACTTTTTGAGATTTAAGTCGTTTAATACAGTTTTATACAAACTTAACACTATATCTCATCATAACGCCGGAGGGTATTAGCCGAAGACAATCCCGACTATTCGTTTGTTTGTGGTTTCAGGTTACATTAGCTGGAATACAACTTATTGCGGGACTAAGACAGATTCGGATCGTTTCCTTCATCATCAATTACTTATATTAATTTTTTAAACAACTCTCTTATCGCTCCTCCAACCCCTCAAAAAATTACTTATATTAAAATTATTTATTAACAATTCCCTTGCCGCCCCTAAACCTCCCACCGCCACCCTACCACACCCTCCCCCCTTAAAAATTTACTCATATTAAATTATTTTTAACAATTCTCCTGCTACCCTAAACCACCCACCCACCCCCACCTCCCTTCCCTTAAAAAAATTACTTATGTTAAAATTATTTTTTTAACAACTCATCTTTTGCCCCTCGATCAATCCAACCCACCCCACCCCTCCCCTTCCCAAACCCCACCCTAACCCCCCCACACCTCATACCCTACCCAACCCCACACTACTAAAAAAAGATACATTAGGGTCGGCAAATCCCCGTCCCCAAAGGTCAAATTCCCGTCCTTAAAAGTTTTAAGGACGGCTATAAGGACAGCAAATGGAGTCCTAAATAACATGCAACTCAAAAAGTTTAGGGTCCCCCGTCACCGTCCCAAAAACATTATTAACGTCGGCTACTACATACCCTAATAAACATTGGAAATATTTCATTTTTTGCGCTAGAATTTGGTACCAAACATGACTTTTGCCTGGAAATCATTGGAGACTGCTATAGCCGACTCAAATATATAAAAAATAAATTCAATCCAGCACCAAAAAGCTACAGAAAATTTATTTGCTAAACCAATTTCGAAGATGGTCATACACTATACACATATATACATATACATGTACTCCGTATATCTTTAAAAACAATAAAATAGATCAACCAACTTGACAATAAAAAACATTTTTATTAAACTATCTTAATCATTTGTACATTATCCAACCACATCCATATCTCTAAAATACTATAATTAGAAAAAATATATGTCCGTAGCCATTTATGCTTCCCATTGCAAGCTTAGGCCCATAAATCAGCTTCTTCCCACCATGCTCTTCCATGAAACTCAAATCCCACTACTAACAATTGGAAACCTGAAAAAATAACAAAACCCGTGTTAATTTAAGAATCATAATAAATCAGAATTCCCAACAAGAATATAGGACTTTGACTGTTCTCTTAGCATGTAAAACAATAGAAGGGCAAATATTAATAATGTATTAGTAATCTAGGAACTTATCTAAATAACATAACTATAATAAAGCACTTGCTAACCGGAACTCACGCGGAGCTCTTGTTGAATGTTCACAGTCTAACAATCAATAATGAAAAAAAAAACTATTTTGGCTGCAACTAGTAGCCTGTGTGCAACAAAGGGTAGAGGTTATAGCAAGTTAATCAATATTCAATGGAAGAGTACAAAAATATGACATGGAAAAAAATAAGTGCACTTACAATGTGTTTACCGTTATGTTATGATCTCTGTGTATACCTGCTTCTTTCCGTCATGCTTTTCAATAGAACTCAAATTCAAATACTAACACATGAAACCCGAAAAAAAAACAAGAATTCATGTTAATTAAATTCTTAATAGATCAAAATTATTCAACAAGAATATGCCAGATAAAGGAAATGTGAAGCTTGTCAAAATTGTCACATATTCTGGCTAAATGTGGGTCCCAATGAAATATCTAAAAGGCAGTAAATATCATCTTCAAAATAATGCATTAATGATTATGATCCTATTTTTACATCAGTAGCCTTAAGAGGGAGGAGCATCAAATTAATTTTGTCACAGATTCTTTCTTCCTTTCTTCCTCATCTCCGGATCCCCTGCTTTGTTGCTTTGTTAAGAGAGATGACCTTGAATGAATGTGTATCATGTTTACGTCATTGCCTCTAGTACATGCATTTAGATTAAAAAAAAAAAGGCACTCTCTACTTCCCAAAATGAACGTCCAACAAAAAATGTCCAAATTTACTTGAAATTTTTTTGTACAATCATTTTGGAACGGAGAGAGTAATTGATATGACTGCATAAGTGCATATGTTACTTGAATTTTTTTTGTACAATCATTTTGGAACAGAGAGAGTACTCCCTCCGTCCCTGAAAGATTGTCCCATTTGTCATTTTGACTTGTCCCAAAAAGTATGTTCCATTTCTAAACTTAGGCATGAATGTTAGTGCAAATCTACTAAGGTACAAGAAGGTGAAGCTTTTCCTTAATAATTGCAAAATGTACAACAAGACAATCTTTTAGGGACGGAGGGAGTAATTGATATAATTGCATAAGTGCATATGTGTCTGTGTCTGTATTGTGTATGGGAAAGAAAAAGTGAGTTTGAGTGTGCAACACAAATGACTCACATATAGAAGAAACAAATTTTGGTGTAATTCTATGGCAAAGCAAGCACATACACATAAGCTTGGTGCACAACGTCAACAACCCAAGTTCATTTATAAAGAAAATAGCAGATGTGATAGGTATTTTATGCAGTAAATTAATTACTTCCTCCGTCCGAAAATGAATGTTAAAAAAAGTTTCAAATTTGCTCTTGATCTAAAGCAAATTTGAAATATTTTTGGACATTCATTTTAGAACAAAGGTAGTAGAAGAACTCAGTTGTACACTAAATATATCCAAGTTCAAATAATTAATAGTATATATAATCAAAAAACAAAAACCAAAAATGAAAGTAACAAGTTATAGGTCTCATTTTAGGAATAAACTCAAAATATTCACAATGAAGACAACACATACAATAGAAAATATTATGACGAGTAAAAAAAAAGCTCATTGTTTCTGGTAACCTCTTTGCTTCACTAACAAGAGGCAAATTGAAGTCCTCTCTTATCAAATCAACCAAACCCTAACATTCCTGTTTGATAAATTTGAAGCAATAAGCAATCATATTTTCGCAAAGAGAATTACGGGTATTTTCACAAAGAGATTAGGGGTATTTTCACAAAGAGATTAGGGGTTACCTGGGAGATTATCACTTGGAATCGTACTGAATCAGATGAGAAAGCATTGTTCACAATTACTTAGGCAACCAGAAGTAGATTTGTGAGTCTGAATGTGTGATGGACCTGAGAAAAAGAAACATATCACTAAAACTGATGAGAAAAACATGATTAATATAGCTATGAAATACACTCACTGATGTCAAATCATACACAAAAACACACTCAATTCACACACACTAACTGAAATCGCTCCCACACTCACGTCACATGCTATAATTACAGATACATATGCTTAGAGTCACAATCCCCAAAATTTTAGAAAACGTATAAGCAAAATTTAATCAAATTCTGAAAATATGAGGGTGTTGAAAATATGAGGGTGTTGAAACCAGATGATGACCTAAGTCCAAAGAGGACCCGATCTGCAAATGCCCAAGCTCGACCAATTGACAAAACACGTGACCGTGGCCCGTAGCCTGTGGGCCTATAGGTAAGACCTAAACTTTTCTTATTTGGGTTGTGGGCTGGCTCATAGCCCGTCAAGCCCTACCCACCAAACCAACTTTTATCTATTTTTAATTTTATGAAAATTTATCATATTTTTATCATTTTGTACATATTTATTTATTTTTTATTTTGAAAAATGAAAATACAAAAATACAAAAATAAAACACGCTTAATCAATAGGCGGCCAGATGAAGCCTAAAGCCCAATGAGGCCAAACCCGAAGGCCGCTAAACTCAGTACTTTTCGGGCCAGGCTGCCCCTTTTGCCAACTCCAATAATAGCCATGTCTAAAAAAAATGAGGGTTACTATTCAAACCCCAAAATCCTCCGAGTATACCCCAATTTTTTTTTTTTTTTGCTTTTAATGAAATTCCTGTTTTGCCCTTAAACAATTTACATACTTCTTTCCTTCTTCTTCTTCTCCGTCAACGGCAATGTCTCCGGCGGTTCAACGCGGAACACGAAGGTCAAAACTAACTCGTTTTTTAAAAATAAAAATATACCCGTGATCGGTTTTTCGCGTAGATCATGGACCCAGAACTAATTTAAAGTTTTGAGTAATTTTGAATAGGAGAAATTTTACATTTAGAAAAAAAAAAAATTACCAGAGTCGGCCACAACCTGCCGACTTTGGGCTTAAAAGTCGGCCACTACCGGCCGACTTTGGGCTTAAAAGTCGGCCACTACCGGCCGACTTTAGGTAATTTTTTCCACCACACCCGGACGACTTTTTAATAAAAAGTCATCCACCACTGGCCGACCCCTTGTTTTTTCATAAAATTCACCTATTTTTTAATTGAAATTATACTCCAAAAATTCAAAAATTATTTTCATGAACTAATTTAAAAAAAAATAATTTTATGAAAAAACAATTTTTGAAATTATTTTCACCAAAAAAATTATTTTTCATAAAATTAGTTCATGAAAAATAGGTGAATTTTATGAAAAAATTATTTTTCATAAAATTAGTTCATAAAATTATTTTTCATAAAATTAGTTCATGAAAATAATTTTTGAATTTTTGGAGTATAATTTCAAAAAAAAAAAATAGGTGAATTTTATGAAAAAACAAGGAGTCGGCCAGTGGTGGATGACTTTTTATTAAAAAGTCGTCCGGGTGTGGTGGAAAAAATTACCTAAAGTCGGCCGGTTGTGGCCGACTTTTAAGCCCAAAGTCGGCAGGTTGTGGCCGACTCTGGTAATTTTTTTTTTTTCTAAATGTAAAATTTCTCCTATTCAAAATTACTCAAAACTTTAAATTAGTTCTGGGTCCATGATCTACGCGAAAAACCGATCACGGGTATATTTTTATTTTTAAAAAACGAGTTAGTTTTGACCTCCGTCGATTCCGCCGTTGAACCGACGGAGACATTGCCGTTGACAGAGAAGAAGAAGAAGGAAAGAAGTATGTAAATTGTTTAAGGGCAAAACAGTAATCTATATAATATTTAAAGCCAAAAACATTCTTTGTCCTCTCAGCCTATCCACGTATAAATGTGAGCTGGAAATCCACGTGTAAAGCCAGCTATCTCCCCTCCTCATTTCAATCTTCCTCATTTCAGCCGGGGGCGGATCGAATCGGAGTTTCATCCCCTCTCTCAACACACAGCAATTCACTCTCAACACACAGCAATTCAAAATTGAAGCAGCAGCATCTCCCTCTTTCCGTCACGTAAGTCGTCGGCCAAGATTAACTCCTCTTTGTCGCAGCCGCCATCTTCTGATTTTAATTTCGCTTGACTTTGCGTACGAAGGATATCAATTCGTTTTTGATTTGAAAACCCAGATCTGGGTTTGAATTTCAAACTTTGGTAACCCGCAGCAGCCAAGGTTACTGGCATGCTTCTAGAGTTGGACCAAACTGACGTTTTACACTTGCTGGAGTCTCCTGGAGCTGTCGAAGCGAAGGTTGCGGAGGCTATGGAAGTTCCGAGAAATACGCAGTGGCGGGCTGCTAGAATCTCTCCGTCAATTCCAATCAGGGCTCTAGCTTCTGCACTTGCAAATGCTTCACCTGCTGACCAGATGAGGGTAAATGTTCTTTTTATTTATAGGTATATTTGATAGGAAGGTTTATCATCGTTGAGTGGCCCAGATCTGGGTTTGAATTTCAAACTTTGGTAACCCATATTTGGGTTTGAATTGGGTATTTGATTTTGATTTTGCTTGGCTTTGTTACTGAATATATTTAAATTTGTTCTGTACACATATACTAATATGCAAGTATTTGTGTATCATCAACAAGGGCAATCAAAAGTTGCCAAAGGCATCAATGATAGTGTTTTGGATTACACAGCTAATGGTGATTGGCCAATCCAGATCCCTGTTGATGCAACTGTAAGAACTCCATTACTATGTTTCAGTACAAAAGTATCAACAATATATCTTCAAACCTCATTGTTTTGAGAGAGAAAAGCAAAGAAAACAGAAAGAAAGTTTGGGAGTCAATATAGTGGAACACCACGACAAGTTCTTACCGGATAAATTCTATAAAGGCACCATGAAACCGACCAATTTCTACCATCACAATTGCAAAATTTATTTGTTAAAATTACGGAGTCCCACTAACTATTCACACAGATATTAGTTGAATTATATTGCCTTCAAATGGATATATAGTAAATGCAAGAATAATAGCTTTGCAATGCTCAAGTAAGATTTTCTTGCAACTATGTTCACATTCCCCCCCCCCTCTTATTAACTAGGGATGGGAAGGGAAGGGAAGCTACATCATTGAGTTTGGGGATATCATCAATGAGTGTAAATTTTTGTTTGGTTAATGCGCACAAGCTGTTTGAAATTTTGTCTGAATCATGTTTAGATGGTAACTCTCTCTCTCTCTCTCTCTCTCTCTCTCTCTCTCTCTCTCTCTCTCTCTCTCTCTCTCTCTCTCTCTCTCTCTCTCTCTCTCTCTCTCTCCTCTCTTCTCTCTTCTCATGGCTACAACGATTTAACATTCGCTTTTGGGAAAGCCAACTATCTGGGAAGAACCAATCGTCAAGGCCTTCGAAGCATGAAAAATCCCCTTTTCAACCATAGATCTGACTTCCTGTGCGTGCAAGGTATTTCGGTAAACTATTAGAAAATTCCTTTCAAAACACCATCATCAATTTGTCTCCCTATCTCTAAATCGATTAATTCATAAAAAAAAAAACACACAAAGAGGTTGAATTTCAATCGCAAAGATTTGATGCGTTAGTCGAAATTATAGGTGAAATTTATATTTTGATTGTTGTATGCATTTGTTGGATTTTCTGATTCAATTTGTGACTAAATTGCCTGCTAGAAATAGAATATTTGAAAGGAAGAAGCATACACCCTCTCTGTTTGCTCTGAAAGAGAGGGAGAAATGAGGGAGGAAATGGTGGTGAGAATGGCTCTGTTAATGAACATTCTGTTGTGGCCGAGCTTCATCAATGGTGATAAAGTTCCGTCCCACGATCAGTTTTTTAGTTTCCTGAACATTCTTTGAGTTTGCATTTCAAGTTTTTGTTTATTTAAGATTTGTGTTTTGAGTGTTATTTTGTGGTACACAAACCCGTGCGCCACACTATTTAAATGCTTGCTACTGTTGTGAACTTAAATTCATGTGTGTTTATATATTGAGGATGCCATTGTTGTACTTGTCGCTCAATTTACTTCATAATACGGGATCTCTCTCAAAATCAAACATTCCAACGGAGCTCAGTTCAGCATTGGTTCTTAGTTTAGGATACTTGTCGACACAATATGCTTGGGCATTTGTTGCTCTATCAGTGAGTGACTGAAGTGGTCACTTCAAGTATAACTATTGTTATAAGTAATAGTAATTTCCAGTTTCCATTCTCTCACACACACATTAAATTAAGGTAATTGCATTTTTAAATGATGTTAAAGTGTGTAGTTTTTTTTAATCCCAAATAGGCACAACATTGAACTACTTCTTGGATGATAAGACTATTAAAGTTGAGATTAACAAAACTGAAGAATAAAGCGGATTGATGTTTGCAGGACGGATGTTGGCACTCTCCTGTTATTGCTGATGAACAAGTTAATGTTCCAATGTGAAACCCTGAGGCCTGAACTATATAAGCTTCCATCAAACGAGTTGCTTTTGTTCTATAAGATTGGCCAGAAGGTTCAAAAGTAAGTTTATTAAAAGCATTTAGTGCATCAATTTGTTTTTTTTTTGTCTATAAGATACTATTGTGTAACATCCACTTGACTGACTTTCAATTTTTAGTGTCAACTTATAAGATTAATATTCAATGGTGGGTTTGATCGACAATTTAAGACCTAACTCAATGTGAAAGGTCGTCTATATCTCTAAAAACATTTTGCTCAGGAGCATGTCGATAGTGTCTTTTGTGTTATCTAATTATAGCACAATATAACCCTCCTTCCTTTTGGCTCAATGTGCACATTAGCAATGTGTTGTTTAAATTGGACAAATAGATCTTTACCTCTCATATAAGATCGAATGACCACTTCGTCTATGGCCAATCGATTTTGTAATGGATTCCCATCACTTATTCCTTTAACTCGGGACAAGCACGCAGACACACATACATATATTGTGTAGGGGTGTACACTATGTCACTGGGTTATCCATGAATTGAAGTCGATAAGAACTAGATTGATGTTCACTTCAATGTTTGTTCCTGGAATGTAGAGTTGAAAATTCGTCAAATATACCCTAATGGCAGTTTTGGAGAAGTAATATGGGAAAGCATTTGATTTTGAAGTTCAAAACTTTTGTATATTCTTCCCTCATCCCTTTTCGTGTATGCTCATGACCAGGAAACTTTTCTTTTAGTTTCCTTAAGAAACCTCTTAAAAATAGGTTCATATAGGTTAAAATCACCACTCAAATTTGTTTAGTCTTAATGAGCTATTACAAGTTAGGATGATGGGTTCGGTTGATGTTCGGTATTTCAAACATGGTTAGAAAGATGATCCCTTCATGATCATTGTTTGTGTAGTCGCGAAGAAATATGAATTCATTTTAACGATTCAAACATGTTTCTTCCACCTGCTTACTAATATAATGATAGTTTTATCCTTCAGATGGAGTGGATGTATGAAGAGGTCTTATGACGACAGTATTAGTTGGACAAAACAAGAACAATTTTCTCCCGATATATTGTGACCAATCAAGAACAAGGTTAAGCAAAAATTTAACCCTTTATGCCTATATATATCGTTAATCTTAAAAGTTAAACTATTACAGATAGTACATTAATTATAATGCTATTCTTTTTTTCTTTTTCCCCTCTCCCTCTATTTTTGTTTGGTTTTGGGGCTCTCCGATTCATGGTTATGTACCTTGATAATTGCGAGAGAGAACGCTTTTTAAAATAAAATAATATTATACATTCAATTCGTTACCAAATAACTTAAGTAGCAATTATGTTTGGGGTTTTCCCCTGGAATTGTTGGATTGTAAGCAATGCACCTTGAAATTTATATCCTTTATATTACTGCTCCAATAACTTTTTCACGGATTTATTGGAGTCCAAGCCCTCTCTATATTCTAAATTATGCTTTTTGAAAATATTTAGATATCATGGCAATCAAGTCTTTGGTGTCCTGGAATTTGTTTTTATTGGCAAGATAAGGGGCGTGGATTTGAGCTTAGTTTCGTTTTGAGGTTGAAGCAGAGGAGGGGGAATTGAGTTTGAAACACGGAACAATATCCATTAATCATTATCTATTCGCTCCTCCCCAACCCCATGTGACTTTCCCCAATTTCACAATTTGTCAAATGCTCAATCGGTTCATCAAACCTTAGAAGTTAGATCTGTTCATCGGTCACTCAAATGGGGTGTTCTCTGCAACCATGACTACTATAGTGGTGGTTAGAGCTACATGCAAAGACTTAATGCAGGTAACGAAATAATGTGCCCCAGTTTTCTTAACCCATTTGGCTTGTGGCTTTGCTAATATTAAGAAGAATGATTCATTTATATATAAGAGTCAAATTGCCATGATTATTATCATTCTCTTCCATGTATTTTTGTATGCAAGTTTGAACACTTTGATTTCACCATGAGTCTTAAAATTTTCTTACTTATATTCAATGTTCTACATGTCCCAAAATGAATGATCACAAAATTTTCATACTTATTCTTGATCAAGAGCAAAATTAATTTTTTTGGGGTCATTCATATTCATTTTGGGAAGGAGGAAATTATTATTTTTGTTTCATGCGTTATAATTTATACATTTGACTCGGTTTCACTGTGAATAAAATATTGAATATGAATTGTTGAGGTGAGATTTTTTTTGTTCCCGAGTACAGAGCTTCTCCTTTCATTTACCTGTTAAGTAATATCAAGAGACAAGAAGATTGACATAAGTGATAAGAAACAAGAAACAACACCTCTGAGACCAATTGACCAAGGATGTTGATGGCACTTTCCTCATATTCACATGTCAAAATTGAGATATGTAAATTGTTATTTAATCTAATACTATAATATTAATAGTGACATTATGTTTTTGTTGAATTAATTGCATTTAAAATTTATATTTTTATTAGGACTATTTTTTTAATTGCTTGGTCAAACGACAATCATGTTTATCAAAAACTGTAGCGAGCAGGACGGAGGGAGTATGTATCGTTTTATTTCATAATGTAAAATATTGTGCCTGATTGAATGGTCAGTCGGATCAATTGCCTGGAACGTTTTGCAAAATGTTTGGAAAAAAATATCTATTTCGGGTGGAGATTGATGAAAGAACAAAAGATGCCGTCGGTGATAAACGTACTTTCACTGTGAGAAAAGTGACATGGGATGCCCTCTTGATTGATAAGTATTTGTCACTCACCAATTCTGATGTAAGTACAATCCATCTTGCGTCATTTATATATAAAATTATATGCTATAAATATTGAATTTTGTTATCCATACCTATTGACACGCTGGTGTAGGGCACATATATGTTGGATTGTGGGGCAATCTGTTCCCGTTTACTTGATATATAGTCGGATTGTGTGGTAGTCTCTTTTTCCCTTTATTTGATACATAGTTGAATTGTGTGGCAGTCTGTTCCCCTTTACTTAATACATAGTCGGATTGTGTGGTAGTCTGTTTCCCTTTACTTTGATACATAGTCGGATTGTATAGCAGTCTATTTCATTTTACTTTGATTTCGCTTTAAAGGCCTATTGGTTTTCATGAAAGGGTAAAATCAAAATTTCACAGCCGTCCGATTTGTTTAGGATTAATCTGGGCCTTTGATTTGCACTACCCCACCTCCTAGGCACATGAATGGTGGTTTATTTTATGTAGCCCATTGAATTACAATCAAATGTGATGCATAATACTACTGAGAAAGGGGTTCAGGTTCTGACAAAGGTCAGCCATCACAATTGAGTTTGTGGTTTCAAATCCAGTAAATATTTTGTAGCTCTCATTTATTTTGATTGTCCTCTTCCAAAACAAAACTAAAGGACATTGAGGGTGTTGTAAAATGCTGGATAGTAAAAAAAATATAAAGTCAAGTGAGTATTTATTGAAGGTTTCATCTGCATGATTAGTCTTTTGTTGCATAGTAGGATTAAGATTTTTCCCTTTTACACATGGGCTTTTGTACCATTTTTGGCAGTATTTGGGTGCTTCAAATTTCCACGTCTTTTTTTTTTTTTGCTGGTGTTCTGCTTCTGCATATTTTCATTCCAGTAGAAAGATAATTGGTTGAGCTAAAGAGGAAAATGTAAGTCGACAACCCTACAGTAAACTGATTAGAAAAATGAAAAAGGAAACACTTAGAGAATGAAACTGATGACTTAGATTCTAGCTTAAACGTGCTTGCTTTAAATCATGGGAAAATAATGCAATTTTGAACACTGCACTTTGCTTTAAATCATGGAAAAATTCATCTTGCGTCATTTATTTATAAATTTATATGCTATAAATATTGAATTTTGTTTCATTCAAGCTGCAGGAGGTGGCTTCTAAGCTGGTTTCACAAGATAAGAATGTGTCCGACTTAGTGACTAAAGATCAGATAAAGAATCCCTACTTAACTTTTCTGATTTTTACTTTTCATTTCCATTCTATTACATGATATAATTTGTTTTATGTAGGATGATGGAGTTGAAATCATTGGAGATAACTGTTCAACATCATGTGAGCAGATCACTCCTATGAAGCGTACATTGGATGATGCTCTTAATAGCCAGGATGAGCAACTTTCGGCTACAAAGATGTTGAAAGAGATCAAGAAATAGAAAGTGGAAAAGTAGTAAAAAATGAGAGATGCAGTTGAGGAATATTATTTTGTTTTATGATATTAAAGTTGATGAATTATATTTCTTTATGTTTGATGATGCAGTTAAGGATCCATGTTTTGTTTAATTATGTTTAAGAACCAAGATTATGTGTTCGATTCCGCTGACAACCTATGGTGGTTGTTTTTTTCTTTCCAGTTCACCTCTGTTAATGATTCTATAATGGACATCATTGAGTTTGGGGATATCATCAACGAGTGTAAATTTTTGTTTGGTTAATGCACACAAGCTGTTTGAAATTTTGTCTGAATCATGTTTAGATGGTAATATTCACGAAATAATGCACAAAACAACCATTGCTCAAACTATACCTTCCTATACCGACCCTTCCATTCTTCTCTATTCTATACCAAAACTGAGGATACATCAGCTGCTGCCAATAACCAGCTGAAACATGATGATAAGCCAAGGGATTCCAACCATAAAAACCATATGCTGCCAAATACCAACTAATCAGCTCTGAATCCTTGCTAACTATAGAATTCCACCTATTCCACAATTCCAAATGAATGAGAACCAATCTCAGCAATATCCCCACATGCTGCCAACAATCAGCAAGCCTATTCGAATGAAGAAACAGATATGTACCTCCGTTAATTAGGCCCATATAAGATCTATCCAACATCCACATATACCAAAGGCATACCTTAGGGATATTAAAACAAAGCAAACCAAATAACAAAATCCAATCTTTGTCTAAAAACAAAGAACCGCCAAAACCACCACAAAATATCTTTGAAACTGCCCCCATATAGATGCCAAACCAAATGGTATTCCTGCTTGAACCAACACAATTGATTCCCTCCATACCACACATCCAGTCATAATTAAAAGCTGCCAAAACCCAGCTATCAAGACTGACTACATGTAACGTATGCCTACTTGAATTTTGTCGCTGCCAACAATTAACCAAAGAACCGGACACAAAGAACCGAGGTATTGTATTTCCTGATCATGTTTCAAAGCAATGCCAATGAGATCACGACCATTTAAAGCCATTGGCCACCCTTGAGCTTGAATTGCCGTAGGCTCAGTAAAGCCCGCTTTTTCAATTGATTTCATAACATAATTTGTACTGAATTTACCTATCCAAGTGTAATATAACCTGTATATGGATGTCTATGAACTTTAAGATTGCGACTTTACTTTTTTCCTAAACTTATTAGTTAGTATACCTATTTTCTCGAACCCCCCCCAAATAAAAAAAAAAAAAAAAAAAACCTTCTCACGAACTGAATTTACCCAAAAATTGATTGGGAAAACAAAATAATAAAATAAACCCCAACAATTTATTCTTAATTCCCGTTCGTAAAATGAAATGGGTTGTTTGTTATGGGACGGAGGGAGTATCTGATTTGTTACGTTAATGAGGTCATGCTTCACCGTAAGTGGGCTCCTCAAGTGTCCCATGATCGACAAACATGCTCGGAACAATAGAAAGTAAATAAGGGAAAAGCATGGTGTAGACATCGAGAACCCGCCTATCAACGGTCTTGAATGGAGTCCAAGAAAACACCGCATTTTCCAGCTTACTTCAATCACGTAATATTTCATTGGAGAATAGCGTACCTTGATTAGTCTCACCTTCTTCTCATTAGACAGGAATTCTATAGTGTTCGACGTACAGTCTCAAGTTTGAGTCAACAAGGGGAATATGATAACATATGTAGATCCCCTGTTCAGAAAGAAGAAAAAATAATTAGTCTAACTTAATGATGAAAAAATACGCCTGATAATTATGATAAAGTAAATCAAGTATCCTTACCCACTCAAAGATTTAAGCCTTGGTGCTAGAAAATTTAAAATATTTTGTTTTTGAAAGAGCAGTTTGTTTGTAGAACTTATCATAAATTCCCCTATAAAATGCCAAATGTATTCAATCTCTCAATTTTGTGTTAAAAAAATCTTCTGTGTAATGCTTCTCATCACTATTTCATTACATCACAGGGAATTTTCTCTCGACAGTGGAGGACGTTGCTAACTCAATTTGGGACGAAATAGTATGAATTATAATTTAGCACTGTTTCCATGAAGTCTTAATGGATGTTTCACTTTCATTGTAACTCTGAGGGCTTCAAATATCTTATTTTTTTCCCTTTCTTTTCTTCTTTTTTGTGTGTGGCTGTGGCCTGTGGGGGTGAATAGAATGGGATGATATGCACATATATCATGTTTACATTATTTAAGTGAATGCTTCATGTATGTATGTTGTTATACATGGAGTTCTTGGGTTACATGAAAAGATAGTGGGCAGTATGTATTGGAATAAGTTGTGTTATAAGAAAACAATGTTCATTGTCAAGCTCATCCTCATCTTGATGTTAACATCATCGTTGGACTTTATATAGCAATGTAGATCATGAGGGGATTATTAATGAAAAATGTCAAATTTGAAGATTATTTAGGGACGAAGGTAGTATTTTTTTTTTTTTTTAGCATTACTATGCTCCGTCGAATCTCGACGGGTTACTCACTAGTTTCATTAAAAGCAAAAAAATTAAAAAAATAAAAAATTTGGGGTATACTTGGAGGATTTTGGGGTTTGAATAGTAACCCTCAAAAAAATCTAATAATGCCAACTTAAGGGCTTCCAGGCCCATAATTGTTTGGGCTTTGAAGAAGGCCCCGTGTGATAATTTCAGAGCATACGTATTTCAACTCAAACGGCAGAGTTCCGATGGCTTCCAAATGGTACACAGGCCGTTGAGCACTTTCTGAGACTGGAATTCAATTGACTCTTCTGATAAGGCAAAAACCCCACCAACAATGGCTTCCTCAACATCGACCTCCACCGTAATTCCTCGCCGCTTCCTCTACAACAACGCCAATACTGCGCGCATTTCGCCTCGGCGGCGTAGCCTGACCTTTACCTTGCTGTCGCCATGTCTCGGAAGGAAGCTCTCTCTATCCTTCTCCAGGAAGATCGCCACCGTAAGAGCCGCACTAACACAGAAGAGCGCGTTGCAGTATAGAAAACTCGGTGACTCTGACCTTGAAATCAGTGAGATCACTCTCGGTACTGTAAGTTCTCATAATCCATTTGTGATTGTGTGTGTGTGTTTCGAATCTTTCGATTGTGAATTGAGAATGATAGGTTTTCGATTAATTGTAGCGTTTTAAGTATGGATAGCTGATTGTAGTATAACTGCTCGGAATAATGATTTGGAATTTGAGTACATGATTATACAGAAAATGCTGTAAGGAGTTCCGATATAAACTTTGGTTTTGTTAAATTAGAACAGTTGGGATGATATTAGTCGTAACCTTGTAAGTAAGGCTAGCTGATTGAAGTATAAATGGTTGGAATGATTCTCTTAGTACATAATTTAAGTAAATTATTGTACAGTGAGTGGTGAAAGGTGTGGTACTATATAGAGGTATTGTACATACGATTCTGTTCACAAATTCTGCGAGTATATCAATCATCAATTGGTTGAGACAGCCTAGTTTTAAGGAAGCAACATATAGACTAACCTCACCGAGGATGAATTAGTAATGTAAATAAACTCATTCATTAAATTTTCCTCAACATGTCAATGTTATGTCTTTTTAAAATTTTCATATATAACATAGTAAAACAGCACAAAGGTCTCTCCTTCCTTCAATTTAATCCACAACATCTATCATTTGGGACTTTATTTTAGAACTCATTTATGTTTAATTTATTGACTTTAAAGCATGTGTTTTTAGCTATTGAAATGAATTTGATTAAAGTAATTTATACTCCCTAGCTCCATGCCATAAAGATGTTCCCATTTGCCATTTTCGTTTGTCCCAAAAAGATAGTCCCATTTCGTAGTTGTTAGGTTAAAATCATTGAACTTCCAAAATTACCCACCAAGAGAGATAAGATGATGAGAGTCAACCAAGAAAGAAGAGTGAGTGATAGAGTAATAATAAACCTCATTACGGTTATTGATGGAACTGAAAATAGATTGTTAAAATGTTTGAATAGTCAAATGGGACTATTAATATGAGATGGAGGGAGTATCATAGGAGCCTTACAAACTCAAAATTTCTCTCTAGCTTTTAATATATGAAAACCAATAAAGTACAATTTAAAGTAATTCATGTTGTTTAACATAAACCAACATTTTTATGATTAGATAGCTGCAAAAGGGCAAAGGTAGCTGGACAAAAGAAGGTTGCAGTACATCTAGTATCTTCAGCATAATGATCAACTTTAAATATTTGTATTTTAAGTCTTCGAAGTGGTTTGCTTTTGAATATTCCAATATATTGGATGGAGGGAGTATCATACGAGCCTTACAAACTCAAAATTTCTCTCTAGCTTTTAATACATGAAAACCAATAAAGTACAATTTAAAGTAATTCATGTTGTTTAACATAAACGAACGTTTTTATGATTAGATAGCTACAAAAGGGCAAAGGTAGCTGGACAAAAAGAGGTTGCACTACATCTAGTATCTTCAGCATAATGATCAACTCTAAATATTTGTATTTTAAGTCTTCAAAGTGGTTTGTTTTTGAATATTCCAATATATTGGGTACATAGGTGGTTGGGGAGCTTTATTTGTTAGATCAATTTGATGAGTGATCATCTTCGAAATGGTTTGCTTGAAACATCTAATGTTGTTAGTTGTAGAATTAAATTTTGATTAAATTGAAAAATGTCTTTGACGTTGAGATGAACAATTGGGCTGGTGCGCTGGTCATTATGGTATTGGGCTGCTGTTAGTTGGGTTGACATTTAGGGCCTATTGTTAAAATTAGGAATAAGAAATTTGAGGCCCAAAAGTTACTATTTTATTGGGAACCAATGTGATGGCTTTGTTGACCTTAATACAGGGCGGGTCCTGTCTTGGAGAATGACTCAATGCATGTGTCTTTTTGAATCTTATATTTATAATTATGTGACAAAGCTTGAACTTAACTTGGGCTCGGCTCGTTGCTCGTAAACAACTTGTTAGCCATTAAATTTTTAACCAACTCGTGACTATGCACCTCCATTGAAACTCGGCTCAAGCTCGAAATATTTTAAACAAGCCGAGCTCAAATGTATCAAGCTCAGCTCGGCTCGACTCGGTTAAAGCCCTAGTAATGAGGATAAATGTCTATGCTGGAATAAAAAAACATCTCACATCTCCTTAGTTTACATTCATCAACTTCCTTTTCTTTAACTGCACATATATTCCCTTTGATATTGTTATACATTTCAACGTATGAGTTTGTAAGCTTTAGCTTATATCCTTCAAATGGGATATTTATTTGCTAGATGAATATAATTTCATTTGGATCATTGGTTTTCTAGATGACATTTGGGGAGCAGAATACAGAGAAAGAAGCTCACGACATACTGAACTATTCTTTTGAACAAGGCATCAATGCTTTAGACACTGCAGAAGCTGTAAGCTCTTTTGCTCAACTCAATAATTTCTCTTAACTTCTTTTTCGTACAAGCAGTGACTTGGAGGCTTTTGATGCAATTTCTGTCCCCTCCAAAGATGATAGAAATCTATTACTCCCTCTGTCCCTTAATTCATGTCCATTTTCCATATGGCAATTCTTTTAGGGCATACAAATAAACACCCTTACTGTACACATGTCATTGCAAGGCCCCAGCAGGACATGAAACGTTCATTGAAAAATGACGCTCACATAAGCACACTATTCTCTTTCAAATGGCACTGATAAGTGACGGAGGGAACACTAAGTTAACATTTTGCCTTCACTCGTAGATAAATATTCAAGTAAGCTGTTGCTTCACCCTAGTGCCAATTGGTAATCACTGACTTGTTCATTATTAATTTAGACCTTACTCCATCACATTTTTAATTTATCAAGGGTTTAGATGATATATATGATTATGTGTTCAAGCAGAATATATTGCTCATAATCTGTTATCTTTTTTACTTTGTGATTTGAGGGTGTTGGCATTTTTTTTTTCCATTCTCTGTTTTTAACTTGATAATATAACTGCTGGAGAGTGCATTTTTTTTTTCAATCTGTTAAATAAAGCATTTCAGGAACACACATTTTTCAAGTAAAGCCAAACTTCTGCATTATGGATCTGTATGGTGTGGGGATTGATTTTTTATACATGATTCAGTATACCTAGACAACTTGGGACTGCAAATTATTGCTAGGATTATGAACAGTTGCTCTTACTTGTAATTCATCAAATTGATTTTCTGATAAAAACAACAGGCTCGTTCACATCGATTCTAGATGCCTTGTGCTTTTAGTTATTTGGTCCCAATTTGTCTTCCTTTGTTTCAATCTCTTAACCTCATAGAGTAAGATGTGATAGTAGCATTGTGATTTAAGTTAATTCCGCTTAAGTCATGTTTGATGCTTGAGTAATGCCAGGGAACATAAAAGAAAGCACAAGTTTGACCTCAAGCTAATGTGACTCTCAATTGGCAACTGAGACTCATTGGCAGAGGAGTTGCATGCTTACCATGTCAGATGGGAGTGAAGTTGGGCTGTATGTTGGGATTCATAACATTACCCTTTATTTTTAACCATTTGACTGGTTTCCATGTTTCTGGCATTCCTAAGATCAAGGCTATGATGTACTATGAAGCTTGAAGCTCCATGATTAAAAAGTGAACCCCGCCTCTGAATTAAGAAGTATAACGCTTTGTTTTTTCAATCTGATTGGAGCTTCTTCCTGGTGTATTCTCATATTCTTTTTATTCACAATCTGATTATGTATGCATATATGTTGTGAAGGACTAACACTGAGAGAGTGGTCTTCTTATAACTTTGGATAATTGAAACGGGTGCGCGCTATCAGGGAAAAAATGGTTAAAATGAAACCGTTTAGATGCTGCGCAGCAGGCTCATGCGTTCTATTGCCCGTATTAGTGCAAGAATAATTTTTTGATATACTCCCTCCGTCCCACCTTAACTTGCAAAACATATCCCATTAGGTGTCCCACAAGAACTTGCAAAATCCAAAAATGGAAAGGCTTTATTACTTAATAAATAGTGGGGCCCACTTGTCATATTCACAATAACTACCCAATTACTATTTTCTACCTCACCTTCTCTCTCCTATCTCATTATCCAGACTCGCAACATCTTCATATTATATTCTCCCTCTTAATTCCCGTGCCTTGACAATTTTTTTGCAAGTTGAGGTGGGACGGAGGGAGTAATTATTGTTCCTCAGGTATCTCATTTGAAATAACCATAAATCGGTGTGTGAAGGCTGTGAGGCATCGCCGACTTTGATGCCTCTGTTTCTTTTTTTCTAATTTTTGCTTGTTCTGACGTCTGTTTGTCTCCTAAACTAATACTAATGAAATTTATATTTTGAATCCTTTTAATTTGTTGATTTTGCTTAAGTATCCGGTGCCACCAAGGAAGGAAACACAAGGACGGACTGATCTTTATGTTGGTAGGTGGCTGAAATCTCAAGCTCGTGATAAGGTACTTGTTTATCTTTGATGTTATTATATACTCCCTCCGTCCCGCCCGAAGAGGCACAAAACCAACCTCGCACGCAAATTAAGGAAAATGATGTAGGAAAGAGAAAAAGTTTAAATGTTGTGAGTATGAAAAATTAAATAGGAGAGAGAATGAGTGGAAGGAATAGTTAGGAGAGAGAATGTTGTGAGTGTAAAAGTAAAGTAGGAGAGAGAATGAGTGGGTGGAATAGTAATAAAAACTTTCCTTTTTGGGAAAGTGCCTTTTTAAATGGGACATCCAAAAAGGAAATTTGTGCCTTTTCGAGCGGGACGGAGGGAGTATCATTTATACTCTGATTAACTGAGGTAAAGTGAATGTTTTTCTATTCTCTATCTTAAAATAGTTCTCTTCTTTTTCTGATCTGCCAAAACATAGTTTGTTAATATTAAAATGAGTGTGAAAACTCCTGAACCAGTGCAAAACACCGCAAACCACTTCACAACACAACCCGAGCGCAGAGAAACCCTGAGCAGAATGATACAAGTTTAGCGGGGATGACAAGAAATTTGCTAGAAGTTAAAGTAAGCCAGAGACCACAAGGACACCAAAACGACCTACTAGTATGAACAGGGCAGGATTCATACCAAAAGAGACATTAACATGTTTCAGTGTAATATTATTTAAAACTCGATTTATTTATCAAAGAGAACGCTAATTTTAGCTATCAAAACCTGACATCTTCAAAATTTCAAGAACAAAGTTTTTCTTTGATGCCTAAAAGTTTACCCTTGTTCTCATTACAAGCATGTTCAATAAGTTTATGAATTCTGAAAGCATATACTTCTTCCGTCCCGCAGAACCTTACACACTTTGCTATTTTAGGTGTCCCATTGGTAAGTCACACTTCCTAAAAAGAAAAGTTTATAATACTAGTTTATTAATGAGACCCACTTGTCATACTCACAACAACTATCCATTTATTATTTTCTACCCCACTTTATCTCTCCTACCACTCACAACACCTACTTTAATAACATTATTTCTTAATTCTTGTTCCGAATAGTAAGTGTGTAAGGTGCTCCTGGACGGAGGGAGTATACTATTTGGTAATACTCTTGCTTCTTTCTGATTATTATGTGAAATATGAGGTAATTGGTACGTGAGGTGGGACTTGGGAGGGTCCAAGGCCTGAACTAAGAGTGAATTGCTGTGGAGAGCTTTCACAAAAGAAAAAAAAAATTATATATTGAGGCTTGATTAAAGCTAGATGTTAGTGAATTTCTTGTGTTGAAGGGTTCATGAACTTTCCATGGATGTGTGACTTTGTCCGAGGGGAAACATGTAACTGATGTTCATATGTTTTTGTCAAGAGGAGGGGGGAGCAGATCTTTCCATTTGCCATAGGTTATGACTTACAAGTGTTTCTATATAGGGGTTGAAGTAACAAACATTTTCTCCATCCACCCCAATTGTACCACCTCATTGATCTTGAGCCAGCTCTATCACGAGGTATTATTGTGCTGCAATGAGGATATTTCACTTAAGCTAAGATGCTCGTACTCGGGTACGAGTGTCCGACACGGGTTCGGATCCGAGTGTCGGATACTTCAGATCTCAAAATTTAGGACTCGGGGACACGGATTAGAAGGGTCCGAATTCTGAATATGGACTCGACATAAAAAAATATAAAAAGAATAATCCAACTACTAGATATCAAATCTAACAAAATAATCCAACTATTAACCTTCATTAAAAAAACATTCAACTAAATAGCATAACTCATAACTCATAAGTAGGTGAACGAAAATAAATAAACTATCCAACTTTTTATATACCATAGGTACACAATTAATTATTTTGATTGAGTTTTTTTTTTTTAATGAAATCAATCACAATTTATAAATTTAAATAATTATTACAATTTTTATTAATTATAATGCCTAATAAATTAATTCAAGTTGTAGGTTGCAATTAAAAATAAGTTGTGCGTTTTTCAAACTATTCAAGTTATTATTCAGTATCTATATCCCACGTTTGAGTTTTCAATATACAGCTGTCTCCCACCTTTGTCCCCAATTCATATCCAACTCCCAAGAAGAACCTTAAATGTTCAACCCTTCCCAACCCAAGAAAACAACGTTTTCATTTGAAACCTTTCTTCTTCTTTATCTTCTAATCTAATGGCTATGAGAGAAATTTATGTGGATTCCGCTCTGTCGCTTCGTCTTGCCCTCCATCTTGTTCGACGACGGCGATCTATTTCGGCCGGTGGATTCCGCTCTGTCGCTTCGTCTTGCCCTCCATCTTGTTCGACGACGGCGATCTATTTCGGCCGTAACAAATTTTTCTAATTTCAGGTTCTTTTCCTCATCTTCCTTTGTTTTGATTTTCAATACACATCAGATTAATTGGGAAGAATGATAAAAAAAATGATCTTCAATGAAATTCTTGTGAAAATTGGCGAGTCCGTTTTTACCCTAGCGAGTCCGATGCATATCCCGAGTCGGCTCCCTTGTCGTGTCGACACGGGTACTCAGGGGTAAAATGCCGAGTCCGAGCATCTTAGCACTTAAGTGAGTCTTCACGGAAGATGATCCAGCCTCTGGTATTGTTAAGTCAGCACACTTTTGGCTTAGACGTATAGCATATTGTAGTATTTTATGATGTTAGGTCTCTCTAGAGGGTTTTTCTTGATGATGATATTTGCATTGATATACACGTTGGTCTTTTCGATGTTAATTTGGTTTTAAGGCGTGCTCTATATTAATATGTAAGATATCTTACGTAAAGCCAAATCATGTTTGAACATAACTAAAAGTCAAACCAATCTAGGTACTGGGGATACCGTAGTGCTAACACCTTTCTAGAGGATATTGCATCGAAGTCTTTTTTTTTTTTTTTGCCAAGCACCTTGTACAAATTAGATGCTCAAACTTTGCAATCGACATATGATCAAGACTTGCTTTCCAGCTCTCACAATGATTGCTTTAGCAACATGTTGACTTGTCCATGCTGTTATTTAGTTACTGGCATACCATCTAACATACCTACCACCTTATCACTCTCATCATATCTCTCTGAGCGAACCACTTCCATTTGAAAGCTACTGGTACCTTTATATTCCACTTTTTCCAGACCATATAGCAATTACAAATCTCATATTGTTCTGCTCCCCGTGTTATCCACAAACAGATCTTCTCACCTCAGGTTCCATGATAAACTTCAAAAATGAGTGTCATTTACTATGAGTGATTTGATGATTCACCTTTCTCTGCATTCTTGTGCACACTCCAATCAACCTCCTCCGTTCCACCTCTTGGGTTGCCTGAGTCACTATCACATATCTGCATTGTCCTAACTCTAATTTAACTTCACCTTTTCAGAGTTTGGTTTCTTACAGTACTATACTACTACATTATAACCCTATCACTACTATATTTGTGCTAGCTCCTGTAGCAGTCCTTGTTTAAACTTGTAACGAACTTTCGAACATGGTAAACCTTCCCAATTCAAGTCGCCTTACATTTTATAAATTGTTGGTGCACTCCAACTTCTTACATAATTATATGGACTCCTTAAATTCCACCAACTATGCCTACCACTACATTCATAGTCCTATCAATGGCCGTCGGCAAGCTGTCAAATTTATTAATTATCTATAAGCGCAAACTCTTAGGGGCCGTTTGGTTCGATGGAAAAAAAGTGAAGGAATGGAATGGTCAATGGAATTGAATTCCTGAAGGAATTGGAATGGAAAAAAACTGGTCAAACTCCTCCGTTTGGTTGGCACGGAATGGAATGAAATTGTCATTCAATTCCTTGACAAATCATGTTTGGTTTGAAAATACAAATTATAGGAATGGAATTAAATCATATAAAATGTCCAATTCACCCTTCGATGGAAACAAAAAAAATCGTGGGGGTGGGAGGGGGTAGGGCGGGGTATGCAAAAAAAAATCGTGGGGGTGGGGTGGGGGCTGGATGGGGGGTAGGGCAGGGGGTATGCAAAAAAAAAATTTGTGGAGGGGTGGGGGCTTGATTGGGGGGAGGGGTAGGGCAGTGGGTATGCAAAAAAAAATCGTGGGTGGGGGGTGGGGTGGGGGCTGGAGGGGGGGTAGGCAGGGGGTATGAAAAAAAATTGTGGGGGGTGGGGGCTGGATTGGGGGGTAGGCAGGGGTGGGGGGTAGGTGGCGGTATTTTGGTCATAATTTTTTTTTTTGAATTTCATTGCCAAGGGAATTGGCCATTCATCCCATATTTGGAGGGAATGACAAATTTCATCAAGCCACAGAATTGATCAATCCGGAGGAATGGAAATTTTGAATCAAACACGGCGAAGGAATGGGTCAAACGGAATTGACCATTCCATTCCATCGGCGGAATGGCCAATTCCGCGAACCAAACGGGCCCTTACGTTCTTAAAATCCAATTGATTGGTGGGTGGTCCATATTTTGGGTTATGAGCTTAAAATGACTTTTATCCGGAGTACAAAATTCCGTTTAATATTGTGTGGAAGGAAATGAGATTGAGTGGGGATGGCGGAAAGGCCAAACACACAACATGGGAGACACGCAGGCGTCCTAGGCACGCGCTTGGAATGACGAAGTGGTTGGACTGCATGCGGAAAAATAAAGTTTTTGTTGTTTGGGCACCCGCCCTAGGCGCGTGCCTAGGGCGGGGAATCTGATTTTTTTGTGTTGTGCCGCTTTCCTACGCGAGATTAGTTTAGGGTTCTCCTAGGGTTTTGTCTTGTACCCCGATTTAATCCGAGTGACGGATTTAAACACATTGTAACATCAAATAGAGAGATTATAGTGTATAATCATGGCTTGACAGCGCCCTCCAGATGTAGTTATTCATACTGCTAGAGTACCAAACTCCTAAAAGTTTATGCAGTTATCATGGCTTCATTCTCTGGAACTCCTTTCTCCAAGTCTTCATTGTCCCTTAAAAATGTAAAATTTAGGAATCGGGTTGCAACTTTTTCAATGTTAGGAACTAAAGTCACACAAATATAGTTAACCGACTTGCGGTTTGCCCTTGCTTTTACATCTGCAAAACTTAATGTTTAGAAAGTTAATATCAAGAATATTTATACTCCATCCATCGCAGAGTAAGGTTCCCGCTCTGGGATAACAAGCTTATTAAGAAAAATAAATGAGTGAATAGTTATAAGTGGAGAAGAAAATGAATAAACAATTGAAAGTGGGTAGAAGATTAGAGGAGAGAAAATGTAAAAAAATACTCCCTCCGTTCCGGAAAGTTTGTCTCATTTTGACTTTAATGGTCAACTCAATTGAATTCATAATTTTATGAAAACCCAAATATCCATACGCAATTTCAAAAATTGTTATTGTTTCACCATTAAAAATACTATCAATAACAATTTTTAAAATTGGAGAGAGATATCTAGTTTTTCATAAAATTATGGTCAAAGTTCGATGGACAAAGTGGGACAAACTTTCTGGAGAGTATTAAACAATTGCAAGTGGGTATAAAAAGTGATTAAACAATTGAAAGTGGGTTGTAGACACTCAATTTTTTATTTATTTTTTGTTAAGTATAACAATTTCATTAGGATAAATAAATTTTCTTAAAAGACTACTTTAAAAAAATCAAATATTACTCAAATACAAAAGAATACTCTCTATTTTGTAACCTAAACCCCAATACAAAACTAGTAAATTGTCCTTATGTTTGTATTAGATTAGTCTTCAATATATTATCATCAGGGACCTTTAGAAAGTCTTAAAATGGCAACAAGGAGCAATTACTGAGGTTGTTTGGTTCATTTATTTTTTGACTGCTATAATTTGTTCCAATATCTTAACATAACAAGCTTTACTCAACTCATATAACACAACACATGAGCTTTTATTCAAAGAAAGGGAATATATTACATAAGATCCATACTCAACTTAGAATCTACACATCTTTCACGGTGGGAGAGAAGATCCTAGATAGGTGACTTCCTTCATATTCCCTACCCATACATATTTATTTTCCAAACTTGCTTATCCATACTTAATCCCGACGGCTGGACCTCGAAACTGGGCTGAAAACCAGTGACTCCTGCCTGTTATACTTCAAGCTCCTAGCTTGCTCCCTTGATATCCCGTAGGCATTAGCTAGCACATCCTCCGGCAACGATTGGATCACCGATGACCTTCCGGCAAGTGGGGTAGTCATTGCGTTGTCGTTGGTCTTCAAGGCAATCCACTCGCACCCTTGCTCTCCGGCCTTCTTTATAACAGCAAAGTTCTGTGGGACCACTACAAGCTGACCCTCCCGGACCTCGTCGTCAAACACCGCCTTTCCATTGTTTCCGACTATCTGGAGACGGCTACTTCCTCTTGTGATGTAGATTATGCTATGCGCGTTTAAGTTCCAGTGCGGTGCCAACACAGCATTCTACAAAATATATTTCATAAGTATGCATATAATTGATATACATATTTGTCTCAAAAGGAATGTACATTTTTATTCTGGCACGTACCTTGTATAGGACTCCTCTCTCGGCGCTAAGTTGGAGCCAGCTGAGGACGGGGAGTTTATGACTGTTAAGGCTGCTAATGCGTCCGCCACGTGGATTGTACACGTCAGCATGAACCGGCTTGGCAATGTTCTCTCTGAATTTTAAAGAGCATATTGTTTCCTCCAAGCCATTAATGTCCCTGATTTCTCTATGGCTTTGGCCTCTCTCTTGCCATTCTGGGCTTACCACCTCGAACTTTTCAGCTCGGACAATTCTGCCCCTCTGATCATCTTGTCCCTTCAGCTTCCGGATTGTCTCGCTTTCAACCTTGAAGATATCGGACAGGATTTGCTCATCGAAGCCATTGAAGATGTTGTTTGATTCTTGTTGCTCTCCTCTCCTTTGGCTTTGGCCCTCTTGTTCACGCATTTGTTGCCATCCTTGTTGTGGGTTTCCAGCAAGGAAGAATCTCTGTTCATATTTAAAAACAAAATTATTAGAAAGGACAATATAAATATATATATATGTAGGTATTGTACTTACCCTGAAGTTGTCATCAAGCTGGTTGGCATAGTTGCTAGTATCTTGAAGAGCAATGCTAATGATCGGAGTCTCGCCGTCATTGTAAGCCCAGTGAGCCACTCCGGCAGGCAATGCAAGGATATCACCTTCTTTAAACCTGTAAACCTTTTGATGACGGTCAGATCTTTGCCTACTTCCTTCTCGGGACTGCGTCTCAGATGAACTCCATGATGATTCGTATGTCTCAGCACAACCCGGTAACACAGTTCCCTGAATACCACTTCCTGCACACAAAAAATAAAAATAAAAATCACATATAAACAAAATAATCAAGGTTGACTTTGTAAAATCAAACATTATCTAAAGATCGTACCTTGGACAATGTAAATGAGTTGGGGTGCGTTGGTGTAGTACGGCAACAGAAGGCCTCTACGATGGATAGTATTTCTAACAACATCAACGCCGGCGCAGACAAACTCCTCATTGTTAGAGTCCCAGAACTCAGTCAACCCGGCCTCCGACTCCACCTGACGGCTAGGTTGTCTAGCCATAACCCTTTCGAACTGGCACTCCGACTTGGCCCTCAGCCGGCGCTGCTGCTGTTGTCCGCCACCAAACTGCCATGACGACTGTGGCTGCGACTGACCGCCACCTAGCTGCCACAATGAGTCAGCTTGCTGGTCTGCTATTAGAGCAGAGCAGCCATTGAAGATAACTAGAGCACAAAGACCGAGAGGAAGGAAAGAAAGGTAGCCCATTGTTTACTGTGTGTGTTAGTGTTTGCTTTGAGTTGTGGATGTGGCGAATTGAGGGTGTGTGGATTTATAGGTGGAGCATTTTGTCTGTGTCTGCATGGATTTACTGGTTATTTGTCACTTGAACTCCTGGTGTGTTTACACTTGGGATTGCTAAAGAAGTGAGTATCATATGTGGCGATGAGTTTCCGTGAAATGGACAAGATGTGTGTTGTTTGTGTTTGCATGTTGGTGTGAGGTGTTGAGTGTAGGCAAATTTTGTTGAGATTGAATGTATATAGACTGATTTGCTCGTATCTAGTATATACATGATACTCCTCTCTTATGATCCATAATAAATGTCGAAAAAAAAATCTAATTTATTTTTGATGAGATATAAATTTGATTTTTTTTTTTAATATTCATTTGGGACGGAAAAAGTACATTTTTCATTGTTCCACTGAATATAATCTCACTCTAATTTTATAATGATCAACATAATTCCAGAAATTATTCTGAGATAGTTATTCCTGTTGCAACTGATTGCATCTGAATGGTAAATGCTAGTTAGCATGGTGGATATACGTTTGAAGCTTTCCCTAGAAGTTCTGTCAGCTACTTAACTAAGTCTAATAAGTCATATTTTAGAGAAGTCTTACTCTTTTCTGTTTAGGAGAATTGATGTACTGCAGCATTTCTCTTAACGACAGGTTATATTGGCCACAAAAGTTGCTGGTTACTCAGAACGGTTTAGTTACTTACGCGACAATGCAAAGGTTGTGCGGGTTGATGCCGTTAATATTAAAGAAAGTGTAGAAAAAAGTTTGAAGCGTCTCAATACTGATTACATTGATCTTCTGCAAATTCATTGGTGAGTTTTATTGTTATTGTGATGTCCAATATGCTTGAAGTTACATCTTAGCACATGCAGAAAACTTGAGAGAAAAAAAAATGTCCTGTATTTTCTCACCTGATCCTTTTGATGTGTATTCTTATCACCTGATTAGCAATGCATATATAAAGTGAGCTGCTTGCAAATATTCTTATGTTAGAGTTGGAGCTTAGCATATGCTTTCTGCAAGATGAATCAGAATAATTTTGAACGAAAAATATATCATGACACTTGGTGAATTAGCAAACAAGTTACCAACTACGCAAATTTTCAATATACTCGATTCAAAGAAATTATAAACTGAAATTGGTTAGCAAAACATGAAATTGTGACGTGCATGACACAATTGAATGGAATGAAAGTAAAGGGAAGTGATGAACAAGCATTTTGGTGCACTACGGGTCATTGTTCTATATGATATAGAAAAATTTGAGGTAAATAGATTTTGTAGGTGCTAAGTTACCAACTTCTCTAAAAGCTTAAGCGAAGGTGCATTACAAACCAAACAACAGGGCAACGTGTCCCCCATAGTACTGCAGGAAACATATTTAAGGAGGATAACTACATGAAGTCCGTGCATACCCGAACCCTAGTACCTTATTAAGTTAGCCGTGTATGTGAAAGCTTAAGCTATTTGAAAGAGAACCAAAAATGTGTACAAAGCTCAATAGCAGATTATCTTGTTGAGTAATTTCATTTAACCTTGGTTGATAATCACTAGTTCACTACCACTGAGAACTGTAGCTAGATGTTCCAGTGTAAGCATTGATTTCATAACAGCACCTAAAATCCGCCTCAGAATCCATTATAGCTGTTTTTTTGTATAGATATTTTCCTGTGTATGCCTACTAGTAATATGCATCCAACACCCGTAATACCTTATTATTCCTTTATACTTTCCTTCACGGAACAAACTACAGCCTTTCCTGATGCCCAAAGGTTGTACTAGCTCATGTGGAGTAGGTCCATAATAAAATTTCAATTTTTAGGTGCTTTCTCTTGTTCATACATTTTCTGTCAATTTAGGTGTCATTATCATCATCATCATCTTTCTCTCTCTCTCTCTCCCTATATATATATATATATACTCCCTCCGTCCCACCGATCTTAAGAAAAATTTCTATTTTGGGCGTCCCGCTAATCTTAAGAAATCCCAAAATAGAAAGTTTTTATTATTTTTATACTCTTTCTACCCCACTCATTCTCTCTCCTACTTTACTTTTACACTCACAACATTCTCTCTCCTAACTATTCATCCCACTCATTCTCTCTCCTATTTAATTTTTCACACTCACAACACTTCTTCCACTCATTCTCTCTCCTAATACTATAATAATATTCCTTAATCCCCGTGCCATTTTACTTTCTCAAGCTCGTGGGACGGAGTATATATATATATATATATATATATATATATATATATATATATATATATATATATATATATATATATATATATATATATATATATATATATATATATATATGTAGGAAGGTAGTCATACGGGGTTGTATTAGGGTTTTAGGATATTGAACGAGAGTTTTCCGGGTAGAGAGGTGTTACACGAATTATCGAATAATAATAAAAAAGGAGGAGCGAGAATTGGAACTAGGAGGGTTTTTGGAAGATACAAGTATTGCGAGACTTGTTGCTCTGTCTCTAGAAAGAGAGAAATATTGTAAAGGACGGACCTTATTACTTGGTGCAAATGAATACAAAAGTGAGCTATTTATGGGCAATGAGTAAGCCCATGTACACAACACATGGTCCATGGTGGTAGACCATCCCGCAATTCTCCCTTATAAACGCAACTAGGCCACATGTAACCCAAATATTGGACCACGTGGTGAACTTCCTATTCTAGCTTGCAATCCACTGCTCTTCGGCGATCCCGATAAGTGGAAAAGACTTCTCCCGACCTTGTCTAATCGCGGGAAATACTTAGAGGATAACACCCCGCATATCGCGGGAGATAAAGACGTAAATGCGGGACGGAGATGCGTATGTGGGAGACGATCCGCTGGACGGAGATGCGTACGCGGAAGAGATATATTCGCGGGACAGAAACCTGTCCGCGGGAAAAGGGGCAACATATGTGAGACATGTGCTCGGAACATGTATATCCTACAATATATATATACACATATACTCCCTCCGCCCCGCTACAAGCTGCACACTTTCCTCATTGGGCGTCCCATTACAAACTGCAATCTTCCTAAAATGGCAAAGAATCTTTACTATTCCACCCACTAATTCTCTCTCCTACTTTACTTTTATACTCACAACACCCATCAACTCACTATTTCCTACCCCACTTTCTCTCTCCAACCTCACTTTTCATACTCACAACACTTACTCCACTAACTTTTTCCTTAATTCGCGTGCAAAACAAGAATCAAAGTGCGGATTGTAGCGGGACGGAGGGAGTATATATATACACACACACACATATATATATACACACACATATATATACACACATATATATATACACACATATATATATACACATATATATATATATACACACACACACAGACACACATATATATAAATCGACAGTCAAGCAGAAACACATGGCTGTAACTGTGAACCATTTTTGTTCCTGATTATCTAATACTCTTCAAATCATTGTTGCTTCAGGCCAGATCGCTATGTGCCCTTGTTTGGTGAATTCTCTTACGATTCTTCGAAATGGAGGCCAAGTGAGCCATTTGTCGAACAGCTCAAGGCCTTTCAGGAACTCATTGAAGAAGGAAAGGTGTTTTTATTGTATGCTTGACCTCTGTTGTTCTTTTGCTGCCCATTTTGCATAGTTAGCTTATGCATTATATGCCATTAATCTTTTTATTCTACAAATGCGGGGAATGCCACAAGTGGAATACTGATAATGACTAGAACACTAGTTACACTGTTTTGATTCTCAAAATTTATATTAGAATATACCCAAAGCAGGTGCCTCGAAGAAAAATTGTGTCATGGTTAAATATGGGATTCAGCCTGCTTAGTTAATTTCATTGAGGTGACATGAAAAGTATACAATTATGTCCAGGTACGCTACATAGGCGTTTCTAATGAAACTTCATACGGAGTCATGGAATTCGTACATGCTGCAAAGGCTGAAGGGTTACCAAAGATCGTTAGCATTCAAAACAGCTACAGTCTTCTAGTCAGATGCAAGTTTGAAAGTAAGTTTTCTAAAAGTTTTCTCCCCTATCAGAAGAAATTCAAAACCAGAGATGTTTTCTTGCTGTAAATTTGATCTTAAAGCTTCTTGTTGTCTTAAAATGTTTGTACTTTCTAACTTAGTGATTTGTCTATCGTATGTATCCTTAGTCATGTCACTCGACCATATTATTTGAAACTTTGAGCTGGCACCCTTCTCATGTAACTGCTTTTGCCCTTGTAAAGTTGAAACTTATTCAGGACCTTTAGAAAAGAATAAGTGTTCATCGACACCTATTTAGAAAATATTTAACACTTATTTAGGGATGAAGGTATATTAATTTTTATGCAGGAAACTATTACTCCCTCCATCCCAAAAAGTTCATCTCACTTTGACTTATATGGTCAACTCAATTAGACTTTGACCATGATTTTATGAAAACATAATGATTCCTATGCAATTGTAAAAATTGTTATTGATTTACATTTACCATTATGAGTAATATCAATCTCATTTTCAGAACTGCATAAGGATAATTAGGTTTTCATAAAATTATGGTCAAAATTTGATTGAGTTGACTGTAAAAGTCAGAGAGGGTCGAACTTTCCAGGACGGAGGGAGTATTGTTTAGATCAGAAAAGAAGGAAGATGAAAAAGAAACTGACAAATTTGATATGAAGATACATTGGAATATTGCTCTACTGAAATCACCATTTACGTTTTAATTTGGTTCTTTCCAGTTGATCTTGTTGAAGTGTGCCACCCAAACAACTACAACATTGGCTTACTCGCGTATTCCCCCCTTGCTGGTGGAGCACTGTCAGGAAAGTATTTAGATTTAGATTCCGAAGCTGCCAAAAAGGGAAGGTTTAATTTATTCCCTGGCTACATGGAGAGATATAATAAATCCATTTCCAAGGTATGTAGTCTCCTTGGCATTCTACTTTTGTGTTGTGTGGAGGTGAAATTTGACTTGTGTATACCTATTTCTGAAGTGAAAGGGTGAAATTCTGTTTTGTTTTTATTAATATGAAAGACTTTTTCTTTTCCTTTTCCAAATTTTATCCCTACCTTTTTCTTCTTTATACTTTTTTTTTCTTTTCCTCATCTTTTCGTTCATGATGACATATGAGGATTCATGTTAGCCGACCCAGATTATTTTTGGGACTAAGGCTTTGTTGTTGTTGTAATGTGAAATACTTTAATCTTAGCATTGAATGTATCATTTTAAGGTCCATATAATTTGAATAATAAAGGGAAAGATGATAAAGAAGAGAGAGAGGCTAATCACCTAGGAGAAGAGAAAGTACAAAACAATGGATAGGTCTCAGGCTCTCAGACTAGTAGTATCTGAAGTAAGAATTTCTCTTTTTTGTTGTGAGATTTTGTGTTTAGGTCTACACTCGTAACCATTTCCAACCATTTACTAAGAAACAATCTGTTTAATCTTTTCCCTTTTCACATTGAACATTCCACGTCCTATTCGCCCCGTGCCAAATCCTGATAGACCTCGTCTTTAGTTTTTCACCAACTTGTTTGAATTTTGAACCACAAATTGGAGCGATAAGTCTTTCTATTAGTCCATAGAAGTTTGCGGCCATACTATATTTTGTAACATACTTCAAAGTTCTAGGCTATTGTGTACGGTCTTTCAGGCTTCGTGCTTATCATTCCTGAATAAGATTGATGTATTGGTGCTTATACTCCCTCCGTCCTGAAATGATGTTCTTACTTTTTTTTTTTTGTCGATATGAAGCTACTTTAAGCAATAATTTTAGGTTAAAATTATTATCCTAATGAAAATCTAAAAATTGTTATCGATAGTATTTATAATGGTGTATCAATAACAAGTTTTAAATTTTCATTAGGATAATTTAATCAACCTAAATTTATTGCTCAAAATATCTCCATAAGAACAAAGAAAAAAGGGGAAGATCATTTCGGTAGTTGATTAGTCATTCTTTAGCTCTCATCATATAATGATGTGGTGTCATGACATACATGACTTCCAGCAGAAACATCATGGATGTGATAAATAATAAATTTGACCTTTTGTAAGTTCCGCCCTTAGTTTTTTCATGCCTGCATATGCTCTCTCTTTCTCCCCAGCTTGCTGTTTCTTAGCACTTACTGTGCAAAATCTAAGATTAAATTAGTCTATTTAATATTGTCTGACATGTTCTATTTTTCCTTTTACCAGGAAGCAACAATACAGTATATTGAAATGGGCAAGAAATACGGACTAAGTCCAGTTCAGTTGGCACTTGGATTTGTGCGAGATCGTCCATTTGTGGCGAGTTCAATTATCGGGGCGACTTCCGTTGACCAATTGAAAGAAGACATTGATGCTTTTTTAACTCCAGGGAGGCCCTTATCATCAGAGGTGATGACAGAAATCGAAACTATCTTCAAAAGATACAAAGATCCAGCCATTCTTTAGAAATTAAGTCATCAATTTCTTAATATAGGAGTTTTTTTTTGTGTAGATGTCTTCTCCCAGTGTTACTTCCTTTCCTGAGTTTTGACACAAATTCAGTCAGTCGTGAAGTATATTAGAACAGGATGGGTCTGTTTCTACATTTCAATCACCCATTTTATGCAACAACAAAAAATCTTCTTGTTTTCTGCAACAGATTCGCTCTTTAAATGATACTTCTTCCCGTCCCAAAAATGTAGTCTCATTTAACGTGTCAAGTATTTTACGGTGGATCCTTTACATGTATGTACCTTCTTAAAATTAAGTAAATTATTGCTGTTTCTGGAAGTGAAGCTGTCTGTGAGCATCTTGATGTGGGTTGTTATGTACTCCCTCCGTCCCGAAACAATGTTCACAAACACTGTTTGCACTGGTTTTAAGGAGGGAGTATTATATTGAAAGTGTTGTGAGTGTGAAAATAAAATAGGAGAGAGAATGAGTGGAGAGAATAGTAAATTATAATGGTGTTGTGAGTATTAAAATAATGTAGGAGAGAGAATGAGTGGAGGGAATAGTAAAGATTCCTTTTCATTTTAGGTAAGTTTTAAATGTGTGAAGTAAGTTTTGGGACGCCCAAAAGGGAAAGTGTGAAGTTTGTTCCGGGACGGAGGGAGTATGCTTTTTCCATTCTTTGGATTTTTGACTTTGAAGTCCCTGACAGTCTTCTGAATCAATGCAAAGCTGACATCACCTAACCAACTTATTGGAGTACTATACCACAAAGTAACTACCATCTTCTTCAAAATGTTACAAAATCTTCCCTTGATCTTCTGATTTATTACAATCAACACCTTTGGTACTCTTGTTGTGGATTTGGAACTAGAGAAAATTACGCCATAGTCCCTCAATAATATCTAATCTACATTCTAAGACACCCTATTTCTTAATCTACTTCCTAATCCTAAAAAATATTTTATCCTACCATATAATCCCTCACTTAATTTAAACTAGCAACAAACCCGTGCGATGCACGACGATTATATATAGCCATGCATGTACTGAAATAGTAAATCGAAAGGCCAAAGTGTGAATTCTACTTAAACATTTCGAAATACTTCCTGAAACAAAACATTCGTAGTAGATTTAGCACTTGAAGAACTATCTTCTCCACCGACAACAATTTTTTCACCAAATATTGTTTCACTTCTACTCGAATCAATACTTTTCAAGATATCTTTCAATAAAAAATAAAGAAAATCCACCTAGTAGGCTATTCTCTCCTAAAGTATGCATGCAAACCTTTTTAAATCTCTAAAATGAATGTTCAATAATTTTTCAAATTTGTAATTTAATTAAGAGAAAATCTAATTTTTTTAATATTTATTTTAATTTAGAGAGAGTAAAAATAAAAAAATTGCTCGAAGAAATTGAAGCTTATAAAATAGAATCACATACCCCCCTCGGCCCTCCCTATAGTCACCTATATTATCTTCACATTCTTCAATTTTTTATTTTTTTTTAAATAAATCTTCTTCTTTTTTGACAAAAAAAAAAAAAAAAAAAATGTCTAAGTAATAATCATCTATCTCGAAAATATAAGAAAATTAGTTATAATCTAAATATATATTCTTAAATTTTAGACTAAAAGTGAAAAATAAATAAATTAAATATCCAAATCTAAATTTAAAAAGTATCGTTAATACAAAAAAAAACAGTTATTAATTAATAATTAGAAAATAATAAATTTAGTGTAAAATTTAAGAATATATATTTAGATTATAACTGTTTAATGAGTTTATTAGACTAAAAATGAGGTATTTTTTTTAATTTTTCTGAATTAAAAATAAATAAATTTTAAAGCTCATTAAACAATTATTTTTTAAAAAAATAATTAGAAAACGTTCAAATATTGCAACCTAGTCTAGACACCTAGTGTTGATTAATTAATGAAAAAGAAATTTCTTTTGCACATTTCCAAAAGTTTTCAAAGAGTGTGAGTAGTATAGATCATTTTCCCATTTCTCTTCACCCATGTTCCAAAATCATTTGCCAAAATCATTTTCTAAAATTATGTGTTAAATCAATTTCCATTTTTTGCCCCTTGATAGTGACATTTTTGAGCTTCAACTTATCAAATTTAGGAATAATTTTGCTTTAATATATTTATAGATGATATAATTATATTCCCTCCCCATCCACCTACCCGGTCACAAACACACACACACACACACTTTCTCTCTCTACCCCGTCTCTAGCACCCCTCTCCCGCTGGCGACCCCTACCCTCCCCGTCTCCGGCGGACTCTACCTCCCCACCGCCGGCGAATCACCCTCTCGACCTCAGGCCTTCCTCTCTCCTTTTCGCAGCCATCTCTCTTTCTGCCCTACCCACAACCCATCTCCCACTGTCACCTCCATTTTCCACTCCAGTGACCAAACAAACCTCACCTATGTCGTGTTGGAACTTGTGTATGGCTTCTTTAAGATTTAACAGAAAAACTGACGAGAAAAGTAACGGAGATTGAAAGAACAAAAGAAATCAAGTCGAGTCTTGTATTTGATACAATCTCCGTAAGAGTTATTTGTCCCGCACTGGTGCTTACGGTTGAATGACAAAACTCTCGTAAGATAAAACGACTTTTTATTAGTTATAAGGAGCACTCCAATATAACTAATCTAACGAACAACACAATGTTTTGAACTTTGGACTTGAACGGATTGAATGCAACAATATGCAATGATTTGGGTATGATAATCTATCTTACTAGAGGGTAGAAAGGGTAGAAATACAGTATGAGTGAATTGAAATTCGGAGGGGGAAGTATTTAAAGGGAGTCAAAAGGTTTAGTGCCTTTTCTCATGAAAAGTTGCAACAGTTCGAAACAAACACGAGAGGGCACGACTCGTGCTCCTTGGCACGAGTCGTGACCACGACTCGTTCTTGGGCATCCCACTCGTTCGATCGGTTTTGAGCCAAGGTCCATTAAGGTCCATTCGTGCTCACGACTCGTGCTCGAGTCCCCACTCGTTACGATCGGTTTGAGCAAAAAACTCATCGCCCAAAAACACTGTTCAAACCCAATTTGATCCACACAATCAAATTGACCCTTTTAACTAACTTTGTTAAGTCACAAAAGATATTTGTCATTAATTCTCATTCACCCCAAATGGTTTTTGAGATATTCAATGATTTTAGTAATCTACAACAAATGTAGAATACAATTTGTAACTAGTTCCGTTAACACATAACGAACTTCCGTTAGAAATCTAGGTTAACGTTAAGTCAAACTTAACTTTTCGTTACCCATTTCCAACAATCCCCCACATGAATGACAATTAATGCATGAATGCAATTTCGTCCAAAGTTCCGGCGAACTATTATTACATCGGGATAGATAGCTTGTGGCCTTGAATCTTCCCTAGTGAAATATTATCGGATATACTAGCCATTTGGTAGCGAGTTGCTTTGAACCCGATGGCTCGGGTGTATACCAAGACAATAATACTCACATAATAATAGCTCTAACAATTGTTGTTCTCACGTTTTTGTCCATTTTGGCCCTGGACCGTATCTCATTCATAAGCGTTCATTTAGAGGCGGCCTAATTACCTCTCACTTATATAGGTGATTCTTTCTATAAGGAGTATCATGCACTACTCCACCCGTAGGTATAGAAATCATTAAAAGTTTTCTCAACTTAACCTTACCACCGCCGTACGTGCTTGTACTTGGATGTTACGGGAATGAGTATTCAACATCTCCCGGGTTAATAAACCGAGTTGTTGTTTCCAAGTAACTCTACTAGAACTTATAACTTGGTTGTCTCATTGAACCAAGGGCTGGGATCTCCATTTCTCAAGGTTGAGTGTCCGCTATAAGTTCTTTTGTTGTGGGTTTTAAACCCGTTCCCTTAACGGTTTATACGCTTGATTTCTATTTATACCTTTGGTAAATGGATCCGCTAAGTTATCACATGATTTTACATAATCAATGGTGATAATGCCATTCTTGATCAACTGTCTAATGGTATTGTGTCTACGACGAATATGTCTAGACTTACCATTGTACATACTATTTTGTGCCCTTCCAATTGCTGATTGACTATCACAATGGATTAGTACAAAGAGCGCGGAGTTTGCTCCAACAAGGAACATCCTCCAGAAGTTTTTAAGCCATTCTCGCTTCTTCCCCAGGCTTTATCTAACGCGATAAACTCGATTCCATCGTGGATCCGGCTATACATGTTTGTTTGGAGGATTTCCATGACACTTTGCTCCTCCACCTATAGTGAATACATATCCACTTGTGGATTTAGAGTCTTTCGTGTCCGATATCCAATTGGCATCACAGTATCCTTCTAATACTGCTGGATATTTATTGTAAAGTATCCCATGGTTTAATGTATACTTTAAATATCTTAGTACTTTCATGAGAGCTTTCCAATGATCGGTACTAGGATTGCTTGTGAACCTACTTAGTTTGCTCACCGAATATGCAATGTCCGGACGAGTACAATTTGTTAAGTACATCAAAGCGCCAATTATTCTTGCATATTCCAGTTGAGAAACTGGTTCCCCTTTGTTCTTGGCTAAATGTAGAGCCAAGTCTACAGTTGTCTTAGCCGGAGGGTCATCAAAGACATTGAATTTCCGAAGAACATTCTCTAGGTAATGGGATTGTGAAAGAACTAATCCTTCGGATGTTCTAGAGATCTTTATCCCTAATATTACATCGCCTAATCCCATGTCTTTCATGTCAAAGTTCTTCTTTAACATGCCTTTGGTATTCATGATTAAATCATGATTACTTCCCATTATGAGCATGTCGTCTACATAAAGACAAACGATAACGAATGATTCAGATGTTCCTTTAATGTAGACGCATTTGTCACATTCAGTGATCTTGAATCCATTCGATAACATGGTTCTATCGAACTTCTCATGCCATTGTTTAGGTGCTTGTTTTAGTCCATACAAGGATTTTACAAGTTTACACACCTTTCTTTCTTTACCGGGAACCACGAACCCTTCGGGTTGTTCCATGTAAATTTCTTCATCAAGTTCTCCATTAAGGAAAGCGATCTTCACATCCATTTGGTGTATCTCAAGATTATGCACCGCTGCAATAGCTATGAGAACACGAATAGATGTGATCCTTGTGACGGGGAGTATGTATCGAAGAAATCATATCCCTCTTTCTGTCTAAAGCCTTTGGCAACTAGCTTAGCTTTGTACTTTTCGATAGATCCATCCGCCTTATACTTCCGTTTAAGGATCCATTTGCAACCTAATGGTTTGCAACCTGGAGGAGATCAACTAATTCCCAAGTATTGTTGAGCATTATGGATTCTATTTCACCGTTAATAGCTTCTTTCCGTAACGAACTATCCGGACCGGATAAAGCTTCTTTAACAGCTTGATGGTTCGTTTTCTAGCATGTAAGATAGAAAATCGGGACCAAAAGTCTTTTCTACTCTTGCCCTTTTGCTACGTCTCGGCTCTTCATCTACGATTTGAGAAGGACCGGATGTAGACTCATGTGTTCTCTTATTAGAACCTACATCTTTCCCCGTCCTTAACCGGAAAAATGTTTTCAAAGAATACCGCATTCCTTGATTCTATAGTAGTTCCTACGTGCATATCCGAATGTCCGATTTATGCACTATAAACCGATAGGCACTACTATTATTGGCATATCCAATAAAAACACAAGTCAATGGTCTTTGGGCCAATCTTGACTTGTTTAGGCTTAGGTACTTCAACCTTGGCCAAACACCCCCACACGTTAAGGTATTTAAAACATGGCCTACGATTATGCCACAATTCATAGGGCGTTTTATCAATACCTTTCTTGGGTATTTTATTAAGAACATAATTAGAAGTGAGTATTGCTTCCCCCACAAGTTGTCGGGTAAGCCTGAACTGATCAAAAGCGCGTTCATCATCTCTTTGAGAGTACGGTTTTTGCGTTCAGCAACTCCATTAGATTGAGGGGTATATGGAGCCGTTGTTTGATGAATTATGCCGGATTCCCAACATAGCCCTTCAAACGGTGCTTCATATTCTCCACCTCTATCGCTTCTAATTTTCTTAATTTTCAAGTTAAGTTGATTCTCAACTTCTTTCTTATAAGTCTCAAAAGCCCCTAAGGCTTCATCCTTACTTCTTAAGAGATAGACATAACAATACTTAGTGCAATCATCTATAAATGTAATGAAGTACTTTTTACCTCCTCGAGTTTGCACTAGTTTTAAATCACATATGTCGGTGTGAATTAACTCGAGAGGAGTCGTGTCTCTTCGTATGGCATTAAATGGCGACTTTGTCATTTTTGCCTCAACACAAACTTCGCACCTATTAGTCGAGTCGGATTTAGTCATTTGGATTAAATCTTGTCTCGCTAATTTCTTAATGGTGTCGAGATTTACATGTCCTAATCTATCATGCCATAAATTAGAACTTTCCGACAAGTAAACATAAGAAACACAACTTTTATTCATCGCACCTTGGCGGATTATAGTCATTACATTCATTTTAAAAAGGCCCTCCTCGAGGTAACCTTTTCCAAGAAACAAACCATTCTTGGTTAGTACAAATTTGTCGGATTCGAATACTAGTCTAAAACCGGCCTTACTAAGCAAAGCGCCGGACACCAAATTTTTACGGATGTCCGGAACATGCAAGCACATCCAACAAGGTTACTTCTTTACGGAAGTCATCTTCAAAATCACGTTTCCAATGCCTTGAACATCGGAGGTCGCGAGAATTTCCCATGTAAAGCTTTCTTCCGGAGATGGGAGTATAGGAGGAGAAACTTTCCTTGTTACCACAAATATGGCGGGTAGCACCGGTATCTATCCACCAAGCCTTTGGATTCCCCTCCAAGTTTGCAACGTTGGCCTCGAACACAACCGCTGCAAAGTCAAGATCCATGTGGTCAACATTATTCGCCTCTTTCTTCGGGAGACGACAATCCCTTGACAAGTGGCCCGGTTTGCCACAATTATAGCAAGACCCCTTGAATTTCTTAGAGGCCTTCTTCTTCCCTTTCTTAGCATTCCCGGTATTTTCGGAATGCTTTCTCTTTGTGCCACTTGTGCTAGCCTCGGCGAGATTGACCTTAGCCTCCATCTTGCCTTTTAGCAACTTTGGCCTCATTCATTCTATTGTTCTCTTCTATTTGAAGACGAACAACAATGTCTTCCAAGGACATCTCCTTGCGTTTATGCTTGAGATAGTTCTTGAAGTCCTTCCACGAAGGAGGCAACTTTTCAATGATGGAAGCCACCTTAAATGGATCATTCATGATCATCCCTCGGCATCAAGCCCATGTAGAATGATTTGGAATTCATCTACTTGAGTTGTTACCGATTTGGAATCGACCATCATGAAGTCAAGATACTTACCGACGACAAATTTCTTTGACCCGGCATCCTCGATCTTGTACTTCCTTTCCAAAGTGTCCCACAACGCTTTGGCTAACTCGACCGTACTATACACATTGTATAGTGCATCATCAAGTCCATTCAAGATATAATTCTTACAAAGAAAATTACCGTGAGACCAAGCCTCGCTTTGCCATTTGCCTTTGGGGTCCGGATCACCTTTTTCTACCGCCGGAGGATCTTCCTTTAAGAAGCGGTGCAAGCTTAGGGTGGTCAAGTAGAAGAGCATCTTCTGTTGCCATCTCTTGAAATCCACACCGGTGAATTTCGCGGGTTTCTCACCATGACTGATGTGATGAGTTGTAGGAGCGGGAGCAACATTGTTGAATGTAGTATCTCCTTGCGGTGGAGGCGTCACATTCCCTTGACTAGATGAAGTGGTGTCTTTCTCGTTTGCCATCTCTTGAAGAAGCGTCAAATAACTCTTACGATTGTTGGAACTTGTGTATGGCTTCTTTAAGATTTAATGTAAAAACCGACGAGAAAAGTAACGGAGATTGAAAGAACAAAAGAAATCAAGTCGAGTCTTGTATTTGATACAATCTCCGTAAGAGTTATTTGTCCCGCACTGGTTCTTACGGTTGAATGACAAAACTCTCGTAAGATAAAACGACTTTTTATTAGTTATAAGGAGCACTCCAATATAACTAATCTAACGCAATTTCAACACAATGTTTTGAACTTTGGACTTGAACGGATTGAATGCAACAATATGCAATGATTTGGGTATGATAATCTATCTTACTAGAGGGTAGAAAGGGTAGAAATACGGTATGAGTGAATTGAAATTCGGAGGGGAAGTATTTAAAGGGAGTCAAAGGTTTAGTGCCTTTTCTCATGAAAAGGTGCAACAGTAAACAAAGACAGAGGGCACGACTCGTGCTCCTTGGCACGAGTCGTGACCACGACTCGTTCTTGGGCATCCCACTCGTTCTGATCAGTTTTGAGCCAAGGTCCATTAAGGTCCATTCGTGCTCACGACTCGTGCTCAGAGTCCCCACTCGTTCTGATCAGTTTGAGCAAAAAACTCATCGCCCAAAAACACTGTTCAAACCCAATTTGATCCACACAATCAAATTGACCCTTTTAACTAACTTTGTTAAGTCACAAAAGATATTTGTCATTAATTCTCATTCACCCCAAATGGTTTTTGAGATATTCAATGATTTTAGTAATCTACAACAAATGTAGAATACAATTTGTAACTAGTTCCGTTAACACATAACGAACTTCCGTTAGAAATCTAGGTTAACGTTAAGTCAAACTTAACTTTTCGTTACCCATTTCCAACATGTCGACCTATTCCCTCCCCATCCTCTGGCGAATCCTCCCCTCATCCTTCTCCGACGACTCATCCCATCCTCTTCCCATCCAACTCCGACCACCGGAAAAATTTCAGATCCAGATCTGAAACCTTCCAAGGTAATAACTCCGGCATCTCCTCCTCTTTACGTCGCCCTTCCTCCTCCGGAAGTCACACCGGTCACAATTTCGAGAAGGGAGGAGTGAGTATTGCAGTTACCGCCATGCGAAATTACGGAGCTTGATTCGCCGGAGTTATGTGTGTGTGAGTGTGTGTGAGAGTGGGATGTTGTGAGTGACTGGGACTGAAATGAATGAGTTCTTAATTACTGAAATGAATGATTTCTTGAGCTAGTTTTATGGTGTACCTAATGAACTATGGATTGCTTAGGGGAAAAAAAAATCTTCTGTAGATGTAACTGGAAGTTATCAGGTTGACAGATTCATTGTTCCGGTGATATAGATTAATCAAAAAATTAGGCTTTCGGTGATATAAATTAATCAAAAAATTAGGCTTTCGTATGTAATAAATTATGTTCTACTTCCCCCGTGCCATAAACGACGTGCTTTCCTTTTTTGTCTGTCGAGAAAATAAATGTCGCTTTTCTAAATGTGTACATAGTCTTTGTACAATTTACTTTGGTACAAGCCAGTTTAACAAGTCAAATTACAACACTTGATATTATGTGATGGAGTGGAGGGAATGATTGAATTGATTTATGATCAATTTATGTTCAACAAAGAATTTTTTATTTTTTTTGTTTCCTGTTTATTTAGGTGTACACTATCTATGCAGTTGCTAATTCTCTCATGAAAATTATTTGAATTATTAGTATTTTCTCTGTTCCAAAATAATTGACATTTTCATATAGAGACATTAAGAAAATGTTAACTTTTACTAATTAAAATTATTTGAAGACATATCATAATAATGATTTGTGTGTAGATGCTTATTTATTGTTTGATTGACAATTGAGAACTTACTGATAAGATAAGTTTTTGGTTGTTTGGTCACCGGAGTTGATCGTGTTCTTAGTGGAGACAACTGAGAACTTACTAATAAGTTAAGTTCTCAGCTGTTCGATCGCCGAAATTGATGGTCGCCGGAGTTGATCGTGTTCTTAGTAGTTTAGTTGACAACTGAGAACTTACTGATAAGTTCTCAGTTGTCTAGTCGCCATAGTTGGTGATCGCCAGAGTTGAATGTGTTTTTAGTGGAGACAACTGAGAACTTACTGATAAGTTAAGTTCTCAGTTGTTTGGTCGCCGGAGATGTCGCCGGAGATGTCGCCGGAGTTGGCGATCGTCGGAGTTGATCGTGTTCTTAGTTGTTCAGTTGACAACTGAGAACTTACTGATAAGTTAAGTTCTCAGTTGTTTGTTCGCCGGAGTTGGTGGTCGCCGGAGTTAATTGTGTTCTTAGTAGTTTAGTTGACAACTGAGAACTTACTGATAAGTTATGTTCTCAGTTGTTTGGTCGTCGGAGAGGTCGCCGGAGTTGATCGTGTTCTTAGTAGTTTAGTTGACAACTAAGAACTTACTGATAAGTTAAGTTCTCAGTTGTTTGATCGCCGGAGAGGTCGCGGAGTTGGTGGTCGATGGAGTTAATTGTGTTCTTAGTAGTTTAGTTGACAAATGAGAACTTACTGATAAGTTAAGTTCTCAGTTGTTTGGTCGCCGGAGTTGGTAGTCGCCGGAGTTAATTGTGTTCTTAGTAGTTTAGTTGACAACTGAGAACTTACTGATAAGTTAAGTTCTCAGTTGTTTGGTAGCCGGAGAGGTCGCCGGAGTTGGTGGTGGCCGGCGTATAAAAAAAAGAGAAAAAAAAGTTGCCGAAAAAAGTCGCCGGGGAAAGTCGCCGGAATTGGTCGTCGGAGTTTGTCGCCGGAGTTGATGGTTGCCGGAAGTGTTGACCGGAGAAGATGGGGAGGGGGTGACCTAAGGTGAGGATGGTTGGAGAGAAATTAAATTGTTAAAGAGAGTGGACTTAGTGAAATGATAGGAGGGTGAACTTAGTAAAATATTGGGAGGATGTAGTTATTAAGCTAGGGACTAAATGATTAAGCAAATTACAAATTGTTATAGGAAGTAGTATTGTTTCTTTAGAGAGATTATTTGGTAAATGCCTCTTGGAACTAATGATGTGCGGCAACTGTCAACCAAGATTCAGTCACATCTCCATTTTGTTGAAATGTGTGGTAGAGCTTAATTGAACCTCTCAAAAGTCGATTGGGTTCCACAAAGTGGCGTACTTAAGCTCGATAACATGTTTCAACATAATGAAGATGCGGCCAAATCTTAACCGATTATTGAATCGAAACAATAAATTGACTGATGTAGCGATACCTAACACCCTCTTTTTGCAACCTTTTCTGAACTTATGATCAACACTCCCATTGATTGTTGCCTTTGGTTTACCAAGTTGATCAACCATATCAAGGTACCAAAGCCGTTCCAAGGGTTTTATGGGCCTCACATTGTGGGCACTAATATAGTAGTGAAGCCAAAAAATAAATTGAAAGATGCAAAATTCTTTCTACTAATTAAAAGGGAATTTGTTTTAGGAAAAATTCCATTTTACCCACAAATTCCATATCTTATCCCATCAAAATCCAGCCCAAATAAAAAAAGACTACCTCCTTTATTATTCCAAATTAAAATTCCTTTAAACCCCATTATGCTAAGACCGGCCAAATTGAGATACAGACGCCGTTAACTTGCCGTCCAGCGGTTATTCTGGCCGCATAGTTTACGGCATTAAGCACGGATCAAAATTTTTCCGCGATAGAAGAGATTCAAAAATTGAAGAAACTCTGGAGTTTTTTTTCGAACCTGCAATTCATTCATCCTATTCAGTCAATAAGTAAAAAAGGTATTAGATCCGAATTAATATTTTGATTGAATTCCGTCTTGATTGGTCCTATAGAAACTGCTATAAGACCTGGCAACATCATATACAAAGCTATAAGTCTTTTAATTAGTCCTATAGCAATTGGTATAGGACCTGCCAACATCATATACAAATCTATAAGCCCTTTAATTGGTCCTATAGGAATTGGTATAGGACCTGGCAACATCATATACAAAGCTATAAGCCCTTTAATTGGTCCTATAGCAATGGGTATAGGACCTGGCAACATCATATACAAAGCAATAAGAACTTTGAATGGTCCTATAGCAACTAGTATATGACCTGGCAACATGATATATAAAGCAATAAGACCTTTGAATGGTCCTATAGCAATTGGTATAGGACATGTTAGCTAATTAGTTAAATCAGTGAGTCTAGTTTCTAACTGAAAAAATTGGTTTGCAAAAATAATTTTCGTGCATATAGTTATACAAGTTTTGGTACAGCTGCGTTCTGTTGACTGTGCTGGAAATTCAGTCCACTTGTATGAATAAATTGTATTTACTCACAATGATTTAAATGGCGTGAAATAGATTCTTAGAAAGATCAGTGATTCTAGTTTCTAACGAAAAAATCGGTTGTCAAAAATAATTTCCGTGCATAGAGTTATACAAGTTTTGGTACAGCTGCGCTCTGTTGACTGTGCTGGTAATTCAGTCTACTTGTATGAATAAACTGTATTTACTCACAATGATTTAGATGGCGTGAAATAGATGCTTAGAAAGATCATTGAGTCTAGTTTCTAACGAAAAAATGGGTTTGCAAAAATAATTTTCGTGCATAGAGTTATACAAGTTTCGGTACAGCTGCGCTCTATTGACTTTGCTGGAAATTCAGTCCATTTGTATGAATAAACTGTATTTACTCACAATGATTTAGATGGCGAGAAATAGATGCTTAGAAAGATCAGTGAGTATAGTTTCTAATGAAAAAATTGGTTTGCAAAAATAATTGTTGTGCATAGAGTTATACCAGTTTCGGTACAGCTGCGCTCTGTTGACTGTGCTGGAAATTTAGTCCATTTGTATGAATAAACTGTATTTACTCACAATGATTTAGATGGCGTGAAATAGATGCTTAGAAAGATCAGTGAGTCTAGTTTCTAACGAAAAATCGGTTTCCAAAAATATTTTTCATGCATAGAGTTATCGCAATAAGAACTTTGAATGGTCCTATAGCAACTGATATAGGACCTGGCAACATCATATACAAAGCAACAAGACCTTTGAATGGTCCTATAGCAATTGGTATAGGACCTGTCAATTCGTATAGGACCTGGCAACATCATATATAAAGCTATAAGACCTTTGAATGGTCCTATAGCAATTCGTATAGGACCTGTCAATATAATATACAAAGCTATAAGCCCTTTAATTGGTCCTATAGCAATTTGGTATAGACTCGCAACATCATATACAAAGCTGTTTAATTTTTGCAAATTGGCAAAAAATACAATATTATTTAAACAACATATTTAACTAAAATTATAAGTAAACTGTTCAACAAAAACCAATTTTTATCATTTCATAAAAAAAAAATTAAGATGTTTAATTTATGAATGATAAGGACAATTTGGACTTGCTAAAATGTCACGTATCATCTTCCCCCTATGCGTCGAGACAACATCGTCTTCATATGTCTTGCTAATTACTCCTCTATCAAACATCTCCTCTGCTTCCATTAGGACGATTATTCCACAATCCAAACTATCATATCGCTGTTGTGGAATGTCTCCGTGTTTTAACTCTATGAAATTTGCCACATCCTTTTGAGTCTCCTTTATCCCTTTGTACAGTGCCCTGACATGATCAAACTGAAATTAAAAAAAAGGAATCACTTATTATATGTGATATCAAACACCAGGTATCAGACTTCTTACAATTAAAACAGAAGACAAAGAACCTTGTTTTAACGCTTATACAATTGTTATACGACATGTTTCATGTATCTTAACAAGTGACAACATCATATACCTTTGCTATAAGACCTTTGAATGGTCCCATAGCAATTGGTATAGGGCCGACAACATCATATACAGAGCTATATTACCTTTGAAAGGTCCTATAGCAAATGATATAGGACCTGGTAACATGATATACACAGCTATATCACATTTGAATGGTCCTATATCAATTGATATAGGACCATTCAAAGGTCCTATAGCTTTGTATATGATGTTGCCAAGTCCTATACCACTTGGTATAGGACCATTTAAAGGTCTTTTAACTGTGTATTTGATGTTGTCAGGTCCTATAACAGTTGCTATAGGACCTTCCAAAGGCCTTATATCTGTGTATATAAGGTTGCCAGGTCACAACTAGGCACAAAACTAAGTCAGTCAACAAAGCACATTTAAACTAATCTTTTACCACATTAAAAACTTCAAACAATCTGTGGGAAGATCTTATACCAAGTGGTATAAGAACCGAAATAACTCCTTTACCACATTAGCAAACATATAAAAAATGAAACAAATAATTTCTTACGTAACATGAGTATATGTCATATCCCAAATGGATATAAGACCTATAAAAAGTCCTTTAGAAAATGAATATATTAAATCCTATACCACGTTATCAAACATATTCAAATGAGGAAAACTCATTACATAAAGTCCTATAACAAGTGGCATAGGACTTGTGACACTGTCATCGCCACATTATCAAACCCAGACAAGTCGAAGCAATTAATTTCAAAATCAAACACACAATTGAACAAGTCCTATAGCATAAATTATAGGACTTAGAATATGTCTTCTTTGCTATAATAAAATTCTCAACCAAAATGGAGATAAGACTCCTCAATATCAAATGTATATATAAAGTGTTATAGGACCTACAACATGTCATTTTACAACAATATCAAAATCAATCAAAAAAAAAAAACAAACATATAAACTAAAATTTTTGAACGGAATAAACAAGGTCAAATATGAGTTTGATTTGGGGTGGGAGACATACAAAAATCAACAGATAAGCTAAAAATTTTTGAACGGAATTAAAAAAAAAAAACTCTGATACCTAATTCATCAACAAAATCTTCTAAAAAATGATTAACAAGGTCAAATATGAGTTATAATCACCCAAAAAAAAAAAAAATTAACATTTGTCTTCGAATTCCGCTTTAAAACCCATATTTTATCTCATCAAATACCTTAAAAATTCCGATTACGCTTCTCTGAGTTGGAGTTTTTCAGAATCCGTGCTTCAATGTCCTCGATTTGGCTTCAATGTCGTTGATTTAGGACCGATTTTGGTAGAAAAATGATTTACAGAGTTTAGAGAGGAAGTCAGGGTTTAGGATATTTTGATTTTTTGATTTTTGGCTTATAGTAGGTGACGGTGAGATTTTAGGAAATTAACAGTCGTCTCCCTCCGTTATCCATGGATTTATTTGGGATTTTCATCTCAAATGAGTTAAAATGGGTTATTGATTTGGAAGTTGGGTTTTTGGGTCCATGGCTCTTTGTTTTAATATATTTCAAAAGTTTACTTATTATACCAAGTTCCTGCATTTTAGGAACTTTAATAAAATCTACATAAATTTTATTTTTAAATTCAATTGAGGGTCTTGCAATATTAAGGTTGCAGCTTCACCCAGCCTTAATTATAATGATGATGTGTTAAATTTTTACATTTAGAAGGTGCAATAATGGTAAAAGTAATAAAATATAATTATAAATTAAATAATATAAGTAAAAAAATATTAATATAATGTATATGTGTAAATGTAAATGTATATATCAATTTCATAAACATATATATATATATATATATATATATATATATATATATATATATATATATATATATATATATATATATATATATATATATAAACATATACTCCCTCCGTCCCACAATAATCTGCAAAAAGACACCTTTTGGACATCCCACAATAATCTGCAAAGTTTCAAAATGGGAATGAGACCCTCTTGTTATACTCACAACAATTACTCACTAACTTCAGTTTCTCTCTCCTACCCAACATCTACACTCACAACACATCACCTTTTCACATTTTACCTTAACTCTTATGCCAAGCCAAGCAATTTTGTGCGCATTTCTTCGGAACGGAGGGAGTATATATATATATATATATATATATATATATATATATATATATATATATATATATATATATATATATATATATATTAGAGGAATATATATAATTAGATTAATTGTACTATAACCATAAAAAATAAGTAATCTTTATGTCCCTAAACAAGTATACAAATTTCATTTATTGATATTTTGAAAGTGTTTATTTCTATACATTTAAATGAAAAATATGCATATATATTTTATTAATTTTATTTTGATAAAAGAACATTTAGGGATAAATTTTTTCCAAGTAAATAATAAAATACTTCTTAACAGTTTTTTTTTTTCCAAATGATTATTCATTTAGGGATGGAGAAAGAATTACAGATTATAGTATATAAAATACATAGTGCCCCTTAATGCACAATGAATATATTTATGCTTGATATAAAAAATGAATAAGCAACTTAAGTTTATCGACTCATTGTTGCTAAAATCTATAGTTTAAGTATATAAAATAGTATGTACCTTGCATTAGACATGTCCAAACGGTCTCGGTTCCCGATTTTGAAACCCCCGATTTCGGAATCGCCGGTTTCCGATTCCCAAATAGCCGAAATCGTATTCGAACCATATTAATCCGGTTCTAGGTTCCCGATTCCATCCGCCGGTTCCGATTCCAACGGTTTCATCACCATCTAACTTTTTTTTTTTTAAATCCAAACCTCTTAAGATAGTAAAGACGCTAACTAATCTGTTTTTTTTTTTTCACTTGGGGAGTATATTTTTGGGAAAGAATGAGAAGTGGACAAAATTTGGTTAGTATATTATTAAAGATAGAATAAAAATTCTAACAATATTTTTAGAATTTAAATAAAACAACACTACACTACAAGTACAAATACTAAATAAATGCTAAATATTACATTTAACTTATATTGAGTTCCGGTTCCCGATTCCGGTTTCCGGTTCCGGAACCGCCGGTTCCCGGTTCCACCGGTTCCTCGGTTCCCAATATGGTGGATTCGTATTCGAACCGTTTCAATCCGGTTCCCGATTACGTTCGATTCCCGGTTTCGACGGTTCCCGATTCTCGCCGATTCCCGATTTTGATTTTACTCGCCGGTTTCGACGATTTTCGATTCTATTTAGACATGTCTACCTAGCATATCGACTAAAAAGTAAATGGAATAAAAAGTAAGAACCTTTAATTGGAGATAAAGAGTTAAGAGGCACAAAATTGCTCACAAAATTGATTTTATAACAAATAGTTTATATATATAAAATAGTTTAATTTTATATATATATATATATATATATATATATATATATATATATATATATATATATATATATATACTAAAAAGTAAGAACCTTTAATTGGGTTAATTATATTTAAATTACTCCACGTATATCAGTAATTTAGCACTAAATTTTTTTAGTGTATATAGTTGATTTTATGTTGGTTTATAAAAGTTGACTTTGTACATTTAAAAGTGAAGCAAAAGTTTTTAAATTTAAATGATTTTTCTAGTAAGGGGACCCTCCCGCTCGGGGCACGAGCTAAGATTTCGAATTGAAGTCCCCACAAAAGGGCAGGCAGAAGCCGCAAATAAATTAGTTTTGTATGCCATCAAGAGAAACTTGGACGAGCGAGCAGGATGATGGATAGAGGAATTGCCAGCAACCCTGTGGGCAGTTCATACGACCAAGCTTGGACCGATCAGAGAAATGCCCTTTGTGCTTGTTATAAGCGTGCCGAGGAAAACAATTACAGAAAATAAAATACAATAAATAAACTGAAAATACAAAGAGAAAGTTGTTGATGAAGATGCATGAGCCCAATGAAAATCACTGTCTCCTTAAGACATATCCGTCCCCTCACCGAGTGTGCTTGAGTTAGTTGGGACACTTGTCTCCCAGGATAGAACGTGCGAACCGGGGGCACTTTGCACCTAAGTATCCCGGCGAGCTGAATCGAGCTTGGACTGGATCACCTCTTGATGTTACAATGCAAGCTAGGAGGCCAAAGAATGAAATAGAAATATGCAACAAGAGAATATGGAGGAGGATTGCAAAAATCAAGTGGTTTTTCTCTGTGTGTTTTTCTCTCAAAGTGTTCAAAAAGTTCTTCAACTATTTTTGACTAAATTTGTCAATCCTCCTTATAAAGCCAAGAATCAAAACTCACTAACAGAAAATATATGGTGTTAATTAGGTAATAAACATCATTATACCGAAATTAACAACCATTAATTATAAAATATTAATCATAATGATTTTTCGTTTCAGTTTACCACATTTAATACTGGCTGTTACATATCTGCTCAGGAACTGCTCGGCCGAGTCATTTGCCTTGCTCGGCCGAGCAAGGCTGTCCAGAAACTTTTGCCAGGATCTGCTCGGCCGAGCAAGGCATATGCCTCGGCCGAGCATGGCTTTCCAGAAACTTTGTCATTCTGCCATGCTATGCTCGGGCGAGTCAATCACTCTGCTCGGCCGAGCATATCAGTCAAAGTCAAAGGCATTTTTGATTTACAAAATCAAAATGATTAGCAAAAGGTGGGCCACATACTTTGAGCATTCATATTTAATTAATCCAAAACTCATTTTGGACAAATAAATATTTGATTTCTTGTTCTCATGGAGTAGAACACAAACACATTCACAATTAAGTAATTTGACAAAATTACCCTTTAGGAAATAAACCATTAATTTCCTTCAAAACACACTATTTTTCCAACAATCCCCCACATGAAGGAAATTCATGAGGATAGGTGATAAAGTCCGGCAGTCGAAAACATGCATATGATAGGTAGGGATTTGCCCTTTGAACCTTCCCTTGTAAAAGCATATTTACTCTACTCGCTAATCAGTAGACGCGATGTCCTTGAACTGCTAGCTTTTTGTGTAGCCGATCATATACTTTACACAGGTATCTCCCTAACACAATTCAACTCTCATAGCTGTGTCCATTAATGGCCCTGAATCACAATGCCTGGTTCTGTGAGAAGGTATAAGAATTGAGCCTCACACAATTCTCCTCAAAGCGGCCTCTACTTCTTTCTCACATAGGTGATTCTTTTAAGTAACCCATTTTACTTCACATAAGAATCATTAAAAGCCATAGGCTTAACCTCATTCATCTCGGGATGTCACTTCAAGGAATGAGTATAGGGTTGACCCCCACAGTGACGCTATAAGTCTTTTAACAGTTAGGTTGTCCCTTTGAACCTAGTTCTTGGGATCTCCAGTCAGCTAGGTTGGGTTTTCCGCTGTGTTTAACTTCTCAAGAGGCTTTAATCCCATTCCCAATGTCAACCTTGCAACCATCTCTTTACTTAACCCTTTGGTTAGTTAATCCGCCAAATTATCTTTTGACCTTACATAGCCAATAGATATGGTGCCAGTTGTCACGACCCTAAACCTAGACACCATTTTGGGTCACACGTGGAGCACGTGGGGGGTGGGGTGCATTGCATCTCATATTATGCATTATATGGTATTTGAATTTGTTAAGGGTTTATTGGAATATTTTGCTAAATTATATGATTTAGGTTGGTAATAAATTAATTTTAAATATATAATGTCTAGATGAAAGAAATGGAAATTTGTGTAGTAAAGTTATAATACTTGAAATTTTAAATGAGAAGTTATAAAAGTTGTCGAGAAGCTTGAGTGTAAATATAACTTTAAGATGGTTGGTTGTAGAAGTTGATTCTTGAAGGAGCTTAGGTTTAAATTCCGTTATATAAATCCTTAGAAAAATGCCAGAAGCTTCATTCTCTGTTAAATTCTTCCTTCAGTCCTACGTTTCATCCTAAACCTAGGGTTACCTTCTTAAATTCATTAAAAATCAACCGGTGATCCGTTTTCCGTTTTGATCGCAAATTAACGATCAGGGAGTCGAGTGGAACATTTATAGCCGATCAAAGCTTCTTTTTATTTCGACCTATTTTTGGTAAGTTATTATGATTTCCTTCTATAATTGTTCATAATATGTATAAAGATGATATTATGATGTTAGAAATGAGTTTTGATAGTTTTGGTTCATTTTATTTGGCTTTGACAAGAGGAAGAAAATGGGTTGTGGTTGAATGAAATGGGTTCTTGGCTTGAAGGTTAGGATGGAAGTGGTAGGGTGCATATGTGAGGGTATATGGCATTTTGGTAACAATTATAGGTCACTTAGAGTTGTTATTCTGAGTTGGTAGGAGCTGGAAATGAGTATATGTGGGTTATTCTTGCGTTGGCTGATGTTATTCAACATCAGTAGCAAAATCTGGGGAAGGGAACGACTCGTGCCCTGGAGCACGAGTCGTGACCCTCAGTTTGCACTCGTAGAACTAGTCGTGACACTTAAGGCACTCGTGCGGAATTGGGGCACGAGTCGTGCCATGGGGCACGAGTCGTGCTCAGGACTGTTTTAGGATAGCAAGTTTGCAAGCATTTTAACCTAAGCAACCTAGTCCGGATTTAATCCTTCTTTAACTATAACTCTAGTACAACTGTAGTACTTTACAATGGAATCTTAAATGGTCCAAAATGATAAAGGGAAGGGCTTTAAATATTGTCCTGAAAATGGTTGAAAGTCAATTGTGAAACGTTAACCAAAGTTGATAAAAACTTGGTAAATGAATATGGAACCTTTATAGAAAGTGTTCAATATTATGGCATGGATATGTAGGGCTTACTTGATATATATTGTGCCATATTTGAGTACATATTCATGGTTATTGGTTTATATCGTGCATGAAATATATGTTGCAATGCTTTATTGGTTTGAACATGAGTATTAATACCTTTTTTTTTTTTTTTTAAGGGAACCAGGATGGTACCTGGGAGGATTTTATTAATATCAAAAATTGAATACACGAGGGGGACAACCAATCACTTCTATGAGTGAGATGGAGCCGTACCTCAAAACTAACTATTACAAAATAATAGCCTAACCATCTAGGCTTATCTATATCTATCAAAACATCTATAACAATTCTATACACAGACAAAATTATACACCCTTTTGAACCAACACAATTGGTTTTTTCACTTCTAATCATCCAACCAATATACCACCAAAACTTATTGATATTTTGAAAATCCATATGAACCATAAGGATTTTAATGACTTCCAGTTGCACTCCAACCCAATCAACATGAACACAAACTGCCCAAAACCAGTTAACAACTTTGAAAACAATCCATTGATGTATACCTGAATCTTGCTTCATAGCTGAATGACACAAAATCAAACTGCAACAAACACCCTGCTGACCAATGTTCAAATCCCCAGCAGATTGAAACAACAACTCATATGATTTTCCACAATCCTCAGCAGTCAACAAAAAAGAGCCTCTGTAAAACATAAACCAAAGCTGCCAAAAACCAACAATTTGTTGCCAGACACCAGCAACCTCAATATCCAAATTCTGAATTTTCAGGCTTTTATGAATAGCTTTAACCTTAACACCAGCCACCACTATGAAATGAACCATAACTGATGACAACAACAACAACAACCAACTGGAAAATAGGTGAGTCTGGATCATATGATTTTTATTCACCAGATATTGCCAAAATTCAGCAATTTCCAACCTTATATCAACAGCCATACCCCAATCAACAAAATGAAATTTTGAAGCATAGCTAAAAGCTTCCAAATCCCAGCTTGTAACTCTGACTAACAACAAGAAATGCAAACCTGATTTTTGCTGAAGTTGCCAGCTAATAGACAGAACCAACAAGCTGAATCCAGCCACCAGAGGACCTGGATTATTACAAAACCACCCAAAACAATGACCCCAAGCTACCAACAACCAACTCAGAACTTGCTTTTTGAACAGAATAGCTACTGAATTGCCACAAGCTTTAGCAATAATAACATCAGAACAATTGTTATGCCAGCAAATAACCAACAACAAACAGAATCTGTGCACTTGCTTTATTGCTGATAGAAACAACAACAAACTGGGAATAGCAACCTCCCTCAACAGACTGAACACAAAACATTTGGGATTCCAAGTTGTATCAACAATGAACAGAACTGCCAAAACCATAACCCAAAACTGCTCTGAAAAATGCTGCAAACTGATCAAAATTGAAGCTACAAACTCAGTAATCTGATCTCTAACTACCTCCATCAGCAATCTGAACATAAAACACTTGGGATTCACATGACCAGCCACCAAATAAACTGATTTCAGGTAGCAACCAGCTGAACTAATCAAATGCAAAATAAACATCTATCACAATTTGTTTACCTTCCCTAATCCTTTTGATCTACCCTTTTTTGCTTGAGGGTTAGATTTATTCTTCTTCTTCTTCATATTTCTTGTGACTGGGATTTGATATTCTTCATCCTCATCCTCTTCCTCTCTTTGATTTTTCTTTTTATTTTCAATTTCCTCCTCTGATATACCATAATCCACCTCTTCATTACACCTCATCCTAGCTGTACTCTCCTCTCCTTCTTCAGATAGCATCCCAAAGGTGTTACTAGTATACCAAGAGTTTGCTTTATTTAGATTACAAGCGTCAGAACTCTTTCTCCCACTTTTTTGTTGACTGATCTGTTTGCTCTGCTGTGAACCCCTTGTATTTATTGATTCATCCTCCTTACAACCAGCAGCCTCCATTTCCTTGTCATGCATTTGCAAAAAAAGGATCCTTTCTAATTCATCTGCTTTCCTTACATTCTGATGTGGGACTCCTATCTTTTTCCCATTTGCTTCATGTTTCTCCTTTGAGTTATTTAAATCCGCCACTTGATCATTTTTTCTGCACATATCCCAGATTTGTTTTCCTCAGCTTTCTTCTCTCCTGTCACCATATTGTCACTATTTATTCCATCTTCATCAGTCTGAGCTACTTCATTTTGTCCTACTGGACCTGTTATCCCCCCTTCCTTTTCATGCAATTGTTCATCCCATATTTCCTCTATTTCCCCTTCTTCTTTCTCCTCCACCAAATTATTTTCCTTCTGTTGTATCTCCTCAATTGCTTCCTCAACAATCTTGTCTAAAAACTTCATTTGTTTTCCTCCAATATTAACCTATTTTTCTTTGTTATTTACCTCAGTCTCCACCCCATGATTACTAGTAGATGTCCCATCATCCCCATTCTTATCCACCTCAATACATTGGGTCATTATCATGCTGGTTGATGCTTCTTTATCATTTTTCCTCTCTGTTTGAACCCAAGCTTGTTTAACTTTGTAGTCACCCCTGTTTCCTCCTTCATTGATCATTGGTCTTTTTCCCCTGTTTTCCTTCTGCAATTCCATCTTTTTCTCCATTCTACCTAACTGACTTTTCCCATTTGATTTTCTGCATGTTCCAACAGAATGGCCTAGTAATCCACAACCATGGCAGTAGGCAATATTGCCTTCATACTGTATTTTCTGCCAAAATCCAATTTCCTTAGATTCTCCTATCCATATTTCAGATTCCAATGGCTTTGAAACATCTACTTCAACACAAATCCTAGCATACATTTGATTTGTGAGGCCCAATGTTCTGTTATCTACCCTCAGAAAATTGCCTAATTCATTACCATTACATTCTAGAAGAGCTCCATTGTAAAAAGTCCATGGAATCCCAGGCAATCGAATCCACACAGCAACAGTTGGATTACCATCTAAAGGCTCTATACATGCATTTGTTGATTATGTGAGACTCTTTCGACAATGCAAGCCTAAGATCATCCTCACAACTAATATAGATGCTTACATGCCTCGAATCAATGAGGCTAACAATAAATTCACCTTTCAACCTCCAATTATTCTTTATATGTTCATGAATTTGCATCAAAGTAGGTCTACCTGTTGAGAACTTCAGAACCATGGAATGTCGCAATTTGCTGTTAGCCGCAGTCAGCTCCAGATTTGAAAAAATGATTGCTGGCTTGTTCTCGACTTTCATCTTCCTCCTAGGAGGTAATCTCTCATAGCCTAGGACTCCTTTAACGCCATTGAATGATGGTAATTAGCCTCGAACAACACGAGCGTAGGATTGCGTCAAAATCTGATTTTGCTCAAATTGATTCCCCAAATTTGTAAATTGATGAATTCCACTTGGAGTAGAGGTAGGGATGACATTCGCGAGCAAAACCTGATCGTTTTTATCTGTTGGTTTGGTCATCTCCAGCGAGAAATTGACGGCGGAGAAATTCAGTTTCGCAATTTGCGAATGACTCGAATTCTCCTTTGATTTGTTGATTCCTGGTATAATGTTTGGATTGAAGCTAGGAATTGTGTTTGGGAAGGTCGCTGGATCATTTAAGTCCGGTGGTTTGGCCATTGGCACCGAAATTTGGCCGGAGACGAGAACACGCACTGATCGCACCTTCAGATTGCCCACAGTAAGCGAGAACGTTTTTCCAGGCGCGTTGGGTTTGGGGTCTATCTAATGCCCTGTTGTTGGATTGTTGTTATTCAATAGTGTTTAAATATATGTTGCACTATTGTGATGATTTAACATGAGTAATAGTACCATGTTATGTATTGATATCCCAAGGTGTGGATTTAATTTCAAGTATCTAATATGTGCTTGAATGTGTTTATATCAGCTGATACTTGTGACCGCTCCCCTACTGTGGCCACAGACTGGGGACAACTTTTGTATCATGCCACAAGCCTTACAGATAGCTGTGAGTCTTATGTGGTTCTCTGAAACATGGGTCTTATAAGATGTGAATATGCCTAAGCAGTTCACAAATAAGTGGAGTTTTTACTCCCAACGTAGTACGACTTATTGGTCAGATGAAAAAGGTAAAATGAGGTAACGTAAGGTGTTTACCGCTTTATCAATGTGATTATGAGCAACCTGTTTATGTGTTGCATATTATATGGCATATTGTTGCATTCATAATAGCTTGCTGAGATTTATTCTCACCCCTTCTCCCTTTACTGTTTTTAGATCCCGCTGAGACAGGAGGACCAGACCGGTGAGGCCGGGAAGGAGTTTGGATCATCTTTTTGGGTTGTCAGGGTATGTATGATTTGGGAGTTGGGAGTAGGTGGTGGTTGTTATTCTTTTGGGGAATTTTGTATATAAAACTTTTATAAAACATTTTCAGTATGTTATGTTGTAATAAACCTGGGAGTTGGTTTTGTTTTAAAGTTTGCTTGTGTAAGCCTTTACATTGTAGTGTTTGTAACTTAAACTGGTTATAACTTGTTAAAGCAGGGTAATATATCACCTCCAAGTAGAGAGGTTATTTTGATGTTGATTTGTAAAAGGGTTGTTATACTTTTCAAGTTAATCTAAAGAAAAGTTTTTTTTAAAAGGGGGTGAGTTTGGGACCCTCCATCTTGGGACACGAGTCTATAGGTCCCGGAGTCGGGGAGGCTCTCACACCAGTTGCAAGTAGTTGTTTAATGGTATTATGTCTTCGACGTATATGTCTAGACTTGCCATTATACATATGACTTTGTGCCCTACCAATAGCAGATTGGCTATCGCAATGTATACTAATTGCTGGCACAGGCTTTTCCCATCTTGGAATATCTTCTAGAAATTGGCGTAGCCATTCGGCTTCTTCACCACATTTATCTAGTGCTATGAACTCATATTCCATGGTTGATCTGGCTATAACAGTTTGCTTAGAAGATTTCCATGATATAGCTGCACCTGCTAATGTGAATAAATGTTCACTTGTAGACCTTGAGTCTTTGATATCCGATATCCAATTAGCATCACTATATCCTTCTATCACAGCTGGATGTCTAGTGTAATGTAATCCAAAATCACGAGTATATCTTAAGTACCTTAGTACTCTTACTATACCTTTCCAATGATTTATTCCAGGATTACTTGTGTACCAGCTTAATTTTCTAACGGTATAAGCAATATCCGGCCTAGTACAACTCATCAAGTGCATTAGACTTCCGATAATTCTCGAATACTCTAATTGAGACACAGGTTCATCTCTATTCTTAGATAGATGAAGAATAGGGTCGATTGGAGTACTCGCTATTCCATTGTCATCCTTGCTGAATTTCTCAAGAATTTTATCCGCATAATGAGATTGACTTAACATAAGTCCGTTGGATATTCTAGAAATTTTAACTCCAAGGATTACGTCCGCAAGTCCCATATCTTTCATGTCAAACTTCAAATTCAACATGTCTTTTGTGGATTTGATCATCTTATCACAACTCCCTATGATAAGCATGTCGTCTACATAAAGACACAAAATGACATAGCCATTTTTCGTGATTTTAGTATAGACACATTTGTCACACTCATTTATTTTAAATCCACTTTGCATCATGGCATTATCAAATTTTTGATGCCACTATTTTGGTGCTTGTTTCAAGCCATATAATGACTTTACTAATTGTAGGTGTTAGTGCCCTAGGCCTATAGAGATAGACTTATATGTAATGGCATTATTCATTTATATAAGAGATTGTTTCTTTGATTATTATATATGTTTGCATGTTTATTGTAATAATCGTGTTCCTAGTACTTATGAAGCACTAGTATGAAGTCTAATGGATAATCATGTGATGATTATATGCATGGAGATGCACATTAGATTCATGGGTACTTATTAGAGAACAAGGTACTGGACTTGACCCGTTATGAGATTTATGTCATGGTCGAATATCATAATTAAATCTCATATAGTTATATCATTGATATCCTTTGACCTGAGATTATCATCGTCTTCCACTCGATGAATATTATGTTTGATATAGTTTAACGTTGTCTTTAACCGGACAATAATAAGGGCTATTATTGGCATGATATGATTCTTGTTGGGAAGAATGATAAGTCAAGATGGAAATTTGTCCCTCGTAAAGAGAGATGTTTGCTAGGCCACTCGTAAGTAAGATTGATGATGTACATGGCCATGTCCGAATGAATTAATGTGATTAATATCATTCGATTGATCAATTTACTTAGTAACGAGAAAGCATTGAACAATATGAGTTGACGTAGACCATGACTCATGTTCAATATAACATCGTGTGACAATGGGATTGTGATATGTTCTTGTGGGAAATCGAACTTGATATGCATGATGGCTTGCTAGAGTCCGCTCATGTCTTATGAGGATCGATGTGATTGAACTCATTGCCAACATAATATAGTCCTATGGGGTCACACGCATCGAACGAATTGTCAAAAATGAAGAATATGAAATTTTTGTACTCAGGGGACGACTCATCCCCAGGCCAGAACCAACTATTCCCCTTAAGGGGGACTCCTGTATCAGAAGCTTGGTGCCAGGGGACGACTCGTCCCCTGGGGGACGAGTCGTCCTGGCCACTGACCGACGCGAAATTGACTTAAATTAGGGTTTTCGCGAGGGGAAAAGTTTTATAACGTATAAATACAAACCCCTGGTTGCCCTAGCTGTCATTCTCATGTTTTGGGTTTAGAGAAACACAAAAAAGAGAGATTTCAATTGAGAATTGAAAATCAAAACACAATCCAAATCCATATTTCTTCATTGATTGAAAGGAGATTTAATCAAAGGATCTAGCAATCCACCTAGAATTGTTCTAGGGTTCGTTCAACGCGTGGATACACATAGAGGATATTCGCCAATCAAGATCTAAAGTTCGTGATTCAAGAATCGTTCATCGAAGATTCGCTAGTTCTTCAATCTGGAGTTGGAACGCGTTTATCAACGACAAAAGCACACAAGGTTGGTAATTCTATTTCATTCTTCTTAATTAATCATCTAGAACGGATTCTAGGGCTCCGGGTTTTCGAGTTAATTTTGCATTCTTCCGCTGCGCATGGACCCTTGAAACCCAACACTAATTTGCACACCTTATTTTCTTGTCCACGCGCAACAAACCCCTCGGGTTGTTCCATGTAGATCTCCTCTTCTAAATCTCCATTTAGAAAGGCTGTTTTTACATCCATTTGATGTATTTCAAGATTTCTCAACGCGGCAATTGCAAGTACAACTCTTATTGACGTTATTCTCGTGATGGGAGAATACGTGTCAAAATAGTCTAGGCCTTCTTTTTGTCTGTAACCTTTAATTACAAGTCGGGCCTTATACTTATCAATTGTTCCGTTCGCCTTCATTTTTCTTTTGAAATCCACTTATATCCTAGTGGTTTGCTTCCCGAAGGAAGGTCCACTAATTCTCATGTGTGATTTTGCAAAATGGAATCAATTTCACTTTTAATTGCTTCCTTCCACAAAGGTCCTTCCGAAGAGCTAACGGCTTCTTTGTAACTTTGTGGTTCACTTTCTACCATATATTTTAGAAAGTCCGGACCATAGGATTTTTCAATCCTAGCTCTTTTGCTCCATCGAGGTTCCACCTCTTCTTCTTCTCTTTTATCTTGAACGTGTTCGTCTTCTATTGAATCTATTACCCTAGTCGATGAGCTTGCCTCATTTTTTGACTTACACGGGAATATATTCTCAAAGAACGACACGTTTACATATTCCATTATAGTATTTTTGTGTATAGCTTCAACTTTTGAATCATACACAAGAAATCTGTAAGCACTACTGTTATGTGTATATCCAATAAATATGCAATCAACAGTTTTAGGTCCAATCTTCACCTTTTTAGGAGGAGGTATGGTTACCTTTGCAAGACACCCCCACACTCTCAAGTGTTTATAACTTGACACTCTTCCATGCCATAGTTCATAAGGAGTTTTGTCTTGTTTCTTTTGGGGTATTTTGTTTAATACGTAGTTAGCCGACAACATGACTTCCCCCCACATGTTATCCGGTAATCCCGAACTTAATAACATGGCATTCATCATTTCTTTTAATGTCCGATTTTTCCTTTCGGCAACATCGTTTTGTTGGGGTGTATAAGGTGCCGAGGTTATATGTTTAATTCAACTTTGAGCACATATTGCTTCAAATGGAGATTCATATTCACCACCTTTATCACTTTTTAGCACCTTAATTTTTCGGTTTAATTGATTCTCAACTTCGTTTTTATAGAGAGTAAACTTCTTTATAGCTTCATCTTTACTTTTTAGAAGATACACATAGTAATACTTTGTGCCATCATCTACAAAAGTTATGAAGTACTTATTGCTGCCTCGTGATTGTGTTGATTTAAAGTCACATAAGTCCGTGTGAACCAATTCAAGTGGTTCACTATGTCTTTCAACTGAATGGAATGATTTTCTTGTTAATTTTGCTTCTACACAAATTTCACATTTTTGTTTGCAATCAACTTTAAACTTTGGAATAGAATTTGATTTTGTCAAACGACTTATAGAATCAAAATTAACATGACCAAGTCTAGCATGCCGCAAATTAGATGACTCAAGCAAGTAAACGGAAGAGATATTTATATCATTAGCTTTTGGCTTAACAACCATTACACTTAACTTGAACAGACCATCATTGACATAGCCTTTACCGACAAACATTCCACTCTTTGACAAAGTGACTACATTGGACTCAAACACAATACGAAAACCATGATTTATCAAAAGCGATCCGGACACCAAGTTCTTCCGGATATCGGGCACATAAAGCACTTTGTTGAGAGTCAACTCTTTCCCGGATGTCATCTTCAAGACCACTTTTCCTTCACCTTTGATCTCGGAAGTGGCTGAATTCCCCATGAATAGCTTCTCGCCATCCATAGCAACAAAGGTACTAAACATGTCTCTGTTGGAGCACACATGTCTAGTCGCACCGGTGTCAATCCACCATTGATTTGGGTTTGAACCCACCAAATTCACCTCGGAAATCACAGCTGCGAGGTGCATCTCGGACACGTCCCCAGCAATGCCTTCCACCATGTTTGCCTCACGAGCCTTCTTTGGCAACTTGCAAGCATGAGCCTTGTGGCCTTCACCACCACAATTGTAACAAGTTCCTAAGGACTTCTTCTTGGAAACACCACCTTTTGGTCCCAAGTGGGAACGCTTGGAAGTTGTCACATCACAACCTTCCCTTTTCCCTTCCCAAAGCTTTTGCCTTTGGAGCTTTCACCATGCTCCACCATATTGGCCTTAGCGACACTAGAAACAAACTTTTTCTCAGCGGCTCTATTGTTCTCTTCAATACTCAAACGAAGGATGATTCCTTCCACATCCATTTTCTTTCGCTTATGTTTAAGGTAGTTCTTGAAATCATTCCAAGATGGAGGCAATTTCTCAATGATTGCAGCCACTTGGAAGCTTTCACTTATCACCATACCTTTAGCATAAATCTCATGCAAAATGGTTTGAAACTCATCAACTTGAGATTTCATACTCTTGTTGTCCACCATCTTAAAATCAAGGAAACGGGCAACAATGAACTTCTTTGTTCCCGCATCCTCAATCTTATATTTGTGGTCCAAAGACCCCCACAATTCCTTTGCAGATTTCTTTTCATTGAACACATTGTAAAGAGAATCTGAAACCGAATTTAGGACATAGTTTCTGCACAAGTATTCCCCATGCTTCCATGTTTCAACCGCAGCCAAGGTTGTAACATCGGTTTCTTCTTCACTCACCTTTGGCATATCCTCTTTCAGATATTTTGCCAAATTCAAGGTAGTGAGATAGAAATGTATCTTTTGTTGCCAACGTTTAAAATCGTGGCCAACAAACTTCTTGGGTTTTTCCGCATGAGGGGTCGGGATATGATCGGAATATGGATCGTAGGAGGATTTGTCACAATATTCGAGCCAATTCCGTTTCCAGTTTGGGGTCCAGTTTGGGATCCAATTTGGGTCTCCACGGTGTTGTTGTTAGTCGCCATCTGAAACACAACAACTTAGTTAGTATTTTCTATTTAAAATATTCTGCAATCGACTCCCTCGATTAGGGAATATGTCTTAAGATTGTTAGAAGGGTGCCGAGGAAAACAATTATAGAAAATAAAATACAATAAATAAACTGAAAATACAAAGAGAAAGTTGTTGATGAAGATGCATGAGCCCAATGAAAACCACTGTCTCCTTAAGACATATTCATCCCCTCACCGAGTGTGCTTGAGTTAGTTGGGACACTTGTCTCCCAGGATAGAACGTGCGAACCGGGGGCACTTTGCACCTAAGTATCCCGGGGAGCTGAATCGAGCTTGGACTGAATCACCTCTTGATGTTACAATGCAAGCTAGGAGGCCAAAGAATGAAATAGCAATATGCAACAAGAGAATATGGAGGAGGATTGCAAAAATCAAGTGGTTTTTCTCTGTGTGTTTTTCTCTCAAAGTGTTCAAAAAGTTCTTCAACTATTTTTGACTAAATTTGTCAATCCTCCTTATAAAGCCAAGAATCAAAACTCACTAACAGAAAATATATGGTGTTAATTAGGTAATAAACACCATTATACCGAAATTAACAACCATTAATCAGAAAATATTAATCATAATGATTTTCCGTTTCAGTTTTCCACATTTAATACTGGCTGTTACATATCTGCTCAGGAACTGCTCGGCCGAGTAATTTGCCTTGCTCGGCCGAGCAAGGCTGTCCAGAAACTTTTGCCAGGATCTGCTCGGCCGAGAAAGACATATGCCTTGGCCGAGCATGGCTTTCCAGAAACTTTGTCATTCTGCCATGCTATGCTCGGGCGAGTCAATCACTCTGCTCGGCCGAGCATATCAGTCAAAGTCAAAGGCATTTTTGATTTACAAAATCAAAATGATTAGCAAAAGGTGGGCCACATACTTTGAGCATTCATATTTAATTCATCCAAAACTCATTTTGGACAAATAAATATTTGATTTCTTGTTCTCATGGAGTAGAACACAAACACATTCACAATTAAGTAATTTGACAAAATTACCCTTTAGGAAATAAACCATTAATTTCCTTCAAAACACAATATTTTTCCAACAGCGCTTACATATGAATCAGAAGTTATGGCTCCATCCGTGCTTGCTATCCCCACGGCCCGAGTAGCCTTATTCAGAGAAGACAAAAACGAGGAGAACCGATTGTTAGACTTGGACTTGTTGGACGAGAGAAAGATGAAAGCACACCAGATCGGTCAACTACAAGCAGAAAACTAAGGGATATCATGACAGGAGGGTACACAAGAGAGTATTCAAGGAAGGAGATTGGATCTTGCGCAAAATTGAAGCAACAGGGTGCAAGACCGAGCAAAATAAACTATTGCCCAACTGGGAAGGACCGTTCATAGTGGTACGCGTCATCAAGGAGGGAACTTATATCTTAAAGACACCTGAAGGAAAGGAGCTCAAAAACCCATGCCATTTAGATGACCTCATTAAGTATTTGAGTTAAGTACCTATTTCGTTCCCAAGCTATAGTAACTTTTTCGTTCTCGTTCTAAATGTAATTTTTTTTTTGTTTTCCCCATTGCCTCATATTTTTTTTTGTTGATGTCGTCCTTCCGTTAGGGTTCCGTCCATAACACTGTTAAATGATGCTTATATGGCATGTTAACTCATTAAGATGTGGACTTGGCCTAAAAGGTTGATAAAGTTAGATGAGTTGGAATTAGTAAGTAGTGAAAGTTTTTATTTTTAAAGTCGTTGGCCTAAATAGTTCAAGTATAAAATTTATATTAACAAATTTTATTTACACAATTTATTAATATTTATATTAATAATTTTTTAATAAAATTTATACTTACAATTCAAATTAATATAAAATTAAAATTTATATTAACTAAAAATTATGAATATTATTTTTTAATTTGAAACAAACTTTTAATTAAGATATATATCAAATTTTAAATTATAATATTATCTTTTGTCATTCAATTTGAAACAACACACGGCACCTCTCCACCACTGTATCTAACACCAGCTGCCTACTATCATCGTCCCTAACACCAACGACTCAACTCTACCATCTCCAACACCAAATTCTAACACCGCCATCTCTGAAACAGCGCCAGATCCAAAACCAAAATCGAAAAAATGAAAATAGTTAATTGTGAGTCATGTAATAAAATTAAACACGGTGAAAACAAAATTAAATCCATCTGAGAGGGTGACGGCTTGAGATGAAGGGGTCAGAGCTTGGTGGTATCTGAGAGATAAAGGACAAGGGAGATGAAGGGCCGAAAGGGACGAGGAAGGAAGAAAGGGGGCATTGACTTACTGAAAGGAATAACCCAAGTATTTGCTCGGGTCATATCCCATGGAGTCCCACTCGGCTCCTCGTTATACGGAGGCCCAAGTTCCTTGTTGGATAGGTTTGCGTGGAGGCCTTGACACGAGCACGAGCTCGGATGACCGTTCACAAGCCTAAGTTCGGACCCAGATCCCTTGGACCATGGGGGACAAGTTGGGCCAATCAAAAATGGCATAAGGGTGAGTTCGGTGTTGACCGAGCATGAGCACGATTCACATAAACATTACCAAATATAATCCAGACCTTGCTCCTCGGCCCAAGCCGAGCAGAGGATCCTTCAAGCCGATCAAGATTACGCTCGGATGGTCCAATTCAAACAAGGATTCCAACCTACAAAGGACTCTAAGACTGGCCAATATACACTTTCCTAATCCAACTCCAATTCAGATCCCTATTCTTGGGAATTACTTCACCATCCCCTATAAATAATAGACGATATCTGCAAAATCAGGTCTATTATACTCTCTATTCTATTTCCCTTATTCTTTTCTTATTTTTTCTCGTCATATACTTACTTTCACGCCGGAGGGACTTCGCCGGTGAAGCCCCAACTTAGTTTATTGTTTGTTCTTCTTTTTCAGGCTAATTTGAGGCAATTCCAAATATACGATATGTTGATTCCGAATGAATTGATCTAATTACAATTTTGGCTCGATCACTTTCCCTCCTTTGTTGAGTTCTTATGATTCTCCTTCTTTGTTAAGGACTTATGATTCTCCTCCTTTGTTGAAGACTTTGTGTTTATATTTGTTGGATAATCTCAATCTACAACACGACGATTATGATAAATTAATTGTCGATTGGTTGCATATTTTTCAAAAAATAATGCATTAGATTTGTTTTTGGATTGAAGGTTTTCAATTGATATTATGATCATCTTCGGGCTTACCAATAATTACATGTCATCCATTTGAAAGCCTTGTGTAAGAGGGTGTTAATAAATGATTTGCCGATGATCAATATCTTTTTTTGTTCATCCATGATTTGTTGAATGTTTTCTCTAGGGCAACTTTTGAAAATACTACTTCCAAATATTGATATCGAGCTTCTATCGTTTGTGAATAACCAGCTTCTAAACATTTACTCTTATTCTTAATGAAATATATAGTATTTACAATTTCACCCCTTCTAATTCACATCAATAAATTCTTTCATTAAATTGTAATCTCACAATTTAATTTTGAACACTTAGCCACCTATATTTCCATATCATTATTGAGTCTATGCCATGTAAGCAACACCATTGGGACCTAAGTAAAATTGGTTACATCATCGGCCACATCGTTGGCTATAATGGGGAAATAGACGAAAATGTGACGGAAGAACTATATGGTTCCACAAATACATACGATAAAATAAAGACTATTTGCCACCATTTTTTTCATATTTATAACACTAGTTTGACCCCCGTGCGATGCACGGACAGTTACTAACAAATAATTTATCAAAATCGAATAAATACAAAAGGAAATAAAGATGTTTGTATACATTGTAAAATATTTATTTGAAAATTATATTCTCAATACAAATATCAGATTGAATGTCACTAAAATAAATCTAGTGTTACATTCCTGCGATGCACGGGGAGTTATTGATGCTGAAGAAGATGGTAATTAAATAAAATGACTAAATGAGAGAATTTTTTTTATACATTGTGAAACACAGCTTTAAAAGACAACATTGTCGGCGCAACTGTCGAAAGAGGAAGGAAGATCATCATTACATATCAATATATTCGGACCATCGGGATTGTGCACTTTTTTTAATGTGAAATATAATTGAAAACGACAAATGACATAGTATCGATTTAAAAGGAGGTCAACAATGAATAAATATTGACCTTTGAATTTTATTAATAGTCATAGCATAAAAAGAATACAATAATACAAATACCTTGAAATGAAAAATATACACTATATCGTACAATTTAAAATATTTTTTTTACATTGAAATGAAAAATATACACTATATCATACAATTTAAAATATTTTATTTTACAGACAATAATGAGACATTAATCAGATATAAATATAATCTAATAAATTAGTCATTAAACTAAGAAATAAACAGTTTTTAGAAAGTATAAATTGTATAAGTCTTAAAGCCATTTACCAAGAATAACTTTTAAAAGATGGATATTAAAAAAAAAATCCAAAGAAGCTGATTGTTACAACAAAACTCCCTGAATATCACAAAAAAAATTCTTTTATTTTTAAATTTTAATTTTAATTTGTAATTTGAAATTTGTAATTTTTAATTTTTAATTTTTATTTTTTAATTTGTAATTTTTAATTCTTAAATTTTTATTTTTTATTTTAAAATTTTATATTTTAATTGAATTTGGATTAATTTATATTATTATTTTTAAATGTTAAAGAAATCGGATAAAAAAATCTGAAATTCAATCGGCCAATGAACTGATACCAAGTGTCCCATTTAAATAAAAAAATATAAAAATTCACATGCATAGACGCGCCTCTGTACGCGCGTGTATGGCACGCGTCACTTTTCTGCCAAAAATATATAACTAAAATACAAATTTAGACTATCTTTTTTTCTTATAATATTGACATACACTTCAATCAAAATTTTAAAAATGATGGCCATCTTTCCCTATATTCGTCTTTATAAATACACAATTTTCTGAGAAGAATTGAAAAATCGAACAATTTATTAATACTTTATTTAGTATGCTTAAAAGTTTTTTTTTTTAAAAAATAAATTAATTGTACTCCCTCCGTTTCAGACTAAGGGTTCTACTTTCCCTTTTGCTTCGTCCCAGATCAAGAGTTCCTTTCAATAAATGACAAGTTTTTGAATATATTTATACCCTTATAATTTAATATATTTACAAAAAAATCATTCATTATACTTATACCCTTATAAAGTTAACATATTTACAAAAAAATCAATCATTAACTTACTATTCCTCCCACTCATTCTCTCTCCTATTAAAAAACCAATCATTAACTACTATTTCCTACCCCATATTACAAAAAAATCATTCATTATACCCTTATAAAGTTAACATATTTACAAAAAAACCAATCATTAACTACTATTCTCTATCCCACATTTAACTTTTATTCATTTTTTAAAAAATTTCTTAAGAAGCGTAAAATCTCCCCCGATGACCCTTGGTCTGGTACGGAGGGAGTATGATATATCGAACTAAAATAAACACAATAACAATATTACCCCACCCCACTTATCAAATAGAACCGAAGCCCACATTCATCACACTCCCCCATATATATATATATATATATATATATATATATATATATATATATATATATATATATATATATATATATATATACTTCCTCTCGTCCACTTACTTACTTTACACTTTCTATTTTGGGCGTCCAAATACATACTTCACACTTTATTTTTTTACTTAAAATGGAAAATTTTTATCACTATTCCCTCCACCCATTCTCTCTCCTACATTATTTTAATACTCACAACACCATTATAATTTACTATTCTCTCCACTCATTCTCTCTCCTATTTTACTTTTACACTCACAACATTTATATCATTATTTTTTTCCTTAATTCCCGCGTAAACAGTAACTGTGAACTAACTAAGTGGACGGAGGGAGTAGATATATATATATATATATATATATATATATATATATATATATATATATATATGTGTGTGTGTGTGTGTGTGTGTGTGTGTGTGTGTGTGGATATATTATTATTATATTAAATAACCCTATATACTTTATAAATACAAAATGATTTTGCTCATAAAAATTCAACACCATTTCAATTCATCATCCTATACCCTACAACTTTTATTTTATATTCTTTATTTCTATGATTAGTAAAATTATTATTATTATTATCATTACCATTTATAATTAAAAATAAATAATTACAACTTAATTAAAGTTTCACTAAAAAGTTATTGAAAAATAAAAAAGGAAAATTAACAAAGGATAATTAAGAAATTTATATTTAAAAAAGATGATTTTTTTTTTCTATATCCAAATCAAATGAAAGAAGTTTCTATTTGAAAAGAGAAAAAAATTATGAATTATGGTGTAAATTGTTTTTTAAAAAATTATTTATTTTTAAAATAATTGAGATCAAAGAAATGGGTAATTTTTTTTTGAAATAAAACCATCCAATGAGCAGGTGACACGTGAATTTTCAAATATTTTCAATTATGCCATTGATGAAATGACCAAATTGCCCTTTAAAGATTGGTCGACACGTGTCCAGAAATTAAAAAAAAAATCCTCACGACGCTCTAATTTCGCCCTATAACAGATTGTCACGTGTATATTCAGCCTTGTCATTTGCAATTTTGCCACGACGTGAAATGTCCAAAGTGCCCTTCAATGGCAAGTCAAGCTACCGTTTAGAACCCCATTGTAATTGTATGACTATTATCTATATGAGTAACTATCTCCATTTAGCATAATTTTCAAAAGCCTAAAACTAATAACATTTGTGTTAAATGAAAAAAAATTCCCCAAACCCTCCACTTCCTCATCAAACTCAACCCACTACTTACTCACCCTTTTTTAAAATACCAATTTATATTATTTATATTTCTTAGAATATTGACATGCACTTCAACCAAAATTTTAAAAATGATGACCATCTTTCCCGATATTCGTCTTTATTAATACTTTATTTACTATGATTCAATTTTTTTTGAAATAAAATAAATAAAATGTTTGATGTATCGAATAAACTCAATAACCTTATTACCCCTTCTAACTCATTATTCTATACCCTATCAATTTTATTTTATTTTATATTCTTTATTTTTATAATTAGTAAAATTATATTATAATCATTATCATTTATAATAAAAAAAACTTGACACTTAATTAATTTTGACTAAAATCATATTGAAAAATTAAAAAGAAAAATTAACAAAGGATAATTAAAAAATTTATATTTAAAAAAATTGGTTTTTTTTTCTGTGTCCAAATCAAATGAAAATAGTCTCTATTTAAAGAGAAAAAAAAATTATGAATTTTGGTGAAAATAAAAATAAAAATAAAATTAATTTATTATAATATAATTTAGGTTAAAGAAATGGGTGAAAAAAAAAAAAACGAAATCCAATCATAGATCAACATTTGTCCAAACCAAAAAAAAAACAAAAAGATGACTTCACGAGCCTTTGTCCACGCGTGAGTACACGCACCAATGAAATGTCCATTATACCCTTCACCAAACGGCCGACACTTGTCCAAAGTTATTTAAAAAAAAAAACTCCACCAATCACATCTTGCCACGTTTATTTTCTGCCTTAGTAATTGCCATTTCGCCATGATATGAAAAGTCGAAAATACCCTTTGATGGCCAAAAAATTACCACAATCTTATTATTATATTTATTATTATATATAGATAGATTTTTTTTTAATAATAATGTATAATCAAATAAAAAAATTAGTTTGAACAGAGGTAATAGTTATTCTGATTTTAATTGGTTGGGTCCGGTTAAAATTTTCTTCCGTAACCTTCCCAAACTGTGAGCAGGTCACCGTTTAAAAACGAAACAAAAAACTGAGAATACGTCATAGGGGCTTGTTTCCACAACACACCAGGCGAATCATAGGTCTCCACGTGTAAAATATATAACGTGTCATTTTATAATTCGCCAACTCTGTAACACACCACGTAAACTCTTCTTCCCCGAAGACACTAGTGTCTATAGTCAAAAACACAACTCCTCCCCTAAACCTTTTATTTTTCCCGATTTACTATTTAATTTTATTTTCTCCTCAAAATCCAGACGATCAATTCTAATATTCGTTCAATTTCAAATTATTTCTCGCGCAAATTCCATTTTCTTCGTTGTAGAAATCCGTTGATGAGACGTTAACAATCGAAATCGAAGAAAAGAGATTGATTGATTGCAGCAAGCAATGAGGAGAACAGTAATGGCGGCATTCACGTTTGTGTTATCGTTGTTGCTGTTAATCCAGACAGTTCCGACGAGATCAGCTGTATCAAGCATTGATCTCGGTGCAGAATGGTTGAAAGTCGCCGTAGTGAATCTAAAACCCGGTCAAACTCCAATTTCCATAGCGATTAACGAGATGTCGAAGCGGAAATCGCCGGCATTGGTCGCGTTTCACGGCGGCGATCGCTTACTCGGCGAAGAAGCCGCCGGAATTACCGCAAGGTATCCAGACAAGGTGTATTCTCAGGTCCGAGATTTGATTGGCAAGCCATTTGTTTACGGTAAAAGGTTTCTGGATTCCTTGTATTTGCCGTACAATGTGGTTGAGGATGAATCTAGAGGTACGGTGGGGATTAAGACTGATGATGGAACCGTTTATTCGGCGGAGGAATTGACGGCGATGTTGTTGACTTATGCTTCGAATCTGGCGGAGTTTCATTCTAAGGTGCCGGTTAAGGATGTTGTTATTACGGTGCCGCCGTATTTCGGGCAGGCTGAGCGTAAGGGTTTGCTTCAGGCCGCTCAGTTGGCCGGGATTACTGTGCTTTCTCTGATTAACGAGCACTCCGGAGCTGCCCTTCAGTATGGTATTGATAAGGATTTCTCCAATGCTTCTAGGAACGTTATTTTCTATGATATGGGCTCGAGTAGCACTTATGCTGCTCTAGTTTATTTCTCGGCTTACAATGCCAAGGAGTTTGGCAAGACTGTTTCAGTTAACCAATTCCAGGTAATCCATTATTTCCTGTTAAAAGCTCGTTTTGATCTCTTCAATGTATGTAGATTATTGTTTGTATATTGCTGCTGTTAATGTTAGTTGAATTGTTACTTTCGGATGGAAAGTTGCCGTAGTTTTGGTTCATTTAGGCCTCGGATGAGATCCTGCTCAATCTTTGAAAGATCTTAATCTCTGTATTCTTTTAGGATTATCTCCTTGTGCTGCACATCCTTTAGTTGCCTGGTAGACCTGGGCAGGTAAGGAGTTGGGATAGCTCTATGTAGGCAGTAAAGAGGGAAGTATAAGAATTTGTTGAAGCCATGTTTAGGATCCTTGAATAATTTTGTTTTATGTTCTCAGGTAATTATCCAGATAGAGTAGTATCCAAAAAAATGGGCTTCAATTTTCTACTAATTAGCCATATGAGGACTTGGGGGCACTATACATGGCAATACCAAGTCACCAACTATGTAGAATCCTTGCTAGCTGCTTCATGGTCAGAGTTATGGAATAGCTCATGAACATTGTTTAGAGTAACTTGACATGTTTATTACCGCCGTATGATAGTGATTTTTCCCCATAGTTGGCAAATACTAACTAAAAGACCATTTTGTGCAAAAATCGGTAAGCAAAAGTAGTAGAAATATGAATTTCTTGGAACGGAATCATAGCTAATGCATACCGCTGCTTGACTTTGCTATAAAACTAACATGGGGACATGGTCTACTCATGTAAAATACGATAAATCGTTGACAGCATAGGATGTGTGTCCAACTGTCCACATCCCACTATATAAACTTAGGAAAAATTAAAACCTTGATAGCATGGTCCAGTCATGTAATGCAAGATATCGTTTGACAACATGAGATGCGAATCCCTTTCCTTTGGGATCACAAATTCCTTACTTTCCAAAATGGATAGGAAGAGGCTAAACAAAAAAAAAAAAAAAAAAAAGATCCACAAATTCCTTTGGATTTTTTTTTATTTCATTTATGTTTAGTTATACGTCTTCCTTCAGATAATAGGTGTTGCACTTTCCTTTTTGGTCTCTCCCAAAATAAGTGTCACATTTCTTAACAAGAAAATAATTCTAGTGCAATTTTACCATAGCACAAGCAATATATAAACAAGTAAAGCACATTCGTAGAAAGATTGGCAAGTCACTGTGACATTTGGATATTTTTTTTCCTAATAATAATGAGGAAGGAAAGCTTTACTTTACACCATTGTCTTATAAAAAGAACAAAGACAAACAGAATCACTATTATCAAGTATCTCACGTGTCTCTCACTCCTTTCCACTCCTTCCTTTTACCAAACAGGATAATGTGAAAGAGGTTTCTTACCCTACTGGTAAATTTACCTTGTAATATGTCATCCTCCCTTTTTTTTTCTGTTCATATTTCCTTTCATCTTTTGTCCTTTCTGTTTCTTCTCAAGTAGTCTAACAACATGTTTTGCTTTTAGCAAACTTAAGGGCATGACTGGCCCCTACTCACTAAATTTCTTATTGCATGGAAATCTCTCTTCAAGAAATGTATTCTTGTAGACCATTAGGGTCTGTGATGCTCAGACCCTTCACTTTTGCCAAAGTACCCGTGTACAAAGGATAGGACATGGGTGTGGGATGTGGGTATGTGTGTGGCTATTTTACACTAAATTTGGTGTAAAATCTTAAAATTTTGGAGGATCCAACACTCGGATCCGTACCCATGTTGGACACTCGTACCCGAGTCCGAGCATCATAGATTAGGGTTACTCTTGATGCAGGTGTTATTAGTTTGACTTGTCTTTTAGGCTACTGCAAATTGTGTCAATATTATCCTATGCCTACTGCAGAAATTTCTTCGTCAAGAAACGTATTCCACTAGACCATTAGGGTTACTCTTGATTCAGGTGTTAATAGTTTAACGTTTCATTTAGGCTACTGATAGTAAACTGTGTTAATATTTTCTAATGCACACTGCAGAAATCCCCTCTTTAAGAAATGTATTCCGCTAGACCATTAGGCTTAGTCTTGATTCAGGCATTATTAGTTTGACATTTTATTTAGGCTACTGATAGCAAGTTGTGTTATAATCTTTTTGAATGCCTGCTGCAGAATCCTCTCTTCAAGAAATGTGTTCCATTAGACCATTAGGTTTACCCTTGATTCAGGTGTTCTTGGTTTGACTTTTCATTTTGGCTATTGATAGCAAATTGTGTTAATCTCTTCTAATGCCTACTATATTCTTGTACAGTTGTACTAAAATTTCTTGATTATCTTTTAAGTTTCTAACTGTTTGCAACTCAGTTGTGAAGACTGTAGTCTGGAAGAATGCATTTCTGTTGTGCTGCTAATGATTCTCTTTGGTAATTTAAAGAAGGAGATTGAGTTACCGTAAAACGGCTTTTCTAATTTACTCCAACCACACGAAAGGAACTTTATGCACTTACCATGCTAAATTAACTGCTTTGAGTTTTTTTTTTTTAATGAGTGCATTAGCTTCTATATGTGAGACATCAATACATCATACAATTGATTCAAAAAAATATTTTAAAGGCAAGAAGTGAGATTAGTGTCTAGTCTAAACAGCTGCAGTTGTGTTCACATTATGCATAATATTGATCTTTGTTGTGGTAGGCATTGAGTTACTGCACCGCGGCTTTTCCAATTTACTCCAACCTCATGAAAGGAATTGCAATACTTAATGCATTTACCATTCCAAATTGAGTGCTTGGACTTGTGACTTTAATGAGTGCATCGACTTCTATATGTGAGGTATCGTGCAGTCGATTCAGTTTTTTTTTAAAGGGCCAGAAGTGAGATTATCGGTGTCTAGTCTAAACAGCTGCATTTGGATTTACATTATGCACAATCATTTGCATATAATACTGCTATTTGTTGCGGTAGGCATTGCGACTTATTATGAGATTTTATAATTGAAATGCCTGTTTTTTGTCTTTATATATTCTTATTGTATATTATGCTGATGATCTGACAATGAACTTCTATCTGACCTTCATGGTGGTAACTATGAATAGACAGATTAGTTCAAGATCACTATAGTCTATAGGTATTTAATCCAAAATTGTATTTGCAGGGATGGGGATACCTATACTCTGTTGTCTCATAGTACCATTGACTATTTCTTTGTGATATATAAAGAGAACTATCACATGTTCTCCTCTATTGAGCCTTTATCTTCCTTTACTGTCATGTAACATACTTTAATTTTGCAGGTCAAGGATGTCAGATGGGACCCAGAACTTGGAGGCCAAAATATGGAATTAAGGTTGGTTGAGTACTTTGCGGATGAATTTAACAAACAGGTTGGAAATGGTTTTGATGTTAGGAAACATCCCAAGGCGATGGCTAAACTGAAGAAGCAGGTCAAGCGTACAAAAGAAATTCTTAGTGCTAACACAATGGCACCAATTTCGGTTGAATCTCTTCATGATGACCGTGATTTTAGGTAGGTGGACCCATTTAGTTCTTCAGTAATTATTGCCTTGCACAGATATCTATAGGGTCTTACTTTAATGAGAACATAAGTAAAATAGGAACTTAGGAACCAATAACCACCCTTAGATTAAGATAAATCAACGTTTTAGATTAGATCACATAAAAATGTGCGGTGACATTTTTGTAATTTTTTGTTTGTTTTTGTGAATGCGGGGTGGTATTTTTGTGATTTATGTCGTAAGTGTCCGCCTTGGATTCAATAGTTAATTAACTATTGAATCCAAGTGCAATGTCCAAATACGCTTGGATTCAGTAGCTAATTAGCTACTGAATCCAAGTGTATTTGTACATTGCACTTTGACATGCTCGGTCAGACCGGAACGCCGGTCCACGGTTTGACGAAAAGGCCGACCGGAACCGAACCGCCGACTTACCGTTCACGGTTCTGGTTCCTGGCCCGGTTTGCCCATTTTAGACGGTTTTTGTTTATTGTTTTTTTTTTTTACCCAAAGGATATTTATATTTTTTTTTTGTGTGAGAAAAATTAAAATGAATTGAAATGTTCTATTTATACACCCAAAAATATTTTTCAATTTTTTTACTACTCTTCAATTTTCAAAAGGAGACAAGGGATTAAAAAAGACAAAATTTAGACAAGCGACAACACTCTTACACGAGTACATAACACACTACACATGTGTCAAACACACACATACGTTACACACTGTCTGACTTGACTTGATTGACTGTCACACGTACTCTGCGCACACACACAATAGAAGCGATAATATTTTTTGAAAATGAGCCGGTCGAACCGCCGGTTATTATGACCGCCGGTTTAATCGCCGGTTAATACCTTAGGACCGGATTCGAACCTTGAACCGCCGGTTCACGATTTGACCGGTTTGACAGTTTGGCAGTTTCAAAGGTTTGGTCAACGGTTTTAAACCGCCGGTACGACGGTCTGAACCGGACCATATGGCGAGTCTAATTGCACTTGTATTCATTAGCTAATTAGCTAACGAATCAAAGAGTATTTTCAAAATATATTTGAATTCAGTAGCTAATTAGCTACTTAATTGAAGTGTATTTTGAACATTGCACTTGGATTCAATAGCTAATTAGCTACTGAATCCAAGTGTATTTTCAAAATATATTTGGATAAAATAGCTAATTAGCTACTGAATCGAAATGTATTTGAACATTGTACTTGAATTCAGTAGCTAATTAGCTACTGAATCAAACACGCGCTCTAATTAATTGATTATCGTTTTACAATTTCATCCTCGTCTATCCTATTAATTACAAAAATGTCACCGCGTTTTTCTAATAGGAATTTAATCTGAACCCTTGATTTGCATCTTATCTAACGTTTATAATTGGTTCCTAAGTTCCTATTTATTTAGGTTCTCATTTGAGCACCTTCTTATATGTATATCTATAAATATGCATGTGTATACATGTGTGTGTGTGTATACTTCCTCCGGCTTCAATTATAAGCAAAAATAACTAATAGTACACATATTAAGAAAATAGTTGAAGTAGTTTAATTGTCTTGATTTTATAATAAGAACACGTTAAAATTACCAACATATGCTCATATTAAATGTGTAATTAATATTACTCATCTTTGAAAATGAGTAATTAATTAGGGGTATTTTTGGTATAATAGCATTGAATATAGTTGCACTTGATGAGTTTTGCATTGAAATTGATGATATCTATAGTATAAATCACAGTTGTGTTTGCTACAGTAGAGTGAATAGTTTCATTGGCGAAAATTCCCATTTTGCCCTTACTGTTTTGTCCCTTTCCCGTTTTGCTTTCATAATTATCTATGTCGTACGACATGGGTGGTCTTTTTTTTTTTTTTTTTTTTGATATACATAAAAAAAAAAAAAAAAATCTCACGTGGCCTTGGACAAGGGCATGTACTAGTTTGCTTATATTTAAGGCCAAATAAAAATCATTTTTTTGCTTATAATAGTGGCCAGAGAGTGTGTGTGTGTATATATATATATATATATATATATATATATATATGACCGTGTTTTTAGGTTAGTATCATCAATAAGATAAAGTTTGACTTCTGAAATGGGATTTTTTTTTTTGGGACAGCGGGAGAAACCTATTTCAAATGTTATAGCTTGTATGATAGCTACCTAATAGTTATTTATCATTATAACTATAAGTTTCTGAATCTCTTTGCAAGACGCTTTGATCCCAGGATTTGGAGTGTCCTGTTTGTATCATTAACTTTGTTTTTCTGTCATTTAGATTTTTATGCCTGTTGAAAGCTTGTTTTTATTTCAGGAATTTTGATTTCTGATTCCTGTAAAACTAATTTTTATTTTATGTCAATTTGCTAATTTATTCCTTTTAATTATAATAAGAAATCACTTATGATATGTTGTTGAGTATTGAATTAAAAAATAAAAAAATGTTTTCTTTTTCTGTCACAAAAAATGAAAAAGAAAGAAAGGGTAGAAGTTTAATGCATAAAATTGTATCCATAAATTTATTCCTTTTAATTATAATAAGAAATCACTTATGATATGTTGTCGAGTATTGAATTAAAAAATAAAAAAATGTTTTCTTTTTCTGTCACAAAAAATGAAAAAGAAAGAAAGGGTAGAAGTTTAATGCATAAAATTGTATCCATAAAAATAAGAAGATTTCTAAAGATATTTCATTTAATTTCATGAACAAGATCTACGAATCAATCTAGTTGAACTCTTTTAACCTTTTCCCTTCTCTTTCTTCTGCATGCTAGGAGCACAATAACCCGCGAAAAGTTTGAAGAGCTGTGTGGAGATTTATGGGAGAAATCTATTATCCCGCTGAAAGATGTCCTTAAGCATTCTGGTTTGAAGGTTGATGATATTTATGCTGTTGAATTGATTGGAGGTGCTACCCGTGTGCCAAAGTTGCAGGTCTTTCCTACTTCCGGTCCTCTTTATATTAATTGTGTATATATTAGTGATTTTAACAATTTGAAAGAACTTGCATAGGTGATGTATGCTCTCGTATCAACAAAATTGTTTCTATGGAGCATTCTTAAATGCTTTTGTCATTTCCACTTTAGATCTCTGTATTCATTCACCTCATCATTTCTAATTATAGTGTGTTCTTATCTTCTCGTCTTACAGGCTAAGCTTCAGGAATTCCTAGGGAGGAATGACCTTGACAAACATTTAGATGCAGATGAAGCTACTGTTCTTGGTGCTTCATTACATGCAGCAAATTTGAGTGATGGAATTAAATTGAACCGTAAGCTTGGGGTGATTGATGGTTCTATGTATGCATTTACGATGGATTTAGATGGCCCCGATCTTGTGAAAGATGAGAGCACCCGGCAGTTGCTTGTACCACGGTTTAAGAAACTACCCAGTAAGGTAATCACTTTTTCATCAAACATGCTACTGAAGCATAAACTGGCTCTTGAGAATGTTAGTTTCTTTACTTTGTCACTTATTTCATCATCATTATATGTCTCACAGATGTTCAGATCTATCCCCCACAACAAAGATTTTGAAGTTTCACTGCTTTATGAGAGTGAAGACCTCTTACCACCTTGCGTTACTTCACCATTGTTTGCTCAGTATGCTGTTTCCGGACTGGCTGATGTTAATGAAAAGTAAGAGAAGCAATTTAAATAATTTTGCTCTGAGTCTCAAGCTTTGACATTATCTTTGTTCAAAGTAATACATTTTCTATGTAATGTGCTCTATACCAAAACATCCCTTCTTAATGTTGTGAATTACTCCCTCAGGATCAAGCTGCTGAAAGAAAAGGCTATGATAAAAAAATTAGTGTTTGATGTCAAAATAATTCAGAATGTAACTGATGATCTCTATTTTCTTTTGTCCTTTCGTCTTATAGGTACATGACACGCAATCTTTCTTCCCCTATTAAGGCCAATCTGCATTTCTCTATTAGTAGGAGTGGGATACTGTCTTTGGATAGGGCAGATGCTGTCATTGAAATATCAGAATGGGTAGACGTTCCCAAAAAGAATGTAACTGTGGACAACTTGACTTCTGTTACCCCCAATGTAACAGTTGACGTGGACCCCAAAGAGTCAGAAGCCAGTGACGACGTAAATGGGGACGGTGGGTTGAGTAATCCAGGAAACTCCAGTGTGAATAACGAAAATACTATTGAGCTTGGTACAGAAAAGAAGCTGAAGAAGAGAACTTTTAGAGTTCCACTCAAGGTAGATATAGTTTCATCAGTTAACTTCTTTGGAAAAGGAAATTGAGTAAATTAACATAGCTTAATATCTTTCCTACTTATGTGTTTTGTTTTGATTTTTTTTCTTCTGATCTTCTTTTCTTTTTGAGGATAGTTTGTCTTCTGTCCTGAACATTCTATCTTCATTTATGATATAATTTATATTTTCATCATAAGAAGAAATATATTTTCTACTTTTATGCTCTGCACTGTTTTGAACACACCCATTTATCTATTACAGATTACTGATAAAACGGTAGGGCCTGGTGCATCTCTTTCCAAAGAATCTCTTGCTGAAGGTAGACGCAAATTGGAAGCTTTAGACATAAAGGACGCAGATAGGAGGAGGACCGCTGAGCTGAAAAATGACCTAGAGGGTTACATATATACCACTAAAGAAAAGGTTCGATGAATATGCCTGTTTATGTGGTTTAGACTTTAGAGCATTTGTGTATTTGGTTTGCAAGCATTCCTCCTTATTAGAGCTGCAAATGAGTTGATTAAGTTTCCTAAAATATTTTAGTACCCAGGTTTGAGTTTTTTGAGTTGGGTTGAGTCCGTTATCGGGTCCTTTTAGCCCTACTTCGGTTCGTCTTTCTATTTGCAGGGAGTTGTGAAAATAAATAGGGTTGCATGTATTCAATTTATAATTTAAACCATTATTTTTCTGTTATCACTTGCCTTTATGCATGCATTTGATGTGTGGATGTGTGTATCGACACACACACGCACACACACATATATGTTTGAGTAACATTTACATCAGTATGGCAATGTAGTTGACCAATAGACTTTAAGCTTAGCAGAAGTCAAGTAGTGATACAATCTTCTGAGTTACTTATGTAGATCCAATTAACCATTTGAGCCTAAGAAACTTGCTAAAATTGACTTGAGTGATTCCAGCGAGTTGAGTTGGGTGTTCTAATTACCTTATTAGACTTGCAGACCTACTCCCAATTGATATATGTACTTTAGCATGGAGAACTGTTTTAGAAGAGAAAGAATGGCAACGGGATTTGTTTGCACAGGGAACTTTGTCAACCGTTAAATCCCCCAAACAAAATTTATTTATATCTGGCCTTGAACTCAATGCATAAAATTCTCCATTGACACGGAATAGTAATTCTACTTTGTGAAACCTTAAGTAAACGTGCTTAGCCTTCTTTTATCTGTCTTTAATCAATTATATATAATCCAGCATTTATTTTGCTTATTTATCCTGCTTTCATTAAGGCTGATAATTTTGTCTGTTGTTGAAATGATCTGAAACGGTTGTCTTTGCACCTATCATTCTCATTTGATATCATTCTGGTTATTACAGCTTGAATCTGATGAACTCACGAAGGTTTCTTCCGCTGAGGAACGCGAGTCCTTTATTGAAAAGCTTGATGAGGTCTGGTCCTCTCTCAAACAATTTGTGTGTGCATATACCTTGTTGGCATTCCTTTTTTATTTCTATTCTCTTGGTTGATGACGGCAAGGAAATTGGTTTTATTTTTTAGCCAGTCACGTTTTTTTCCCACAGCTTTCTGAGACAAACATCATGCTTTTTCTTAGGTGCAAGATTGGTTGTACACTGATGGCGAAGATGCTTCTGCTACTCAATTTCAAGAACGCCTTGATTTCTTAAAAGCTATTGGTGACCCCATGCTTTTCAGGTTTGTTTCCAACATTGTTGTTGCAACTCCGACATTCTTTATTTTCATTTTAGAAAGCTTACTCTTAACCAATATTTGATTTAGATACAAGGAGCTCACTGCTCGGCCAGCAGCATCTAAACATGCTCGGCGTTACCTTGAAGAGCTAAAAGAGGTAAGCACCATCCATTAATAATGGGTTGAAATCTAAATCTTTTGTTGTAGCTGATGCTTATTATTCTAAATGTCTGGTTTGGACAGACGAAGTACGCAACTAAGTGCACCACTTACTAAAGTGATAATATCAGCAAGACAACACAAGTGATAAGAGGCTGGGAAACAAAAACTAACATGGACCACGCTAAATAAGTGAAATTAGGACAACCATCCCCAACGATTTCGTGTTTGGGGGTTCACCTCTCAATTGTACAATTTTTGAGGATGAACCTCTTTGAGGAATTATAATATCAGGATAAGCCCTTCTGTTAAATTTGGAATTACATCATAGGAACATCATGCAATCTGCAAAAGACTAAATTGCCCCTCTCTATTATTACTTTGTAAGTTTCTTTAATCATTCTTGCCCACCTGCCTGTCTTCTTCTATTATCTGGCCTAATTGAAACCCTAGCCCCACTTTCTCCAATCACCCTTCAATCTCTCTCATTGATTCTGCCGACCCACCTGACTGCGCCGGTTCTCTTTACCTCCCATACATGTTTAATTATCCTACAACAACTTTCGCGACCATGATTTCTTTCTACCACCACGCCTGAAGAATGCCAGAGCGCCATCCACCCACAAGTACCCAAATTCCTCGCAACGAACATCACCACAGGTATTCACAGACCTACGTAATCTGTGCAAATCTTGGAACTGATACATAGATGCTGTTTTATCTCGGGGTTTCTTGACCCATATCTATCCTAAATCTCACATTCTGTTTTCCTTAGAAGTTATGCTGCTTCTAGAAATTGCTTAAGTCTCATGTTTAGTTGGGGCATGGGAGTTTCTAGCCAAGGGGCATGAAAGATTCCAAATATGTGTTCCGTTCGAGGTCGGTGGTGGCAAAAGAATTTATTTTGAACTGATATTTGCTGAGAAAAACCTATCTGTTTAGCCTACATGGAGTTGTACAGGAGTTTTAGATAACATGTTACAGTAGCTGGTTCAATGGCACTGTTGAATGGTCAGCATGTGTGGATGTGCCGTTTCCTAATTTTTTCATGATTAGGTGTTCGAATCAGTGGATGAAAATTTTGAAGTTTCTGCTATGCCATGATACCTTGTGAAAGATCTAATCATCTACGTTAGACACCTGAGGATGGAATCAGTCTAGTCTCTCTTTTTGTCTTTTTGGGACCCCATTCAGTTATGTTGAATCGACTGTGGAGGGAAATGGCCTCATTGAATGTATCTTTCTTCAGGACGCGACACGTGAGGCCATTCTTATTGGTGAAGAGGAAAATCGTTGATTTATAACTCTTGTATGCTTGGGAATGGTGAAGAGACAGTGAACCACCTACTGTTACATTTTGACATCACCAAAAGGGCTTATGGAGCATTCTCTATCCTTGTTTGACATATAATGGACTATGCCTCTTTCTTTGGGAAGTTCTCAAGCTACTTGGCATGGCTTATGCATTTGAGCTTTGAAAAAAACTTGGGAAGCTGCTCGAAGTTTCATATGTGAACGCTTTAGTGGGAGAGTTTGGGAGTAAGTTTGAGGGAATGGGATCATCACCTCTGTAGATTTTTTTGGAGGATATGGGGTTCGGTACTTAGCTGTTTTCTGCTCAATTTTTGTCTATTCTCTTATTTTATCAGCTCTTGGTTTGTGATTATCGTATCGTGCTCGTACAAAGGTCTCTTTCTTTTGTATGGTTCACCTCCTTGACAACTTTTTCAATTTACATGTTCAGTGGTCAAAAAATAAAGCAGAATTTAAGTATACCACAAAGTGAAGTTCGTTGTAATTATGGCTCAAATGAAAGAAATCTTAATTACCCAGGTGTCCATTTGCATTTACATGGTCTAATGTTCCGTGGTTACGGCGAGTGAGAAAATGATAGCGTACTATTTAGACACTTTCGATTTCTGGTTTTGCAAGACGGTTCTTTCTAAGGTAGTTGTGTGAAGTGTAACCATTCTAATCGAATGGAATCCATACATACAAAGATTTACATCCTTGAAGATAATTATTTGAGATGATAATTACTTGAGATTGTTCACGCAATGTAGTCTGATAGTGCATATTGTACTAAATAATTGCAGTACTATCTGTTAGAATAAGAATTTGCTTGCTACCAGAGCTTAAAGCTGTTGTTACTTGATTGATCTTTGATTATACTCCCCTAACTTGTTTGCAGATTGTAAAAGGATGGGAGACGAAGAAATCTTGGCTCCCAAGAGAGAGAATAGATGAGGTGCTTTGAATTCCTCTGTCTACATTGACTTTTATGCATTTAGTTTTATTTCCTCTGTCACATAATTCATGTTCTGGCTGTGCCTTATGGATAAACAACTCATAAATGAAGCTTCATTTGTAGGTACTGAGTGAGGCGGAAAAGCTCAAGAATTGGCTGAATGATAAGGAGGCCGAGCAACAGGAGTGAGTTACTCTTGTTTTCTCTTTTGTGCAAATAACATATCTTACTTTGAGTACTGTTGCATATTAATTTTAAAAATTAACCAGTTCCTACTTGTTCTGCTTTTAAGGCATATGCTTTTTAGTTAAATACACACCTATACTTGTCCTCTCATTGTCGAGTTTGAGTCCATACGACATTTCATGTTAGCCGACCCCAAATCGTTTTGGGACTAAGGCTTTTGTTGTTGTTGCTGTGTACACCTTTTCTCGTGTTATTATCAACTTCAGGATTTTTTTTTGTTGGTGTAGTTTTTCTGTAAGTGCACATGTACATGGCATGTGGATAATGAACCCTTCGTGCCTGTCCAGCACATAGTTTGGTATTCATTCTCTAACAAGTATTACCTGCTTGAAAGACGTACTTGATTTACGCCATAAAGGAACCTTTTCAATGATGTTCTACTCCCATACTTCACTCTATGATGTCTGAATTTCTAGTTATTGATACACCATCAATAATACTATCAATTGCAAGTTTTAGATCTTCATTTGTATAATTAAATCAACCTAAAATTATTGTTCAAAGTTTCTTCGTAATAAATGCAAAAAAAGTGGGACAATCATTTTGGGATGGAGGGAGTATTCTAATCCTGATGGACTATATGATAACTAAATGATTTTTTTCATTTCCATTACCAGGATTTCCAGCTCTAGCAAACCAGCATTTACATCAGAAGAAGTAGAGGACAAGGTCCTCGATCTTCAAGACAAGGTACTTGCTATACATAAAAGTATTACTCCGTTCCATTCATTCTCTCAAACCTGCTTATTTATATCCAATACTGAAATATGAAGACGTTTCTTAAGGTCACAAGCATCAATAGAATCCCAAAGCCAAAGCCAAAAGTTGAGAAGCCTGTAAAGAACGAGACAGAGAGCAAAGGGGATAAACAAAGCAGCTCAGATTCATCCACTGACGAGACTACCTCCCAGAAGGACAAAACTGATGCCTCTTCTGACGCAGAGGCTCGTGATGAGTTGTGATTAACCTAACTTGACTTGCAGAGGAGTGAATTAATACTGAGGTGAGGATCTTCTTTCCAAAGTAGAATACGAGGAAAATAGGCACAACATTATATGTAGGTAAAAAAATCAGCAGTAATTTGAAACTATATAATCTATATAGCGTTTAGGACAATTTTGAGGGGATTGGTCTTCTTTTACTTTTACCATATTTTTTGTGTGGAATTGTCTTGTCCAATACAATGGGTACTTGCTGAATGCTTCATATTGCTGTTATTTGTCATGTATAATAATAGCAATATTTATGTAATCTGAGCCCATTTTAGTGACACAAATGATTGAAGGAATTGGTCATCTTTTATGGGCTAATGCACAATGAGCTATTGCATACCACTTCCTCTGTCCCACTCTATTTTTTAGATTTTTTTTTAATCTCAAAATTATTGTCTATTTTTTAAAATTAATTTTGATCCTAAATGATTTCTTATAATAGTGTCACACTTAATTTTATACTTGCAAAACTAAAAGTTGAACAATTACAATTTTTTTTTTAATGAAATTTGGCATTTAATCTTACAAAAGTAATCATTTTTTAGAATGTCCAACAACTTAAAAATAAATACAGTATTTATTTTGGGACGGAGTAGGGGTGTAAATGGTCAATTTGGATCAATTTACCGAACGAAGTACTTGGTCATAATATAAGAAATTAAATGCCAAACTGAACAACGAAAATGGTCAAATCACACTGGACCAAATTGCAGTGGGCTCGTCTAGTTTGGTTTAGATCACTGTTAAGTTCAATGCTTTAATGGTCCATATCATAGTTCATTCAGATCATTACTGTTTAAACCGATGAAGGAGAGACAATATGAGAGGTGATGAAGGATGGAGGGGGCAGCAAGGGGTCGTGGTCGGGTTGGGTTAGGGGGCAGAGTAAGGGAGAATTCGAGGAGGGTGGAATCAGTGGCAGAGATGGGAATTTAGGGAAGGGTTGGGGGGGGGGGGAGAGGGGGAAGAAATTTTGGAGCAAATAAAAGATGAAGGGGGTTTGGGGGTAGTGGCCTATTTTTTTATTCTGGGCTATTTAATTGTGATTTACATTAATTAATTGATCTCTCGTACGATTTAACACATGCATAACATAATTAAGAGGGGCAACTGCCCTGCTTGCCCGCATGTAACTCCGCCCATGGTAGAACAGGGGAGTGGGAGAAGGAGAGGTAATGAAGGATGGATGGGGCAGCAAGGGGTCGGGGTTAATGGTGGAGCTTGGGAGGGTGGAGGTAGAGGCGGCGCTGGGAACACTAGGGTTAATGAGTATTAACCCCTTTCTCAAGATATTAACTATTATTGACTCCACACATTGTTTGTTTTGAAAATTGTATATATGATTTTTTTTGATAAAAGTAATTATCTTCTAAATAATTGTACTTATCGAAATTTAATTAATTTAAGTCATCTATGAAAATATTTGCTTTTTGTAAAATTTAGTGGCAAGAAATAATAAATATTTTTGTTACTCACTTTCAAATTTTTTAATTTTGCAATTCTTTTTGGTAACAAATTATTTAGGGGTTAAGTTTATTAGAAAATAGATATTACTTTGGAATAATTATTTTATAAGATAAATATTTATTTTTCTATAAAGGGGTTTTTACTAATAACACCTTGAGATGTGGTGAAATTTAGCAATAAAAACAGACATTTTCAAAATTCGTCAATAAGTACCCGCTAAAAAAGTGGACAAAAATATCCCTAATTGAAATGAAGAAGCCAGAGAGCAGTAGCAGAAATACGAGATTTCTCGCCGAAATGACGGCTCTCGTCACCGGCGGCACTCGTGGAATCGGGTCCTTCATCTTCCCCTCTTTAAATTTCTATAATTTCATTCCCAATTCCCCTATTTCTTCATTGCAATTCACCAAATTCAAACTGTAATTATGATAATAATAATCGATGATCGAAATGTTTTTCAGGCACGCCGTCGTGGAGGAATTAGCTGAGCTGGGAGCGTCGGTCCACACCTGCTCCTGTAACGAAGCTGAGCTCAACCACCGGTTGCAAGAATGGACAGCTAAGGGTTTCACCGTCACCGGCTCCGTTTGCGACGCGTCATTTATACCCCATAGAGAACATCTTCTAGAGAAAGTCTCGTCTCTCTTCAATGGCAAATTGAACATCCTCATGAGTCCTTTTGTTTTGATTCATCATTTACCTATTTGGGTAGTAAAATCAGCATTCAGTAAAGCCTATTAATCGAAAATTAACGCATGTTTGGTTTGTTTCTAATCATTTTGATGGAAGGTATACATAATTTTGATCTTCTAAATGGCCCAAACATGAATAGAGTCTAGAATATCATTTTGGGCCTTTTATGATAATGGCTAATATGATAATTGATTTAGTCCCAAGCCATCCTTATTCATAATGTTATAAATGTGTTGGTTTATTTTATAAATTGAGAATTCTATTTCATATTAATGTTTTATAGGTTTTCACAGTTGTTCATCGTTATGCATTGTTTGTGAAATAATTGTGAGGTGTATTTCACAGTTATTTTGTTTAAACAAATGATAAATTTTTAAATTGTGATGTTTATTTCACAGTTATTTTGGTTAGAGTTTGGTGAACAACTAATATTTTTCATGAAACTTGGACACAAGTTTTGGTGTAAATAATTGTGAATTCTATTTCACAATTATTTAAATAATTGTGAAATAGAATTGGTTTATGTTATAACTGTGTTGGTTTATGTTATAAACTGAGAATTCTATTTCATATTAATGTTTTATAGGTTTTCACAGTTGTTCATCCTCATGCATTGTTTGTGAAATAACTGTGATGTGTATTTCACACTTATTTTACTTAAACAACTGATAAATTTATGAACTGTGATGTGTATTTCACAGTTATTTTGGTTAGAGTTTGGTGAATAACTAATATTTCTCATGAAACTTGGATACAAGTTTTGGTGTATATAACTGCGAATTCTATTTCACAGTTAGTTAAATAACTGTGAAATATAAATTTTTTATGTTATAAATGTGTTGGTTTATGTTATAAACTGAGAATTTTATTTCACATTAATGTTTTATAGGTTTTCACAGTTGTTCATTATTAGAGTTGGTTTATGTTATAAATGTGTTGTAGATTTCTCAGTTATTTATGTCATTTTTTAGAATTGTACATCAAATTTAACAGTTGTTGGTGTTTTTATTAACTAGGAAAAAAAAGGAATAGAGAGAAAGAGTGAGGGAGAATGCATAAGGAGTGCGAAGCAGCATGTTCTAATATTCACCCATAAAGCGCATAAGGCGCTGGTACGTGCGAAAATTGCAGTTAGGGGTATATTTGTCCACATTTTTAGTAGGGAGTAATTGAAAAGTTTTAATAATGCCTGTCTTTGTTGGTCGATTTCATTTGACCGAGGGATTTATTGGTTAAAGCCTCTTCCATAAATTATTTTTTTCTCATGTTTGTGAACAAGGTTCTTTCACTTGGCAATGATCGGACCGGAGTTTCTAGCATTGATTTGCATTTCACTATACTATACAACAAGATTGTATTGCAAGCGCAGATTATGCTGTATCTCACAATGTGAAAAAAGTAAATATTTTCACTTGCAGACCTAAGCGTAAGGGAGGTCATCCATTCCCACGTTGTTTCTTCAGCTCACAATCTCTCAAGTACTGAGTGTAAAAACCAATCCGCTTCACATTTTTCCTTTATCCCAACAGCCTTGGAATTGTCCTGCCTTAACAACCGTCAAACTGAATGATGTTTGGTTTTACCTTGAAAACTCCGAGTGCCTTTATCAGTTTTCCAAGTCTGTGTTTTTGACGAATCTCACTCTAAGTAATTGCCACTTAAACGGATTCATGGTTCTGAATATTTTTTTGTGTCCTCGACTTGTGTGTTAGCGTAATTGAAGGAAACTGATATCAATATCAATTAGGATCACACGAAATCAGCTGGACATAAAATTAGCTTGACAGATTAGCATACTTTTAGCCTTATAAATGTTTTAGTTTTATGTATATTCCATTCATGTACTCAATATTCTGTATATAAAGGAGATCTCTCCAACATTAATGTAATACACACAAAAATTATTCAATCCATGCTTGTTCAGTCCATATTTGTTAACATGTTATCAGAGCTATAATACTATCTCTCAGTTTTTTGTCTGTACTCTCCTGTTGAGACTCATCTACTGTGCACTCCGCCCTGTCCTTGTCTCCACTAAGAGATAATCCTTCTGTCTATTTTCTCTGAAACCAAAAGCTTTTGATGGCACCGCAAAACAAATCTGGGATTTTCTGGCTAATCAGTACACAACCACCGGATTAGCTCATCATTATCAGTTGTGGACTACCCTCCACCATATCAAGCAAGATCCTGGACAATCTGTCAATGACTTTCTGGCTCAAGTTCAACCAATCTGGAATCAACTCACCCATCAAAAATCAGCAAAGATCATCTTCGTCTAGTTCAAGTTCTGATGGCACTGCTTCCAGATTACGAAGCTGTTAGAGCTTCTTTGCTGCACCGACATCCTCTGCCCCATTTTGATTTTGCAATCCAGGAGATATTTTTCGAAGAAACACGTCTCAACCTGGACAAAATCTCACAGTCAGACGTAGCCCTTGCAATGTCTTACTCTCGAGCTTCTCAGAAAACTGGAGTTAAATCTTGTAAGAATTGTGGAAAGACTAATCATCATTTCTCTGAATGTCCAATTATTGAATGTAGATATTGCCATAATTCTGTTCGCATTTTGGGTAACTGCCCAACTCGTCCACTCAAGGCTGACTTTTCCAATAACAAGAATTCTTCTAAGTCCGGTCCTTCGTCCGTTTTATTAACCGATAGAGCATAAATGTATTCACTTTAGGTTCATGGTACATATAGAAACATAACAGTCACAAAATGGTCAGTCTGTAGTCTGTGTGTGTAGATAAATGTTGTTTGTTGATGATCCATTGCAGTAAATAGTAGTAGAATTCGGTGTATTTGTAGAGTGAAAGTTGTATATATAGCCTCCTTTGAGGTGCAGAAAATACATCAAGGAAAATCTCTCCCAGCCGTGTTCTTCTCTCCTTTCTTCTGTTATTCTTCTACTCTAATATAGTATCAGCCTAACCTCGATTTCTTGGCTATTCTTTATTCCTTCAAACCATTCCTACCATGACTACGACACCAGAAACTAATGTATCAGGCACAACTCAGGTCAATACTACGACCAACACCCTCCCAATCTTCTACAATCCAACTGCAATCATGGGGAAAACATACCTCACAAAAGAAAACTACGTAAACTGGAGCACCTTGTTCAAAACACTTCTTCATACCCACAGTCTTCTGTTCGTAATCGAACCCCAACAACCACATGCAACTCTTGCCGATGGTACTACGAACCCTCAACACGCAGTATGGCAGAATGCAACAGATCTAGTTTGTGGTTGGATCAAGGGCACGGTGACACCGACTGTTCAGCCATATCTCAATTCCAGTGTGACGGCACCAGAAGCTTGGGCTGTCTTGGCGAAGAGATTTGGGGCTACATCTGCTCTCCAAATCGAAATCCTAAAAAAGAAATTGCATGACCTCAAGAAGGCTTCTGATACCTCAATTGCAGACTATCTTCTCCGTGCCTCTCAAATTCCTGACGCTCTCACTGCTGCTGGTGATCCCGTCGACGATGCAGTCCTTATCCAGCGTATTTATGGCAGTTTGGGTCAAGAATACAAGGATTTTCTCACATCCTTGACTGCAATCCATACTAGTAATCCTCTAACCATGGACATCGTGACTGATCTATTGCTCAATGAAGAGATGTTGCTTCAGAAATTCTCCACTCCAATTGTTCAGACTACAGCGCTGATTGTGGCAAACCCATCAACATCTTCATCTCCTGCGGTGAATTTTGCTAGTAATAGCGGTAGTGGCGATCAGAATTGCGGTAGAGGGTAGAATCGAGGGGGTCGCGGTGGTACGAACAAGCATCATGGAAATCACAGTAATAGAGGCAACAATAGTAACCGTGGTAATTGGAACAATAACAATGGCAACTGGAACCATAATTTTGCTTCTGTCTGTGGGCAGAATTGGGGCCGTGGGGGTTTCTCACCAGCGCGTGGGGGTCATAATGGAAGTAATGGGCCTGGTATTCTTCCATCCCCAAGTATCACATGTCAGTGGTGTTTTCAAGTTGGACATGATGTTCGTGACTATCGAGAATGTCAGCCAAAATCTGCATACATGGCCTACTCAGACCCGTATATTCTGGATTCTGGTGCAACGAATCACATGACTCCAAATCCTAAGTCCTTCTCCGGATCTTATCCATACTCAGGTACGGATGCAGTTATTATTGGTAATGGTTCTAAGTTAAAAATTTCGCACATTGGTAATTCTTTTGTAACTGTCAATAATCGCTCCTTCAATCTTCATAATGTTCTATATGTTCCACGCATTCATAAACCTTTATTATCCATTCGTCAATTTTCTAAGGATAATAATTGTTTTTTTGAACTTGACTCGTGTGGTTTTCGTGTTAAGGACAATTGGATGAAGGAGACTATCATTACTGGCAGTAATTTCGGTGGCCTATACAAGCTTTCTTTCTGTTCAAAGTCACAGAATAATCCAGTCGCCCTCCTTGGTGAACGTTCGAGTCAGGATATTTGGCATGCCCGCTTGGGTCATCCGTCAACTCCGATTTTAAAGTTTTGTGTCATCAGTCTAGTCTACCATTGAGTCATAAAATAAATGAACAACATTGTTGTCACTGGTGTCCGCTAGGAAAGTCTAGCAAGTTGTCTTTTTCTCCCAGAACATTTAATGCATCAAATCCTTTAGAAATGCTACATTTAGATGTTTGGGGCCCTGCCCCCGTTCTCTCTATGAATGGTTTCTGTTTTTATTTCTCCATAGTTGATGACTACTCTCGTTAGGTATGGCTTTTTCCCATAACTCATAAATCTGATGTTACTCATATATTTTCCACCTTTAAAACACAGATTGAAAATCAATTATCTTGTCGTATTTCTGCCATACATACAGTTAAGACTATACAAACTAATGGGGGAGGTGAATTTACAAGTCGGGTGTTTACATCTTTTCTCCAAAGAGTGGGTATTAAGTACCAAATTACATGTCCCTACACCCCATAACAGAATGGTGTCGTCGAACGTAAACATCGTCATATGGTAGAAATGGGATTGTGCCTTATGGCTAAAGCCAAAGTTCCTTTTAAATTTTGGCTTGAAGCATTTAATATTGCCGTTCATCTTATAAACAGACTTCCAATGCGTCAACATAAGTTTGTGTCTCCCTATCAAAAATTGTGGAAACTTAAACTAGATTATCGTTTCCTTAAGGTATTTGGTTGTTCTTGCTTCCCGCATGTCGTTCCTACCAATGCGCATAAACTTATGCCAAAATCAATTCACTGCATCTTTCTTGGTTATGATAATGTTCGTAAAGGTTATCGTTGTTTGGACTTACTTAATGGCAAAGTATATTTATCAAGACATGTGGTATTTGATTAATTGAGTTTTCCTTGGCAAGACAATGCAATAAATAAACTGTTAACAGGTGAAAACGGAGCACATTTCGGTCCTTATGTTCACTTGGATCATACCGCAGCTGTTCCTATTCGATCCAGCCCATCTACCAGCTTCACTACTGCAAAAAGTATGTCGTCTACTCAGTGTGGTCTCTCTCTCTCTCTCGTATGGATATACTCAGTCAGTAGGACCTGCTCCAGTTCAGCGATCCTCTCAATCCAGCAATAACAACCCAGTGCCCCTGCAGCTTCCGACTATGTCACCAACTGCCACTGGAGTTTTACCAACTGACAATGAAACATCGTCTGATTCTCCTATCTCCCATGACACCCCTGGTACTACAGCATCTGCAAATGGTTCTACATCCAGTTCTGAAGTTGTAAGTCAGCGTACCTCCTCTTCCGATACAGGTGATGCATCACATACTCCTCTCCGTTACCGAACACTGTCAGAGTTATATGATGTCACTTCCAAACATACATTGCCGTCTGCATTTGTTTCTATTCAAAATGATCCTCTCTCTTATGAGCCATGAACATTTAAACAAGCATCTAAATTTCCTCATTGGAAAACGACAATGAAGAGGAACTCACATCCTTTCATCGAAATCAAACATGGTCTCTTGTACCATTTCAACCTCAGATGAATGTCATGGAGTGTCTTTGGATATTTAAGGTCAAACGAAAGGCAGACGGATCAATTGAGCGACATAAAGCCCGACTTGTTGCTCAGGGCTTTACTCAACAAGCCAGACTTGACTATGATGAGACGTTTAGCCTAGTTGTGAAACCTTCCACCATTCGAACAGTTTTATCAGTTGCCCATTCTCGCAGTTGGGACATTAAGCAACTAGATGTTCGAAATGCATTTCTTAATGGTGTTCTTAACGAAGAGGCTTATATGAAGCAACCTCCTGGTTTCATTGATCCCTCTCGTCCATATTCGGTTTGCAGGCTTCACAAGGCCCTATATAGGTTGAAACAATCACCTCGTGCGTGGTTTCAACAACTTCACAATTTTCTTATTCGTCACAAATTCTTCAACAGTCAGTCTGATTCATCCTTGTTCATTCGGCATACCACAGATTCCACTACCATTATTCTAGTATACGTGGACGACATCATAATTATTGGATCCTCCTCTTCCGTTGTTTCCTCAATTATTAATGATACTTGTGCAACATTTGATAGTCGCCGTCTTGGTGATCAAAGCTTCTTCTTGGGTCTTGAAGCTTCCCGGGATAAGGCGAAGTTGAGTTTGTGCCAGAAACGATATGCCGTCGACCTTCTAGATCTTTTCAACATGTCTAACTGCAAGCCATCTTCTACTCCATCCACCCCTCACTCTCGGTTGTCAGCTCACGATAGCGACCCATTGTCTGATCCAACTACATATCGTATTCTTGTTGGTGGTTTGCAGTATCTTACTCTTACACATCCTGATATAGCATTTTCCGTTAATCAGGTGTGTCAGTTTATGCACCAACCTCATTCTACCCACCTCGTAGCAGCTAAGCAGATTCTCATATTCATTAAGGGGACGATCTTGTTAGGACTCACCTTTTACCATTCATCAAATTTCTCGATCTGCGCATACTCTGATGCTGACTGGGCCAGTGATCTTGATGATCGGCGCTCTACTACTGTGGCATGTATTTTTGTTGGTCCGAATCTTGTTTCTTGGACTGCAAAGAAACAAACTACGGTGTTTCGATCTAGTAGTGAAGCCAAATACCATGCTATTGCTACAACTACTACTGAGCTACGATGGTTTTTTTATTTATTTCGGGAACTACACATCCCGTTTAAATCTCCATTTCTGTTCTGTGATAATATTTCAGCTCTACATATGGCTCGTAATCTGGTTTTTCAAGCTCAAACACGTCACATCGAGATTGATTATCATTTCGTTCGAGAGTTGGTCACTCGTGGGTTTCTGCAATTACGGTACATCGCGTCCGATGACCAACTGGCAGTTGTGTTTACCAAAGGGCTGCCTAAACCACGGTTTCTAGCTCTATCTGTCAAGCTCCGCCTCCCTTATGGCTGTCTCGATTGAGGGGGGGGGTATTAACCGATAGAGCATAAATGTATTCACTTTAGGTTCATGGTACATATGGAAACATAACAGTCACAAAATGGCCAGTCTTTAGTATGTGTATGTAGATAAATGTTGTCTGTTGATGATCCATTACAGTAAATAGTAGTAGAATTCGGTGTATTTCTAGAGTGGAAGTTGTATATATAGCCTTCTTTGAGGTGCAGAAAATACATCATGGAAAATCTCTCTCAGTCGTGTTCTTCTCTCCTTTCTTCTATTATTCTTCTACTCTAATACATTTTTGCTGCTGCTACTGAGGGATCACCTATTACTATGAGTGACCTTTAAAATCTGCTTAAACAGGTTATCCCTTCTAGTTCTTCTTCCCCCACTACTTTATCAGTCACCCAGGTAAATCTTCATGGCTTTTTGACTCGGCATATTGTAACCACATGACTTCAAACTTGTCCATTTTGTCTAGTACAAAGTCTATACCATCGCTTCCTTACATTCACACTACAAATGGTTCCACTATGACCATCACCCATGTTGGTCATGCTGCACCAGCTCACTTAGTCTCCCTGACACTTATTTTGTCCCCAATTTTGGCTTTTAATCTCATATCTATTGGACAATTATGTGAGATGGGACTAACCGTCAGTTTTTCATCCTCTGGTTGTCAGGTTCAGGATTCACAGACGGGACAAATTCTTGGGACGAGATGCATGGTGGGTCAATTATTTGAGCTTGATTATCTTCATTTGCCTCAAAAACTTGTCTCTGCTACAGCCACTATATCTCCTGTGTATCAATGGCATCTTCGTTTAGTACATGTATCTGAAAGCAAACTCTGTCCTTTAATTTCTTGTGGTCTATTAGGTTTCACAAAATTTGAACCTTTTAATTGTTTACATTGTCAACTTGCTAAGCAACCAACAATACCATTTCATAATAGAGATTCAATTTCAGATACTCCTTTTGAGCTTGCTCATTATGATATTTGGGGAGCTTCCCTTGTTTGTTCTATGAATGGTTATCAATACTATGTTACGTTTATTGATGACTATTCACATTTCACTTAGATATATTTTCTAAAACACAAATCAGACTTGTCTCAAATCTACATGGACTTCACTCTCTACTCTATGATCGGCTTCAAGACTTGAAGGGCCCTACCCCCTAGAAGACTAAGGGGCCTCTCGAACTGCTTCGTCTTTCTTCCACCGCAGGATAGGAATGGGTGCTACTATTTGCACTACCAAATTTTTAAAAAATAGTGTAAACAACCTTGATATTCTAAAAAGTTGACATTGATTTGTTTTTGAAGTTTGAATCAAATAATTCCCCTATATTTATTAATAGGTCTTAAATTTCAATGTTCCATCTTTTTTTTCTTCCTTCATTATGTTTTGCTATTTTTATAATTTTACAAGTTACATAAATTTATTTAATTTTAATTTTAATAAAAATGTAATGTTGTTTCAATCTTAATTTTTTTAAAAAAAAAATAAATATTGCACTTTATTTTTAAATTTGTAATAAAATAAATATTGCATTTAAAAAAATGAAAATAATTCTAGTATAATTTTACTATTGTGCAAGACATATATAAATAAATAAAACATAATATTGTTTTAAAATGTTGACAGATTAAATATGATATTTTTATGAGACAAGTGGATAAAGTATTTAAAAGAACATTGCCTTGTTTTATGTGATTTCTATCAAACAAAAGTTTATATTTTCAATCATGGTTTTATTATAAAATGTAATTAACACGAAAATATCGGAATACCTAAAAAGATAAAGAATTCTTTAATAATATCAAAATTTAAACTCGCTATACCGTGTAGCGAGTTTAAAGGAAAAAAATTATAAACTAACTACACCGTGTAGCGGATTTCAAATAATGAGTCACTTTGATAAATAATTTGAAAGAATTATTATTTTGGGATATATTTTTTAAAAATATAATATTTTTAGAAATAAATATAATTAAAACAAAAAAAGAGACTATCTTTTGTGAGAGTGGGAATACCTATCCATTGTAATAAAATTTCAATTATTGAAATGATAAAAAATAATCAAGTCAGTTAGGTAAATTATAAAAGGGGTCAATTATAAAAGGATGGGGAAGGCCACCACGCGCATCTTCCGAGAGTGTTAGGCACTAACAGAGTAATGTGCACACTTTCCTATATCTGTTTCAGCACAAAAAAAGAGGTAGTGCAAAAGGAAAAAAATGTAGTGGGAATAGAAATTCCCGATAGGAATTTAGACTCTCTCACTTCCCTCACTCTTGCTTAGCCCCCTGTCTCAGACTCAGATTTCTATGTCCACCTTCTTTCTCCCTGAGGCCTTCACTTGAAATCAATATCTCGACTTTGACTAAGCCATATGAGCCCATCCCTAGAAGAAGGAAAGATTGTGATTCATACTTGACTATTCATTCGAGAGAACTTCTTGCCCTCCTAGAATCTACGAGACCTCTCTTTCTATTTCTGCTCCTGAACGAGATGGCGAGCTAGCTGTGAACAAAGAAGGTATCAGACCTATAATCTCTTGTTAAAGAAGGTCTTCCCAGGCTTAGACTATATGACCAGAAAAGAAAGTGATACGGTTGACCGGAAGAAGGAAGGATTCAAGGCAGAAGCCCATTTCTTTCAAGTTAATGAAAATGAAAGAAAGACGAGAGTGTATTTCTCACTGTCCTTCTTACGGAAAAGTCAATTGAAGAAAAGCCCACGGTAATAGGATAATACTTTCTTATGATACTAAAACGTTTCACTAATAAAACAATGATAACTAAAGCTAGTGATTTTATTCCTGCAACTGGAACTGAAACTAGTAAATACTCATAGGGACTATAAGGATTACCCAATGATAAAAGGGAATACGGGTACACTGCCACTACCTTGACTGACCTCATTTATTTACAAGTGCTAATTCGACCTTACAAGCCGACGACTTTCTTATATTGGACTGCTTGAAAGGCTGCTTGCTCACACGATTACACAAGCCGGACTGGCATGGCCCTTATTCGACCTAGATCCAAGGTCAAAATATGCTATACTAAATTGGAAATGTCTTCTTTTGAGCTGGATGTAACCAAGGAACTACTAAGGAATGCTACTATGGACTCTCCCTATTCTCTTGGCCGGATCTACATGCGAGGGATTAAGATAGGAAGGGCTTATGACAAGGGAAGAGCTTACAACTAGAAGGGATTCTGTCTGGAAAGAAACGCACACAGGACAACAAGAAATGTCTCAATTAGCGCCTTAGATCTCCCATGAAGAAAAGGAAGGGCTCATGAATGGGCAATTTCTGAAACATAGGTAAATTTCTGCCAGCATCTACAAAATTGTTAATTGACGTACTTGGTGTTTTGAACAGACTGTCGGTGATAAGCCGGAGGAAGGTGAGGATGACGTCAAGTCATCATGCCCCTTATGCCCTGGGCGACACACGTGCTACAATGGACGAGACAAAGGGCCGCGATCCCGCGAGGGGGAGCTAACTCTAAAAACCCGTCCTTAGTTCGGATTGCAGGCTGCAACTCGCCTGCATGAAGCCCTTAGTCGACCCACAGAAGAGTGACTTTAGCTTCTTACTTTATCTTTCTTTGCCCATCCATTGCTATGATTCAGCCATCTGAAATAACGACGAACTTCGAATTCAAATAAAAATAGTATTGAATCATCAAAACTACTTAAAGGTCTATTTTTGACTTTCTATCGAGAGAGTCGTTGTAAATTCATACAACTCTCGTTCTTACCTTTCTTTGTTCCGACCCATTCTTTGAATTCTTACATCTTTTAATTGATTTAATCGAGTGATTCCGTCGTGATTCAAACTTTCTTTTTGATTCTAACTTTATTTTAAAGTATTAATTTCTTAAAGTCTTTAGATAGACTCTCCAGCTGCAGGTCTTCTCAATCAATCAATGAAATTCATTTTTCAAAACCATCATCAGAAAAATCGGCTATGAGAGATCCATATAGGTTATAAATTCTAGCAACTCCCCATAAAAGATTCGACGGAACCTCAAGGCCAAAAACTTCTCCAGCTCTTGGGGAGTTTTGAAGCAAGATAAGTTGCTCAAATTTCTTATGTCCGGCTCAGTGGGTTTTTGTACCCAGCGGCTGTTGCAAACCTGACATTCCTCGTAGCCCAAACGCGAGTGATCATAAATTTTTTTGATTTTCAAGACGATTCTCGGGCCCACTTCCCTAAGTAAAGACTCCAAAGCCGGCTTCAATTTAAAATCTTCCCCAGACATTCCCTCATCGATTGCATTCATTTCTCCCCTTAGCACCTGGAACAATTCAGGGAAGGTAGATCTCGCCAGATGTAATTTCCAGGCATTGAAATCTCACTGTAAAAACGGTTCTCAAGTTAGCGCGAATTTGAAGACGCTTATCCTCCAGTTGATTGTAGAGAAACAGTAGTTGGAGTCGGCGACTCTCCTAGGGTTCCCTTATCTGGGATACATGGGGAAGAGGATCAAGTTGGTCCTTGTGAACAGCTTGATGCACTATCTCCCTTAAATCCTTTGAACGAAATGCGGAAAAAGGAAGGAAAATCCATGGACCGACCCCATCATCTCCACCCCGTAGGAACTACGAGATCATCCCAAGGGCGCCTTCGGCATCCAGGGGTCACGGACCGACCATAGAACCCTGTTTAATAAATGGAACGCAGTCCGCTCTCAGGTTGGGCAGTAAGGGTCAGCTCTTACTTACAAGAGTAGTCTAATCTTTTTATGAAATATAGGCTATACCTTACCAGAGGAGAAGTCATAAATAGTGGAAGTTTTCCAAACTCAATACAAAGACAACATCGAGTGGATCACTACTAAGAAGGACTTGGAGAGCACTTTACAAAAGGAGAATGAAACGTTTGTTGACTTCACTGAGAGGTGGAGGGAAAAAATGTCTGAACTCATGGAAAGGCCCAACGCTTAACAGGGACCCTCTTCGATGTTGAATAACCCAATTTGAATTGAACTCAAATCTTTAGAAAAAACTAATAGACTATCTCCTTTCTTTTATTTCATTTTTTTCTTGCGAAATACCTGATACGGGGCAATAAAAAGACGCAATAGATCCCTTATTTGCCTGGGATTGTAGTTCAATTGGTCAGAGCACCACCCTGTCATGGCGGAAGCTGCTGGTTCGAGCCCGTCGTTCCACCCGTGTAAGAGAACCTCCATCTTACCTTAGTGATTATCATTGTTTTTCTCCTATTGTATCCCTACATGAACCCAATTATTTTAGTGAAGCCATCCATCACTGGCCCTCTTTGGCAGCAAGCTATGAATGAAGAATTACATGCTTTAGAAAAAAATCACACTTGGGACTTAGTTGATCCTCCTGCCGGAAAGAAGCCTATCAGATCCAAATGGGTGTACAAGATCAAAACTCTATCAGACAGGACTGTTGAGAGATACAAAGCCCGTTTGGTTTCCAAGGGATATACTCAAGAATATGGCATTGACTATGTAGTGACTTTCGCTCTAGTTTCTCGAATAACTTCAGTTCAAGGTCTTCTTGCTATTGCAGCCGTGAAAGGATGGCATCTTCTTCAGATGGATGTTAAAAACACGTTCTTAAATGGCAAACTTAATGAAGAAGTTTAAATGCATCCTCCGCAAGGTTATTCTCATCCTCCAAACAAAGTTTGTTTACTCAAATGAGCCCTTTATGGACTGAAACAAGCATCAAGGGTCTGGTTTACAAAATTAGCTCTACTATTACTCAGATTAGTTTTATTGCTAGCCCTCATGAATCTGCTCTATTCATCAAGCGTACAGATCGAGGAATTGTTCTACTTCTTCTGTATGTTGATGATATGATATTAACCGATGAGACTATTACACGACTTAAGTATAAGGTCAGAAGATACAAGAGAACTAGAATAAAAAAAATTCTGATACAATCACGCATCAATTTTGTCAATCCTCTTGAGGGTCTTGTACAATGAGACGAAGAAACCACAAAATTACACTAGTTAGTATAAGTGAGTTTTCTTTGAGATATAAGATTGTATTTGAAATGTGGCTCATAAAGAACATATTTGAAAAGATAGAAAGATATTACCTTTATGAGCATAGAAAAAACATACCATTTGGAAGGATTATAACATATTATATAGGAATGAGATTAAGTAACGAATGAAAAGGGAAGATATGATCCGTTACCAAGAGTCACTTAACCTTCATTGGATAAAGGGTATAGCTAGTACAACACACGTGATAATCAATACTTGAACAGTTAATGTTACCTAGCAAATGAGCTTAAGGACTTTCAAACAGATGATCATAATGAGCATTGGTGGTAGCGCTATTGGGACCCTTATTTAGACTCACAAGTAGAAACATCCTGAAGTAACATGATCAATTGTAGAGGTTTCAACAAGAGTAGCTTCAATTTATATTTATGAAGTTAGGCATCTTGGATGTGATGCTGCCACACAAAAATGGTTGCATAGGCCCAAAGTTAGCTGTCCAATGGTCGATAATCTAGCTGCCTTCTCCGTGTAACCCTACACACAAAACACACGTAAACTAGATCGGGGGCGTCTCCAGCAAATCCCCTCCGGCGTGAGTATAAGTACTTGTTTAGGTGCAGAAGAAAAGAGTACAATGGAAATTGCAAGACATGACTGAAACTGTACTTGAGACTTACATTTTCTGGTTATAGATGTTGTTTATATACTTCCTTTTGTCATGTGCATGACACATGCCCTTGCCACGAGTCATCTTTCTATTGGAAATGCATGGGAACTCAAAGTTAGTGGAGACGCCACCCTTCCTTTGATAGATTCATCATCATTTCATAACAGATTTTGTAAACGAAGTTTCTACAATAAAATCTGCAAACGCCTGCACTTTGATTGCCTTGCGAGATTCATACTTGATGTCAAATTCTGTCAACTCAATGGACCATTTCAGTAGCCTTCCCGCCGTGTCTGGTTGTTGTAGAATTTCTTAGTGGTACATCGGTCAAAACTGTGATAGTATGAGCCGTGAAATAGGCTCTTAAATTTCGTGCGACAACCACCAAAGCATACGCCAATTTCTCCGCATTGAAGTATCTCACCTCCACTTCACTAAGTACCTTAGACACATAGTATATCGGCATTTGAACGCTTCCATCCTCCTTCACCAAAACAACGGCAACACCGAAATCAGATGCTGCCAGATATACAAACAACTCATCTCTTTCAACTGGGCTACACAACAACGGCGGCTTCCAAGATAACTCCTCATTTGCCTAATTGCCTCCTCACATGCCTTGATCCATGAGAATTTCTAGCCTCCTTTCAAAACTTTGAAGAAAGGCAGACATCTTTCAGCTGATTGTGAAATAAAATGCCCCAAGGCAATGATTCTTCCAATCAAGTGTTGTATCTCGCGAATTGTTTTCGGTGGCAACAAGTCAAGCAAGTCCTGTATTTTCTCTGAATTGGCTTCTATTCCCCTTCTATTCACAAGAAAACCCAAGATCTTTCCCGCTGTGACCCCAAAGGTGCACTTGATGGGATTATACTTCATAGAATTTTTTCTCAAGCTATTGAATGTCTTAGCCAGATCATCCAGGTGGTCGCCATCCCATATCTTAATTACCATATAGTCTATTTAAGCTTCCACATTTCTCCTAATATGCGAATTAAACACTTCTTTGACCATTTGCTGGTATGTCGCTCCAGCCTTTTTCAACCCAAACGACATCATTTTATTGCAAAAATTTCCCTTTGGCATTTTGAACGTGGTTTTTGCCTTATTCTCATCCGCCATTATTATTTGATGATAACCCAAATAAGCGTCAATGAAACTGAACACCTTGTGCCCTGCTATGGAGTCCACCAACTTATCAATCTTCGACAAAGGATAGCAATAATTGGGGCATGCCGAATTTAAATCTGTAAAGTCAATATACATCCTCCATTTCTTGTTCGCCTTTAAAACCATTACAAGGCAAGACAACCATATTGGGTATTGAGTTTCCTTTAAGATTCCCGCCTTCATCAACTTTTCCACCTCTTCCAGAACTGCCTTTTCCTTTTTTGCTGACAAATATCTCACTCTTTGTTTGAAAGGCTCTACATTTGGGTCAACATTGAGGCAATGCATGGCGACATTCTTATCTACTCCCCTCATATCTTCAGTTTGCCAAGCAAACACATCCAAACTTTGCTTTAGAAACTCAATCAGACTATCTTGCTCTTCCTTGGAGAGTTGTTTCCCAATTTTGATCTTCTCCTCAGGGAAACTACTATTGATCTCTAGCTCCTCTAATCCTTCCAAAGCCTGAATGTTAGGCTCATCTCTCACTTGTAAAGTATCTACTTATATTCTCTTCCTTTTCTTGGTACTGGTGAGAAACTCTTCATCATTCTTTGGTAACTTTTTCTGTGGGCTGCCCATCTAAAGTCTCAACCTCCATTTCCTCGCACTTCTCAACTTCCTCTATTCTAGGCTCTTCCATCTGCACAATCTTCTATAATTTCTTCTTGCACAATCTTCTTCCGCGTTTCCCTCCTTTCATCTACCTCCATTCTTTCTCCCTCTACCTCTTTGGTTGCCACAACTACTATGATTGCCGAATGGTTTCTCATACTTTCTGTTTCTTCCCATTCCATCTCCCCCTCAAAAGCGGCAATTATATTGATGCGCAGTGGCCGAACTGCTGATATTGTGGTCAATGAGCTGGTACTTGCCGCCTTTCCTTTCTGCATTTCTCTTTTCTTCCTTATAACTGTGATTGCTTCACTTTTAATACATCCAATGCCGTTGGGGGTGGGGTATTTCACCCTTTGATGCGGAATGATCTTAGGCCAACCCATTGATTTAGCATGCAATGATCTTAGGCCCAACCCCCGCTTGGCGGGGAGCGCTTGGCGCACCGGGATTTGCCCTTTGCCCTTAAAGCATAATATTACTACAAACCCTAGTTTTCATCAACAATATGCTAGGTTTTCTAGGTTAAAGGACAATACCCAAAAGGTTTAATCAATACCTTAACGTTGAATATCCCAAGCAATGAAGAAGGTTCCTCCTTCTTCTCGATAATCCGGCAGTTTCTCCTCTCTGCGGCACCTCCCTTCCCTCTGCAGTCCATCTCTCTCTCTCTCTCTCTCTCTTCTCTTATTCACGACACACAACAAATAGGCTGCTAGGGTTGGGGTTTAATTTGTATTAATAGGTAGCTTAATTAAACCTAACCTAATCGGGTTTCCTAAGCCCACAAGGATTTCTTAAGCCTAAATAATTTAAAGAGCCCACATCTAATTTAACTAGTATTAGGAAACCAAAATAAAACAAAATTCAGTTTTTAAATAAGGAGTATTTATTTAATTAAAAGAGGTAAAGTAATTAAATGGGAAAATAAAATAATAATAAAAAAAATGGGTCATGACATTTAGAGAGAGGGGAGAAATCAAAAAATGAGGAGAGAGAGAGGAGGGAGGGAAGGTTTTATTTGGGGCTAAAGTAGAATTGGCATTTAGGAATTATTTTGGACCGGGTCAATGAGATGGTGGGTTTATATGAAATTTTGATTTGGGTCTATTTAAATAGTGTTTGGGATTTTGGAAATAACATGGGTTTTTATGCTGAATGGTTTAAACTGAGAGGGCCTCTTATTCCTATTCTTTTTTCATTAACTGGTAGGTGGGGAATCTCCATCGGTGTTTACTATTTCTCCGCCTCTCTCCTAACACACACAACACACTCATACATTTTCTTGTACTTCTCCAACGCCTTACATCCTATCGAGTAAGTTACTTACCATCTGCCAATGTTGATTCAGAATTCACCTTTTTAGATATCTAAACTGATTTAGATAACTATTATAAACCCTAATTTCCTTTCCTCTTTTGATTCTCTCTTTAAATTGATTTAGGTTAATTTTATCCATCATGTCCAATGATTTTTTATCCCAAAATGAATGAGTTGAGTTAAATTTGCATGTTTTTTCAGGTCTGTATAGATAATTTCAAGAATAACTGTTTATTTATTTTTTAGAATTATTTGTTCACTTCAAAATATTGATTCTATCAAAATGGTAACTGTTTAGATTCTTAGTTTTTAGATTTTTCTTTACCAGAAAAATCCTTTTTTCTCATACATTCATTTTGGGTTTGCATTTAATACAAGCTTTCATAATTATTTGTCTTAGTTGTTCATTCCTGTTTGCAATTCGTAACACTTTTTTGTGGTGGTTATATTTATTTTTCATATTCCTTAATTTTGATCATTTTCTGGTTTTCTGCTTAGTTGATTAACTTCTGCGGATTCCTATAAGTATATATCAGTTCCCTAGTTCTGTTTCCTTTATAATTCATATCCTTAATTTAGTGATGAATTTATAATGGATGTTGTTTTTCAGGCTAGGTATTTGTTATGATAGTGCCCCTGAGGACTTGGTGCCAAGGGTGAGAAAATTTAATCAAATTCTCCATTCTTGATTCCTATATTACTTGACTAGATTATTGGTCGTATCCCTCTTTACTGTTAAACTGTTACTTTGATTGTCTAGCAAACCATTTTTTATTTTTTTTGTCTAGCAAGCATGTATATAAGCTGATACCTTTTTTTTTTTTTAAAAGGTTCCTAATCCACCAAAATGTTATTCTTTTTTTAATATTGCTCAGTCACCGGGGGATTTAGCCATTTGAGTGTCAAATGTCAGAACTTAGCCAGAACACGATTCCTAACATAAGTGGGCTAACTAGCATATGTAACATATAAACCTCTTGGATCTACCTTTGTAAATGTTCCTTTCTTTATCTTGGCCATTAGGCCTTTTTTAGTTATGAATCTGAACCTCTACGTTTTAGTATCTTCAATGATTTCATTATTAAAACTACAATCAATGAAGTAAGTGGTTCTGAAGGTTCTGATTTCATATCCATATGACTAACCATAAGTTTTACTCAACACTTTATTTATTTCTTTTATTAATTCACTGAGCAGTGCCTTGGTACTAGCACACTATCAATCAACAGGAGCCCTCACTTTAGAGGAGAAGGTCGTTGTTCATGACATTTCAGTCAGCACTAGGATTCGAGTTGTGAATGTCTTGTGAGCCCCTCAACCTCCAAGAAAGTAAGCTAATTATTCTTTGTTCATCTCAATACATGTTCCCATGTTTACGAGCAATCGATCAACTACATCAGTATCAAAAATACAAGCAGAAAAACTTAGAAACAAATTTAATATTAATATTTTATGCGTACTGTCAGCTCAGAATTATAAATTATTCACGTTACACGTGTAACTGAAGATTTAAATTTAGAGTGTCAAAAAAAAAAAAAAAAAAAAAAAAACTAAAGGATCAAGAACTTCTTATGAAGAATGATCCACAATCTAAAAAAGTAATCAATGATTTCTTTCTTTGTCATTCATAGAAGTTCCAAGTATGTTAGGACTTGCAGAAAAAATCTATGGCCCTCATTTTAAATCTGTTTGTAATCGTGCTAAATTTCTAACATGCAGGGGTAGTCCCACGTTGAGTACAACCTTTTAAGATGAGGAGCGTTTGCCGGACAAATTGATGTTAGAGGTGCTCTGAAGGTTATGCATTGAAGGTTAGGATCAATTATCGCAACGGAGCCCACCAAGTTTCTGCCTTTAACATCCAGTATCAAAAGTGAGCCTAGGAATCCAACGAACGTAGGTGGAGGCTCAAAATGACAGTTGCAGAGGTTCAATGTAGTATGTAGGGGATGCGAAAAACGCTCCACTGGTACTCTGAGGGTTGTAGAGTAAATTCCTGGACCCCACTTTGAAGCACATGACTTGTCACGTGATTGATCTCGGAATACCTAAATGGTCCGCTCAAGTAAAGGGTGAATTTTAAGATTGGCCGACAACGAGCGGATGCAATTTGATCAGTTCTCCTTGATGAATTAGGAGAATTGATCGACTTCAAATTGAATTAGGAGATTAGTAGGGAATTGGTTTATGGGTGCTTATGTGCTCAGGCATTGTTTGTTGGGTATAATAGCGCCATCAGTGTATTATGTAGTCCTAAGATTCAAACATGTTATAGTTGATCGGAAATACGACAATGTAGTATATATCACACTGTATATGTTGAAGATTGAATTATCAAAAAATGTTTGCTCATTTTCTATCGCCTTCTATTTTGTCTACTTTCTGTATGTTCTTAGGGAGGATGATAAAAAGTAATTCAGTATTACCAAAACCATCTCTATTGGACGAAAAACCATTAGCTGCTGTTGTCTTGAATTTTTTAGCATACTTCGAAGAGCTCTTAACTGGGCTTTGGCTCCATAAATGCAAATGGTCAAAGAAAGGTTGATTAGGAACCAAATGAAGAAGAATAAAGAAGTCTAGATTGTTCATGGTTAGAGTTTCTGCATGAAAGAAATATGAGTCAAAAAAATAATAAACAGGAAGACGGTCATTCATGTTGAAGGTTCATCAGCCCAAATGACATAGTCTGCTTCCATTGCCTACGATTCAGTGGCTCTAGAATACGAGTGCAGAGGAAGAATAATTAAGACGGATGGATCAAAAAAGTCTTGTGTACTTATTGAGTCTCATTTCACCTGAACTCACATTGAGATATCTATATTTTCAATGATATTCCTATATACTCCTATACTCCCTCTCATTACAAGGTCTGCTAAACTGCACCATTTGGGTTATATTTAACGGTGTGTGCTACAAGTGCTAGTTGCACCGATAAACCTTGATAGCCAAGAGCCTAATAAAATCCAATATCCTTGACAGGTAGTCTGACTCAAATAATACCCAATATAATGTGGATCCATGGGCCGGAGCAGTTTTACCATACAGAGGAGGTACAACGAGCTCCTAATCTTGGCCATCATCAAGTAATGGGGGTGCCTACTGTAAGAAGTTACAGCGGAAGAGAGAAAAGGCAATTGGAGAATTATTCCTTCATGATTTATTTCCATACTGAGGATACAAATATATATACACAGATCCTAAGCAGAGATACACTAATACAAAGAATAGCTATAGTCACCAAGATAAACTATCTATACAGAGAACTAAAATACCAACAGGCAAGTGTAATGAACAAATGCTGATACAATTCTCGGCTAATACCCCCCCCCCCTCAAGCGAGACGGCCATAAGGGAGGCGGAGCTTGACAGAAAGTTCTTGAAAACGTGGTTTGGACAGCCCTTTGGTGAAGACATCGGCTAATTGATCGTTAGATGAGACATATCGTAATTGTAGAAACCCACGAGTTACGAGTTCACGAACAAAATGATAATCAATTTCTATATGACGAGTACGAGCATGGAAAACTGGATTACGTGCCATATGTAAAGCTGAGATATTATCGCAAAATAAGTGCGGGTTACGGAATGGGATATGGAGTTCCCGAAATAGATAAGAAAACCATCTCAGCTCGGCAGTAGTCTGGGCAATAGCTCGATACTCGGCTTCACTACTCGGCCAGAAAGCTGTAGTCTGTTTCTTTGCAGTCCAAGACACAAGGTTAGAACCAATAAAGATGCATGCTCCAGTTGTGGAACGTCGGTCGTCCGGATCGCCCGCCCAATCAGCATCAGAGTATGCACAAATAGATAAGTTCGAGGAGCGATAAAAGGTGAGACCCAAAGAGAGTGTACCTTTAATGAACACGAGAATTCTCTTAGGCTGCGACAAGATGGGTCGAGCGAGGCGATGCATAAGCGGCATACACGATTAGCGAGAATGCTATATCGGGACGAGTGAGAGTGAGATCTGCCCGACCCTCCAACAAGACTACGATATGTAGTTGGATCGAGCGAAAGGGTCACCATCATGAGATGACAACCGAGAGTGCGGAATAGAAGGAGTAGAAGGCTGGTTTACGATCGAGACATGTTAAACCGGTCCAACAGATCAAGAGCATATCTCTGCTGACGTAACTGTAGCTTTGCTTTATCCCGAGATGCTTCAATACCCAAGAAAAAACTCAAATCACCAAGACGTCGACTATCAAAAGTGGCACAAATATCATCAATGATGGAGGTGAAAACAGAAGGAGAAGATCCTGTAATGATGATATCGTCCACATATACGAGAATAATGGTAGTAGAATCGGTGGTGTGCCGAATAAACAAGGAAGAATCCGAAGAGCAAGTTGACAAACTTGTGACGGAGTAAGAAATCATGGAGGCGTTGAAACCATGCCAGGAAACTGTTTCAACCCATATAAAGCTTTATGAAGTTTGCAAACAAAGTGGAGAAGAGGGATTAATGAAAGCGGGAGGCCGTTTCATATACACTTCTTCATTGAGAAAACCGTTGAGAAATGCATTAGAACATCGAGTTGCTTAATGTCCCAAGCTGCGAGAATGAGCAACGATAATACGGTTCGGATAGTTGACGGTTTAACAAGCTGGGAATGTCTCATCATAGTCGAGTCCGGCTTGTTGAGTAAAGCCACTGAGCAGCGAGTCGGGCTTTATGTCGTTCAATTGACCCATCGCCTTTCGTTTGACCTTAAAGATCCAACGACATCCCACAACATTCATATGAGGCGACACGGAACGAGAGACCAAGTTCGATTTTTATGTAATCTTTGTGAGTTCGTCCTTCATTGCAATCTGCAATGAGGGAATCTGGTAGCTTGTTTGAATGTCAGGGGCTCATAGGATAACGGATCATTACGAATAGCAACCAACGCAGAAGGCAAAGAATGTGGTGATGTTGCGGCAAGTAATTCGAGACACGGCTCGGTAGCGAAGAGGTGGAGGTGAAGAGTTCGCATTTGTTTCGGAAGGAAACAGTGGAATATCCACGCTAGCATTTCCGAGGCCGAAATTGTGGTGCACAGGTGCTGTCAGGAGCATTGTTGAGATTTGGAGAACCAGTGGGGGTCTCATTTACCAGCGGTGAATGGGTTAGGGCGGTGGTGAAGCGGGCGGAAGATGAAAAGGGATCGGGCATTTGTGAAACACTTTTCGCACAGGCGGATGGCGGAATAGTGCGATGGGAGGCTGGACCGGATCGTGAGCTGGGGCCAGGCGGAAGGACCTCCACTCAGTGAAGCTTGGTATGGGCGGTGGGCAGTGCTCCTGCTCTGAAAGGCTAGATCTCGAGTCTAAACCAGCGGCCGCATGTTGATCCAAGTGCGCATATGGACCAAAGCTCGTTCAACGTTATCCCCTGTTAACAGTTTATTTATACCTCTATCTTGCCAAGGAAAAGAAGACTCATCAAATAACACATGTCTTGATAGATATACTTTGTTATTTGATAAGTCTAAGCACCGATATCCTTTACGAATATTATCATATCCAAGAAACATGCAATGTATTGATTTAGGCATAAGTTTATGTGCATTGGTAGCGACAACATGAGGAAAACAAGAGCAACCAAAGACTTTCAGAAAGCGATAATCAGGTGTTTGTTTCCACAATTTTTGATATGGGGAGAAGAATTTATGTTGACGCATAGGGAGTCTGTTTATAAGGTAAACAGTAGTATTGAATGCTTCAAGCCAAAATTTGTAAGGAACTTTAGCTTTAGCCATAAGACACAACCCCATTTCTACAATATGTCGGTGTTTATGCTCGACTACCCCATTTTGTTGAGGTGTATATGGACACGTCATTTGGTGTTTAATACCTTCCTTTTGGAGAAAAGTAGTAAAAACACGACTAGTAAACTCACCCCCCCCATCAGTTTGTACAATTTTGACAGTATGTATGGCAGAAATGCGTCTTGACAATTGATTTTCAATCTGTATTTTAAAAGAGGCAAATATTTGCGTAACATCAGATTTATGTGTCATAGGAAAAAGCCATACAAAACGAGAATAGTCATCAACGATAGAAAAATAAAAACGAAATCCATTCATAGAATAAACGGGGGCAGGACCCCAAACATCTAAATGTAGCATATCTAATGGATTCAACGCATTAAATGTTCGGGTAGGAAAAGACAACTTGCTAGACTTGCCCAATGGGCACCAATGACAACATTGTTGTTCATTAAGTTTATGGCTCAATGGGAGACTAAATTGACGACACAAAACTTTAAAGATAGGAGTTGACGGATGACCCAGCGGGAATGCCAAATTTCTGACTCGTACGTTCACCGAAGAAGCGGCTTGGATTATTTTGCGACTTAGAATTGAAAGAAAGTTTGTATAAGCCACCAGAGTTACTACCAGTAATGATGATCTCCTTCGTCCGATTGTCCTTAACACGGAAACCACACGAGTCAAGTTCAAAAAAACAGTTATTATCCTTAGAAAATTGACGGATGGATAATAAAGGTTTATGAATGTGTGGAACATAAAGAACATTGTGGAGATTAAAAGAACGATTATTGACGGAGACGGAAGAACTACCAATGCGTGAAATATTTAACTTAGAACCATCACCAATAGTAATTGCATCTTTACTGAGTATGGAAAAGATTCGGAGAGGAAGTCGGATCCGGGGTCATATGATTCGTTGCTTTGAATCCGTAATATACGGGTCGAATAAGCCATGTAAGCAAAGTTTGCTTTGAAACCCTCGCTTGACCTCGAACGGCATGCCAGGCAGAAAACACCATTGGCAAGTGATAGGTGGAGTAGGAAGAAGACCGGCCCATTGTTGCCATTGTGACCTCCACGTACGGTAGGAGTAGAAACCCGGACCCCAATTGTTTCCATTCCAACGGCCGGAAGAAGAAGCTGGGGTTCCAGGTTACCAATATTATTGCTCCAATTTACGTCATTTTCCTTCGTAAGGTACGTTTGCCCCATGATTACAGTAGGGTTATAGAAGATTGGTAGAGAGTTTGCTGCAGAATTGGAGAAGGTTGGACCTGTGACGCCGGAATCTGAAGGATTCGACAGTTTTGGCTGGGAAGAAATAGATAAGAAAGGATGGAGGTATGCCCAAAAGATCAAGTTAGGCTGATACCATGTAAGAAGTTACAGCGGAAGAGAGAAAAGGCAATTGGAGAATTATTCCTTCATGATTTATTTCCATACTGAGGATACAAATATATATACACAGATCCTAAGCAGAGATACACTAATACAAAGAATAGCTATAGTCACCAAGATAAACTATCTATACAGAGAACTAAAATACCAACAGGCAAGTGTAATGAACAAATGCTGATACAATTCTCGGCTAATACCTACTAGGGCGGCAACCTCCCTTGGCCTTTTTCAAATTTTGGGGTTGCCTACTAGGGCGTCAACCTCTCTCGTCCGTTTTCATGTAATGGTGGTATCTACTAGGGCGGTAACCTCCCTCCGCCATATCCAAGTTTGGGGTGCCTACTAGAGCGGCAACCTCCCTTATTGTACGCATGCGTTGTATCCATTTCTTATCCGCGCCATTCATACATACATCATTCCATGCAATTAGAAATTAACACAAAATTAAAATTGACAAGCCTTGTAAAACCATAACTTCATGAAATTTCTTAAATACTTGTTTCTCGAGGCACACAAAACAATATATCATTCCAGAGTAGCAAATTTCATTCTACTTTAAATTTTACCATTCTAAAACAAGAGAAAGAGAGTATCTCTAATCAAGACATTTTTAATGAAATTAGCGACATTATACTGATAATACCGCTTCCGGTGATCCACGATCTAAGCATTATTTAGTTCTTCCCCATCCTTCTTTCTCAACAGATAAGTACCTTCGCTATAATCTTTGCCACTTGAAAAGGATCTTCCCATTTCTCGTCAAGCTTAGAGAATCCTGGCTTTGTTCTAGTTGCTTCCATGCTTCTTAGGACCCAATCTCCCACACTGAATGACCTCTTGTTAACCCTTTTATCATGCTGAGCTTTCATTTTTTGCTTGTAATTAATCATCCTCTTTCTCGTACACATCCTTTTTTCATCACACAAATCAAGATCATTGCAACGTCTTTGCTCATTCCCGACCTTATCATAATAGGTGACCCTATACGTGGGCAAAGCAATCTCTGCTGGTACCATTGCTTCTGACACATATATGAGCACAAAAGTTGTTTCTCCTATTGAACCTTTCACAGTTTTCCTAACATACCACAAAGCAGTTGACAGCTCGTCTAGCCATGCTCCGCCCCTTTCGTCCATGTTCTTGCTTAATAAGGCAATTATCTGCTTGTTTGCCGCCTCTGCCTGCCTGACCATTGCACTGCGACATATAAACATCCGATTTCCGGTGTTTGATATTCAATCTCGCGCATTCCGCGGAAAATTTCTTCCCAAACTGAGTCCCATGGTCTGAAATGATTGCCCTTGGAAGCCCATATCTGCACCATATATTCTCTTGGACGAACTTGATCACATTATCCTCCGTGATTGTCGCCAGCGCCTTTGCCTCTGTCCACTAGGTGATGTAATCAACTGCTACTACCACATAATGACATCCGCCTCTAGCCTTAGGAAAGGGCCATATCAAGTCAATTCCCCACATGTCGAAGGGCCATGTCGCCACTATTAGGGTTTGATCTATTACTGAGATTCAACTTTATAGAATTTTTTTCTCAAGCTATTGAATGTCTCAGCGAGATCATTTAGGTGGTCGCCATCCCTTATCTTAATCACCATATTGTCTATGTAAGCTTTTACATTCCTCCCAATCTGCTACTTAAACACTTCTTTGTCCATACGCTGGTATGTCACTCCAGCGTTTTTCAACCCAAACGACATCATTTTATAGCAAAAATTTCCCTTTGGCGTTCTGAACGCGGTTTTCGTCTTATCCTCCTCCGCCATTTTTATTTTATGATAACCTGAATAAGCGTCAATGAAACTGAACACCTTGTGCCCTGCTATGGAGTCCACCAACTTATCAATATATGTTTGCATGTTTATTATATTGAACTGCATCCCTAGTTTTTGTGTACAACTAGTATAAGTTGATAATGGATAATCATGGAGATAATTATATGCATGGAGATGCACATTACACTTATGGCTACTTGCTAGAGTACAAGTATTGGACATTACATACTTATGAGATTTAAGACATGGTATGTTATCATGATTGAATCTCATGTTAGTCGTGTCATTGAATCCTTTGAACTTGAGATTATCATCGTCTTCCACATGATGAACATTATGTTTGATATAGTCTAACACTATCTTTAATCGGATTGCAATAAGGGCTATGTTGGCACGATTGGATTCTTGTAGGGAAGAATGATAAGTCAAGATGGGATTTGTCCCTCTCGTTGAAAGAGATGTTTGCTTGGGCCCCTCGATGAATGATGTTGATGAAATGTGTGGCCACACTCAAGTGATTTGATAGAGATCAAATGCATTTGGATTATCAACATATTCGGGATCGATAAAGCATTGAACGGAATGAGTTGACATAGACCATGACTCATGTTCAATTGGACATCGTGGACAAAGGGATTCTGACATTTGATCTATCGAGGAATCAAGCTTTGATGTTATATTAATCGGGTGGATATAATGGTTTGCTAGAAACCACTTATAACTAGTGAGGTCATGTTTTGACTCACTACCAATATAATATAATTCCTTTTGGGTCACACACAAAGAACGAATTTGATTCTGGCTGAAAATTGGAATTTTGGCTTGGTCTGTAGTGCGACATACATTGCCTAAAAAATTGGAAATTGGCTCGTATAGTCGTGCGACACACCTTGCCCGACATTGGGCACGACTCGTGCTCTTGGGTACGAGTCGTTCCCGGGAACAGCACGAGTACTAATTGTGTCACGACTCGTATCACGAGTGTTTTTGCATAAGCACAACTCGTGCCCTCAAGCACTAGTCGTGCCCAACGCGAAAAACGTGTCCGTACTGCTTTCCAAGGCTGGTAAGGTTTTTGTTATTGACAAGGACTTAACCCTAAGTGTTAGGGATTTATACCCAAGTATAAATACAATCTTTGTGCAGCCAAAAACCAACTACTACATCATTGTTCTAGGTTTTTGAAACTCAAGAAATTGATTTTGATTTAGAATAAAAAGTACCAAATAATTCCATTGTTTTGACTTTGATTATTGAATATTGATTCAATAATCAAGAGGATCATCTAGCAATCCTACAAGAAGCGTTCTTGGTTCGTTCGCGTGTGGATCACCATTAGAGGGAGGTTGATTTATCTCCTAAAGCTTGAAGATCTCCATTGTTGATTTAATCACCAAGGTTTTGAACAAGGAAGAAGAAGATCCGATTCGACATCAAAATTTCAAGGCTTGAATTTTGAAGATCAATTTTGACAAACTTCATCGCATTCAAGTTATGTAATTCTATTTCATGTTTATCTAATCTCTTCATGCTAAACGGATCTAAGGGCTAGGGTTTTGATGTTATTCTAAGTTCTTCCGCTGCGCTTGTAACCCCAAAACCCAACAGTGGTATCAGAGCCCTGTCTTGCCATGATTAGGATTGAAATTGGCATGCTAGATTTAATTTGATTATTTGCTATCCATGCTATATGAAATAGATCTAGATTTTATGTGTTTTGTTTTTATGAAAAACAAGTATATATGATATGCCATGGTTATGATTTAGATGGATTAATATGATTAGTTTATCATATAGGTTGATGATTTGTTTAATATGATTAAATTAAATTTGTAATTTCTCAAAATTAAATCAAATTGTTTGTATGAAATTTTGTAAAGCTCTATGTTCATAATTATGTACACATGAGATTTATGTTACAACCATGCGATGTTTGCTACAATATGTGAAAACCTTCTAAATATTTGAGTCTTATGTCATTCCTTGATTAGAACACTTGTGATACTTTAGGATATTTAATATATTTTTGACTCAGTTAGGTGCATCTTATATCTTAATTTGTGAGCAAGGTGAGATAATGGTTGATGTAGTTTTGACTCAGTTAGGTGCATCGTTCCATGTCTCACATGTTTGAAAAAGGTTTTGACTTAATTGATGCTTTCAAATGAGATTTGACCCAAGGCATAGATGAGATTTAAAACATGTTTTTGACATATGATGTCTAAGGAAATCTCATAAAAGATCTAAGAGTCATATAGTGATATGATTAATGTTTCTACCTAAATAGCTTGATTTCGGGCATTGACTCAGTTAAACCAAAATTAAGTGAAATATGGATCTTAGCCTACTATGATTATATGATACATGCTTTGTATTTGAAGGTGTATAATTTAGTGGGAGTATTTATGAAATACATTATTTGCTCTTAGATGATAAATGAGTTGATATTGATATATGCTTATATTGTTTGCATATTTTATAGTAGAATGGCTAATCACAATAATCAACCCCTGTCACTGCGATCAGTCCTTGAGAAGGACAAGCTTGAAGAGAGCGGTTACGAATCCTTTATGGTTTTGGATAGTGACTGCTCTAATATACCACAACTCCACAACATGATATAACCAAAACTTTCACTTACTACTGTAAACGCCTTGTGAGCCACTCTTTCTGAAGCTTCTTATGCAGTAAAAAAGAGAATGTCAGCTGACAGCAAGATGATGAAACTTAAGTATGAGATTATATCCGAATGCAACAAAATTTGTGTGTGTTTAAACACTCTTTTGATTAGCAGATGAACTAACAGATGCTTTTGAACTAAATAATCCTCAGTGAACCTTTTGGGAAATAAACATAACAAGATACAAGTATCGAACCCTTCGATATCACTTGCTATGAAAGGTAGAGATTAATGAGCTAATCATACAACTAAATCGGATATAGAGACTAAACTGTTATCATGCAGACAGGCTCAAGGAGCCACAATCTTGGGAACATCAGGGAACTAGTCAAACACGATTTACAATAACAACAAAACATAACCCCTTCAAATTTCAGCCATCCATAGCTAATAGATCTAAATCCTTCATTCACACTACAATTATAGATTCTAACCTTCATTTAGATTCCACAGAAGCATTGGAACAATTAGGGATGGCAACGGGTCGGGTTCGGATCGGATCGGACCAGATATGAACCCGATCCAACACTACAAAAAATTTACCGAACCCGATCCGAGCCCCAAACCGATCCGAAGCTGTCACTTTTTTTCAAACAAACTTGAGATCAGAAAAAAATTATAGGAATTTATTGGGCAACCCCAATTCTCCAACATTTTGGTAATGGGCAACTATATCAAAATATATTGTTTGCCTGCAAATATGCACCTCAGAATTTTATATTGCAACTCCATGAAGCTCAATTCCAGAAAATAACATATATCAGAAAACGAAAATTAGACTCTGTAAGTATGGGACTTCAAAAACAGGCGGCACATACAAACACACTCTGAAATAGAACATGATTTAGTGAAGATGGTACCTGTAAGGATGTCTAAGTTATAACTACTCAATCACTCATCAACATCATCAAATCCTCAATCAATCAACGAACGGGGAGAGAGAGAAAGGAGGAGATTCACCGAGGAAATGCGCCGCTGCCGCCGTAGTAGAGAGAGAGAAGAGCGGGGAGAGAGAGAAAGGAGGAGATTCACCAAGGAAATGGAAGAACGGTCAAGTCTGTAATGGCGTTGTGCAGGAGAGAGAGAGACAAGCGATGGAACAGGGAGGGACAGAAAGGGGCGCCGTAGAGAAGAGAGAGAAACAAGCCCTAATTATCTCTCCAAAAACCTTAAAATTTCGTATATACATATAGGGTATTTGTATTTTTTTTTAAAGTTAAGGGGCTAAAGTATAAATTAAAACTTAGGTATATGCATTCGGGTCGGATCGGGTCGGGCCGACTGTAATGCCGAACCCGATCCGAATCCGATCGGGTCATAAAAAATTGAAACCATGTCTGATTTTTTTGGATCGAATCGCCTTCGGTACGGATCGGGTTCGGTTAAACTACCACCACTACCACTACAACTACCACTACCACCACCACTACTACTACTTCCACCACCACTACTACTACTTCCACCACCACTACCACTACCACCACTACTACCACTACTACTACTATTACAACTACTAGTACCACTACTACCTCCATTACTACCACCACTACCACTAATACCACCACTACTACTACTACCACTACTACTATCACTACCACCACTACCACTACCACTACCACCACTACTACCATAACTACCACTACTACTACTATCACTACCACCACTACCACTACCACTACCACTATCACTATCACTACCACCACCACTACCACTACCACTACTACCACTACTATCACTACTACCACCACTACCACTACTACCACTACTACCACCACTACCACCATTACTACCCTAAACCATATGTCATATGTTCCTTCTCTCGATAACAATTCTAGTTTAACTACAACCCACAAAATGATGTAAAAAATAAAAAATAGGCTTCACTGTCTCATTGATTATTCTTCATATCCATTTAGCTCACCATGTACCTACAAGTTAAAACATATTGGGACACAAATTTTAAACATTTAGTCAATAATATTCTTCAACACTTGCATGTTTCTAACAAAAAACAAATGGGTTCCCTCTAAATTATAGAGACAATATATCAACTTATTAACAGTGACAACCATGAATGGTGAGAAATGGGACATACCCGCTCAAGGAAATCGCGTCCATTAGAATCTGAATAAAATGTTTTGTTGCTTTTTGTTGATGGCGAGAACTTAGTAACAACTTCTTTTCCAATACCATCATCAATAGGTATCGGGCCCGACCTGAAGATAAGATTATTGCTTATGGACGAAAGGTGCTAAATGAAGGGTATAAATGTGAAGAAAAATAAGGAAGATTAGCTTACCATGAATTCAACTTTTGCATGCTCCTTATCCTTGTACATTCTGAGGAGGTTTACCATATCACTCTGAAAAAGTTCCTCTCGAATGATGAAAACCAGCAGATCCATCTGCACTGGTCCCAATATTCAATCCAGATTTCTCACTTTGTTTAGTTGTTGCCAGAAGTTCTTCCGTCAATGCAATAACCTGCAGGTGCATATCATTTAGCCAAGTTCAAATTTCTTATAACAAATTATCTATATCAGAAGTACCAAAAGGTTATTGATTTTGAACATAGAATCTTAGTATGAACATCTGAAATTGGGACTGATAAGGATACGGGCCATTATGACAAATAATAGACCTGCACAGAAACTAAGATAGAAGTGATGGGAACTTGATGGAGTTGCTATATCCAAAATAATTATGAATTACTTCAGACCCCCTGGGTGTACATGTTTCAATATTACAAAAATGCACATTGTTACCTTCTTCACCTAGGAAATAGAAAGCGCTTCTCATTCACTCCTAATCAACTTATCTACCGGCTATAGCAAACTTAGATATTGAAAAATACCAATATAAATAGAAAAATATGCATTTGTCCTAATAAAGATATATTAGTACTTGGTTTTCTCGGACAACAATAGTAAATAACTGCTATTATATGGGAACAAGGATAACTTCAAAACTGAAGTACTACCTTAAACTGTCAAAACAAACAGAGATTTCACATCTCCAGCTGAACTAAAAATTGGTTTGATCGTAGCTACTCTGGTTAAACAATAAACCTCATAGTGTCCAAGAAGCATGGTTCTAACTTGCAGAACCGCAATACATAGCGGTAATGATTTGAATCACTACATGGTCAAAAATTAGGTTGGACTAAATTTTCTATATTTTTGAACTACATACATAATATATTCAAATTCTATACATTTATCTTGATTCTCATATATAACAATAATGCCAATCAAGGCATACAGAGTTCATAAGTTTGACTTGACACAAGGCTCCATTGATAAACCTTTATTCAGTAACCACCTTTCTCCATGCCAAAACTGCAACACACTTGTTCCTTTAACACTAATAATAACCAAACACTATACACCTTCATAAGACCAAATGTTTGTAGTTGATGATCAATTAATAAAACCAAATACAGTTCTTGAATTCGGATAGAAGTAAACCTAAATCAGAACCCAATTATGTTGACATATCCCTGCAGATTTTACATAGTGAAAAAGACATGAACCACTACAACCCTAGGAAAACTCAAAACTACAATACCATCAAAACAATTTGCACGAAAACCAAATAACAGTTCAAGAAAACTAAAGAATCAAATTTGACACAAGATTATATAATAAAAAAAAACCTAATTCCACCTGGGTAACAAATAGAGTAGAATATATAATCATCGAAATTAGATAATTGGGTACCTGATGGAGCTGTTCTTTGTAAGTAGCGAGATTGGAAGCAAGTTCTTCTATGCTCACCTCTTCCTCGTCTCCTTGCATATCATTTTATTTATTTGAGAAAACAGAATTATTTTGAACTGGAATTTGATTTGTTAGAGTGAAGAATCCAAAAAAAAAACGAAGGAATTATAAGACATAAGTTGAATTGGAGATTGAAAACAGAGTGATAACAACTTCAATTTAGGGATTTATTTGGGGGAGAGAGAGAGAACCCTAGAATCGATTACAGGGAAGAGAGGGGAAGAGCGGTAGAATATTCGAGGAAGAATCGGCACTAGAGGAGGAGGAAGAGTCATCGGAGTTGGAGGAAGAGGAAGAGAAACGAGAGTGAATTAGAGAGGAAAAGAAAAGGGTTTCTAGATTACAGTCTCGTGGAATGAAAAAAGGAGGAAAGGAAAGGGTTCTAGATTACAAACCCTTTGAATTTTCCCAAAAAAAAGAGGGAAATTAAATTTAATAGCCAGCCATATTGCATTAAAAGGATATAATGCAACGCCCAGTAACTTATGAAGAGGAACTTTTTAAAAAGTTAAGTTTTATTTATTTCAAAATTTCTAACTTTTTTATATAACTTTTTGCGAAAAATGTATGTAGTAAACAAAAGTCTAAAATAGTCTTCTTTATCAAAAAAAAAAAAAAGTTAATATACAGTATAGAACTTAACAGAAACTGTTAAAAAGTTAACTGTTTTTTTTTAAAACTGTTAAAAAGTTAACTTTTTTATTCAAAACCTGTTAGAAGTAAATGATATTGGTGATAGTGGTAGTAGTGGTAGTGGTAGTGGTAGTAGTGGTGGTAGTAGTAATAGTAGTGGTAGTAGTAGTAGTGGTGGTAGTAGTAGTGGTAGTGGTAGTGGTAGTGGTAGTAGTGGTAGTAGTAGTGGTAGTAGCGGTAGAAATGGTAGTAGTGGTGGTAGTAGTAGGAGTAGTGATGGTAGTGGTAGTGGTACAGGTAGTAGTGGTGGTAGTGGTAGTGGTGGTAGTAGTGGTGATAGTGGAGGTGGTAGTGGTAGTAGTGGTAGTGGTATTAGCGATAGTAGTGGTAGTAGTGGTGGTAGTGGTAGTAGTGGTGGTAGTAATAGTGGTGGTAGTGATAGTGGTAGTAGTGGTGGTAGTGGTAGTAGTGGTAATAGTGGTGGTAATGGTAGTAGTGGTGGTAGTAGTAGTGGTGGTAGTGCTAGTAGTAGAAGTAGTGGTGGTAGTGGTAGTAGTGGTGGTGGTATTGGTATTGGTGGTGGTGATGGTGGTAGTAGTAGTAGTGGTAGTAGTGGTATTAGTAGTAGTGGTGGTAGTGGTGGTAGTGGAAGTAGTGGTGGTAGTGGTAATAGTGGTGTAGACACCCCATTCTGAACACGTCGGATCATATTTATACCACTCTGAGTTTCGCTTTGAGTCAAGAAGTAGAAATCCACCATTTCGTCATGTTTCGTTAAGTTTTGACTAACCATAGTTAGTTTGGGACTAAACTGCATACGAGATAACGAGGAAAGGACGGAACTGTCCACAGAAGCAATATCTCGCCGCGAGATGGCGTGTCTCGCGCGAGATATCCTCCCTCTGCGGCATGCAGAAGGCAGTTTCCTCGTCGATTTCAACCTCTTTTCGGGATAAAACTTCATCCATCCGGCCAACCAATAGAATTTGGAGTCTGAAACCATCTTGAAGTGTTTGATCTCATCTTCAACACTTCCCCGACCCCTATAAATACTTGGTGACTTCCAAGGTTCAAAAGGAGGACAAAGTCCAGAAGTTCACAACACACACATATTTTGTTGGTTTCTTTCCCTGAAAGAATCCTACGAAATCACCCTAAAAATCACCTCAAAGTTTGTTAGTCAACCTTGTTGATAAACAAACATCAAGATCCAAGTCAAGGACTGAGGCAAAGCTCTGTCCGTATCAAGACTCGATTCTAAACTTGAGTCGAAACTCTGCCCAAATCACCTCACGCAAGGTAACCCCTAAATCCCTTTCTAATTGATTGTTAGAGTGGTATAAATCTATTGAATCTAGGATCGGCCTAGAGCCTCTCCTAATCATGGAGACGGTCTCGAAGCAATCGATCCTACATTCCGTTTAACCCCGTTAAATGGATCTTTTATTGTTTAAAATCTTTTTCTTCTTCTTTTTTGAAAACCTCTCTTTTCTTTAGCAAGACCGATCTCCGGATTGGATGGAATGGATGCTCCTTGACCTACCAGTTCCATAACCTAAGCCCCGAACCCAAATCTCTTTCAAAATGGTTTTTCTATGTTCTCCAAACGAATAATATAGGTGGCGACTCAAAAAGATAAAATTCTTCTCACAACGCTACAGTGGCGACTCTGCTGGGGACTTAAAATTAAGAGGCTTAAACTTGCGTCAAAATTAAAAGAGAGGTTTTCAAAAAAAAAAAATTGTAAATTTGATTTTCTGCTCTCAGATGAGGCATATCTCGCACGAGATATCATATCTCGCGCGAGATATGGCCTCGGCAATCTGGTTATTTTCTGGTCTCTCCCGTTTATCTCATAGTCCAAGACGGAAGCCGAACATGCAAGGGGGATCCCAGAATTCATTATCTGCAGAGTTCCCGCATCTTAAGGCCTCCCTTAAGATGTAGAACTCGAATCTCTATGTCATTTAAATAATTGATTATTATTTATAAACTGTGTGCGATTGGGTTTTATTTAAGTAAAGTCATTGGGGATTCGGGAGTTGTAAATTAATTTATTTATCTCTCTTTATCTCTCTTTATGTGGAACTACGACGGCCTGAGTCTTCCTAAATTGGGAGAAACGTAGGCAACCACTTGGTGCGGCCACTATCTGTTTTTCTTTTGTTTTTTTTTTCAAAAAAAATCTCTATTTTATCTATCACCTAGATTGACTATCACACACGCGCACTCATATTATAACGTCATTGCACTGCATACTCTCTATAAACTCGGGACCCACACTAAGGACGGATGACGGTAACCACCTAGTCGCCGGTCTCTCCGAAGTTGGACAATCCCACTCCGCATATTCAATCCACTTAGATTGTCATATCGCGGGGAGCCTAGCCTTCCGGCCCTGCATCGCCACATTTTCATGTAGATTGACTTTTTAGGATCACTCCGTGACCGGTCGGTTTTGACTCGGTGATCTTTACTTGTTTTTGACCAAAACAAAGCCATGTAAAATTGACAATAAAGAAGGACTCGGAAAAGTCCCTTCGGAAAAAGTCCCTTCGAAAAAAAGTTCCTTCGGAATGACCCTTTCGGATGTCCCTTCAAAAAAATACATATACATATAATCCTTCGAAAAACGATCTTACATGGCTTTGTTTTACAAAAATCGGATTGATTACTTAGTCGTTAGGTTCTGATAAAGGCCTTAGAAACCCCTCAAAACGGACTTTCCGTTCCGACCAAAATTTAGGTCTAAATAAAAATCGACTTTTCGTGTGATTATCTCGCGCGGGATTACATATCTCGCGCGGGATAATGCTTCTGTTTGCTGAAACTGAGCCTGAGCCATTTAAGCCTGCTTCCGACTCGTTGGGGCTAGATTTGATCCTGATATCGTCTCTGCATCTATTCTGTCAGTTTTCCGAAGCTACTCAACTTCAAGACTCCCAACACAATGTCTGCTGAAAAGCATGTCATCACCAAAAAAGACCTTGAACAACACACTCTCCAAGATTTGACCAAGGCCGTTGTCGCTGAGATGGAACATGTAGAAGGTTGGAGAGAAGCCTTTGATTTGCCTTCCACCCGCATTGCTAGGGATTTCCGGAAGATGGAGAGTGACTCCGACAGCGGACGATCATCCGTGCAAGAGGAGCTAAGTGACATCAAAACTCAACTTGCCAAAGCCCTGCAGCAAATTAACGACAATGACTCGTGGCATCACATGGAAGAATCCATCCAAGCTGAAAAGACAAAGATACTGATTGAAGAGCTCGAGGAAGTCAAGAGCGAACTCGAGACCATGACCCAAAAGTGCATCAACCTTGAAGCCCACATTGAAGATGACATTGATGAAAGAGTCAAGTATTGCCTCAATACTCTCTACCGTGACCTCAAGGAGCAAATGGAAGCAGAATATCAGTCTCGTCACAACGTCTTTGTGCAACACTATGAGAACCATATTCGAGACCTCCACAATCAAATGGCCAAGCGGAGGAAGGGAAGGACTTTCTCCGACATCGGAAATATCACTCTCGGTCATCTCTTTAGAAGTCTTCACAAGGAAGGAAAATTGAAACCAATGGAAGGCTACCAACCTAAGAGAGAAGGTCGATCTCCACACCTCTATTGCTACTACCATCAATGCCATGGCCATCACACCAATGATTGTTTCAACCTGAAGAATGCAGTCCAAGACTTGATTGACAACGACGCCATAAGAATTTGCCCAAGTGGTGGAATAGTTTGGATGAGTTCAAACAAATGAGGAGTCTCTTTTCCTTTCAGTTATTTACTTTTAGTTGCAAAAGAAACGGTTAGTAGTCTAGTTTAGCTTAGTCGGGTACTACTTGCCTAAAGACTTCATTTGTGGGCAAGAAAATCAAGTTTGCTTTTCAATAATAGTTAGTCAGTATTTCCCTTTTCAATTCTGATTACTTCTTTGAGATCGAGAAAGAAAGCACTGTGAATATCATAGAAACTTGCAACGAAAATGACTACTCCAAGGCACTTTGGTTCTCTGGAAGCCTTCCTGTCTGGAGAATGATGCTAGCAAAAGGATACTTCCCTGGCTTGGGGCTCGGAAAGCACTTACAAGGGATAACGGAACCACCACCGGTTCCCCCACTTCACACAAAGCATGGCCTAGGATACATCACTTCCATCCACGATGGGGATGACGAAGAAGAGTGGGGCTTCACTCAAATCAAGTGGGAAGGAACCACATACAAAGGCTACGATGACCCAAAGGCCAAGAATTACAACCTCGAGCCATATCGAAAGACACTCAATGGCTACTTTGTCCGGGAAGGGGAAAGTATTCCCTACTTTATCTTTTCAGAACCATGGACTGATGATAAAGGAAAGCGCCAACCGGGCTTTGAAATCTTCAGCGACTGCGATGCTTCTCCAAATGAAACAGAACCCGTCCCACTAATCCCTAATGATTTGTGGGGCACAAAGGCAGAAATGATGAGTGAATGGGACTTTGTGTTGGGAGAAGACATGCTGCGACAGTTCCAAGACCTGTGCCGGTTAGAAGACAGCCAGATCCATGCAATCTCCAAGGGGGACGCTCCAACTACTGATTACACAAGACTAATACAGAAATGTGATGAGCCAATTCTAAACTGGCACGTCACCGGGGGACCAGTTGTTGATGAAGACTTCATGATCAAAGAGCTTGGCTGCACTCCCCATCCCCGCAGGAAGATAGGCCCTGTAACTTTCACATTAGAAGCAGGCTCCACCTCCGATGAACTCACTCAAGAGGAAATCGAGGCGGTGGCCGAACATGTATTCCCTTACTTCCTTAATGAAAACTTTGATCTTTCCGAGTACCCTGAGATTGCTAACATCGTGAATGATGAATTAACTAATAATAATCAATATAACGAACACGTTAATAATGAATCATACGATGAGATAGATCAAGAAAACGAACAAATCTTAAAAGAATTAGCTAAGCAAGTAGGTCGTTGTGGAAAGAATGGCCCTGTTGACGACGAGGAAATGCAAACGGTTAATCTTGGGACAACGGAAGACCCCAGAGAAACAAAGATCGGCAGCTTCTTCAAGGGGGAAGACAGAGAAACCTTGACGCAGCTCCTCAGAGAATATGTCGACGTCTTCGCTTGGTCCTACAAGGATATGCCTGGGTTGAATCAGTCAGTTGTAGAACACAAGATACCGCTGCTACCCAATGCCAAGCCAGTCAAACAGAAACTACGCAGAATCAAGCCAGAATGGTCAATGCAAGTAAAAGAGGAAATCATGAAACTCTTGAAGGTAGGGTTTATCAAAGTGATCGAATATCCGGAATGGCTAGCAAACACGGTACAGGTAGCCAAGTCGAACGGAAAAATACGAGTCTGTGTCGATTTCAGAGACTTGAATAAGGCATCCCCTAAAGATGACTTCCCACTACCAAACATAGACATGTTGGTCGATGCCACAGCCGCATACGAGGTCCGCTCATTCGTCGACGGTTTCGCAGGGTATAACCAAATCCTCATGGCAGAGGAGGATCAACACAAAACAACATTCACCACACCTTGGGGAACATTCTGCTACAAGATCATCCCATTTGGTCTCAAGAACGCAGGGGCTACTTATCAAAGGGCAGTTACAATACTATTCCACGACATGATCCACAGAGAAATAGAGGTATACGTGAACGACATGATTATTCACTCAAAAGGGACAGATGGTCAACACTTCAGAGATCTCAGAAAATTCTTCAATCGACTGAGACAGCACAGGATGAGGCTCAACCCCGCCAAATGCTCATTCGGAGTGGTCAAAGGAAAAGTCTTAGGGTACATGGTCACAGAGCGTGGCATAGAAGCAGACCCCGCCAAGAAGGGCTATCATTGACATGCCTCCACCCAGAACACAGAAAGAAGTAAAGGGATTCATGGGCAGACTTCAATATATCAGTCGATTCATCAATCAACTGACTACAATGTGCGATCCCATCTTCAAGCTACTTAAGAAAAATGCACCTCAAGAGTGGACCGAAGAATGTCAAGAAGCATTCGAGGAAGTTAAGCACTACTTAACTTCCCCACCCATCCTGGTTCCACCACACAAGGAGAAGCCCTTGAAATTGTACCTCACGGTTACAGACATTGCATTAGGGGCTATGCTCGCTCAAGAACAGCCTGCCTCGCACACAGAGAATGCCATCTATTTCGTCAGCCGCAGATTCCAAGGCAGCGAAATCAACTACTCTCCACTCGACAAATCCCTGCGCCCTTGTTTGGGTATCACAAAGGCTAAAGCACTATATGGAAGCCTTCCCAGTTCGTCTCATTGCAAAAATGGATCCACTGAAATATATCCTAGACAAATCAAATTTGTCTTCAAGACTGGCCAAATGGTACTTCATGCTCGCGGGGTATGATATCACTTACGTCACTCAGAAATCCGTCAGGGGGATTGTATTCGCAGATCAATTGGCCGAATTTCCTTGTGACGAAGTGAAGGGGGAAGACCCGCGATTCCCCGATGAGGACATCATGAGTATAGAAGAAGAAAATAAGTGGCAATTATTTTTCGATGGTGCAACCAACAAGAGAGGGTTCGGCATCGGAATGTTGTTGGTAGACCCTAACGACATCTATACTCCACTGGCAGTACGTCTTGACTTTAACGCCACCAACAACACCGCAGAATATGAAGCTTGCATGGCGGGGCTTGAGGCAGCCCTAGAGCGCAACGTGACTGAAATCGAGGTATTCGGGGATTCCCAATTAATCATCAATCAGACATTGAAGAAGTGGAAGGTCCAAGATCCAACCCTTCAAAGATACAGTGCCCACCTCCAAGAGTTGGTGCAACAATTTCAAGATGTCTCATTCCACTACCTCCCCAGAGACAAAAATCGGTTTGCGGACGCATTAGCCACACTTGCTTCTTTGGTCGAAATCCCTAAAGGAAAAGCAGTCAAACCCTTCAAAATAACACGGCGTGCAACCCCTGCATACTGCGCCGTTATAGATCTCCATGACTGCAAAGACAAATGGTTATCCGAATGTGCCATTGTTGGGAACTCCGAAGAGAAACCGTGGTACTATGACATTTGGCATTTCATCCTAGATGGAACCATCCCACCTGAGACAGACCCAAAGACTCAGATCGCCCTTAAGAGATTGGCCGCTAATTACGTCATCACTGCTGGCCGTCTATTCAAGAAACATTCCTAAGGAAACCTCCTTTGTGCCACCGAGGAAGAGGCCCAAGAAATAATGGACCATGTCCATCAAGTCATATGTGAAACCCACATGAGCGGAAACATGCTCGCCAAAAAGATCATCAGACAAGGGTACTTTTGGCTAACCATGGAAGCCGACTGTACCAAAATGGTCAAGAAGTGCCATAAGTGTCAGATACACGCCAATCTCCGGCATGCACCGCCTTCCTTGCTGTACCCTATGACTTCTCCTTGGCCGTTCTCTACGTGGGGGATAAACGTGATTGGAAAGGTCACACTTGTAGGAGCTAACGGACACTGCTTCGTCCTAGTAGCCATCGACTATTTCACTAAATGGGTTAAGGCCGCCTCCTACAAAGTTCTGAATGCCAGAAAGGTTGCAGAATTCATCAAGCACAACATCATCTGCCGATATGGGGTTCCGCAAGAGATGATATCCGATAATGGGTCACACTTGAAGAAGGAAACCGATCGCCTCCTAACCGAGTACAAAATCACAAGACATAAGTCATCTCCTTACAGGCCCCAGACAAATGGAGCTGTTGAAGCCGCAAACAAAACAATCAAGACTATCATCAGAAAAATGGCAGTCACTGGAAAAGACTGGCTCGACCAGTTACCTTTCGCACTATGGGGATACCGCACTTCAGTCCGAACAGCTACAGGAGAGACTCCCTACGCCCTCACATTCGGAATGGAGGCTGTCTTACCAATAGAATTGGAAATACCATCACTTAGGGTTCTCCTAGAAAACCAAGTGAACGAGGTCGACTGGATAGGAAGCAGATACGAAGAGTTGGCCCTGTTGGACGAAAGAAGGTTGAAAGCAGCCGAACACACTCAAGCTTACCAAAGAAGAATGGCAAGAGCTTTCAACAAAAAGGGCAAGATAAGGAACATCAGAGTAGGTGACTTGGTTCTCCGTGAGCACCGTCCTGGACCTTTCAACCCGCTAGGCAAGTGGGGACCAAGATGGATAGGACCCTACATTGTGAAGAAGATATTCTCTGGGGGAGCCCTTCAGCTGGTGGACTTAGACGGAGATCAACTACCGAAGCCGGTCAACATGGACAAGCTCAAGAAGTACTTCGCGTGACTTGCCCTCCTAAAAAGAAATCGCTCGCTAGGTTGAAAATCCCGAAAAGGACGGCCTAGGCAAAAATTAGAGCTTGCACAAGAAAAGAAGCCCGCTAGATTGAAAACCCGAAGGGACGGTCTAGGCAGAAGAAAGGGTGTGCATAAAAAAAAAAAAAAAGGGGGGGGGGCCTTATCTCGCGCGAGATTACCCCTCGGCATGGAGCCGTATTTTGTCCTTTTTTCTCTCAAAAATGAACTACGTTAGACCTGAGCCTTTTATTTAATTGCTGTAAAAGAGGAACGTAGGCAGCCTTCGGGTTCGGTCTAATCAAATAAATAAATCTACTTTTGTCCTTTTATTAATCGAATGCATTTTTATTAATGACAAAAGGGAAATTCTAACCACAACGACTAATTTGCTAAGCTAATAACCTTGAAAAAAATACTGATAAAATAAAAAACTATTGATCTATCAAAGCAATCTCTTGGTACTCCTTAAGATCTAGCCTTTCATCGACTTGGTAGGCCGGCGGACATGGTCACCACCGTCTTCGCGATCCTTCTTGCGCTTTGAGCTCCTCAAAGCAGAGCATCCCTCAAGACGATCAAAGACAGATTCCAATAGCCTCTTAAAGACATTGGGCCTATCTAGAGCTTGCGTCTTTCCAGGCATCCCTTTGCCCCGCCTCTCGTACCAATCCCCATCGAGAAAATCCTGAGTTGGATCAGTTCGTACATTGGCAGGATCAGAGTGAGACTCGCTCCTTCGCAAAATACTACTAGCCACAAAAGAATCCCCTAGCAGTGAAAGCCACAGATCATCAATCTTCTCCGCACTAGGGTGACCGGTATGAAGGAACCAATCCAAATACTTATCAGATAAGAAGATGCTTGCATTAAAGGTCCGAAGGTTCGACCAGCGGTCCCGACTAGTTCCTTCACTCCATGCTTGAGCTAGCGCCTGCGCAAAATCTACACCAATGTAAGACACTTCACGAGAAGCTCCTTCGAAAAGATAAGTGTCCTGCTGCTGACCAAGCTGACGGAGCACCCGCTTGGGAAAATAAAAAGAGGAATCTCGCAAACCCGGAAGAACCACTGTAACGACCCCAACCCTAGGCACTAATTTTCAATATCCTATTATGTGCTTTTAAAATTTATATTAATTTTATGTATTCAATTATGTCTTTAAATTCTTAATTTAAGATAAATTGGGTGAGAAGTAAATTTAGAATCTTTTGGGAATTTATTAGCTATTAAATAAGAACCATGGAGGATGATAAAAATAGAAAATGGATAATTATATGAGGAGGTTAAAATGGGTAGAATTTATAATTAGGGGAAGGGTTAAATATAAATGGGTGAAAGCCTCTAGTTAGATATTTCCATGGGGGGGGGCAAGAGGTCTTACTCTCCCATAGCTTGACAAGTGTCCTCCCCTTAACCCCTCCTCTTACTCCCTCCTTCCTCCTCCCTCCTTCATTCACTTCACTATATCCCTAGCAAGAAAGCCTTAGAACTCCATGGAAGCTCCCAACCCCAAGTATTGAAGCCAAGCCATTCTCCTCCATTTTCAAGTTCAAGAGTGTTGTTGAAGTTGGATCATCTAGAAGAATCAACCAAGTTAGGAAGATCAACCTTCCATTATAAAACCCTAAGGTGAGTTGTTATGATTTCCTTTCTCCTAAATGTTCATAACCTTTGAATGATATTCTTGTTAGTATGAAGTGTTTCATGCCTTGGAAACCTTACATGAGTTTGGATGATTTATAAATGGGATAGGTTGAAGTTAATGTTCAAGGAAGATAATCAAGAGGGTTTGAAATGGGTGGAATTTGTGATGATAGATAATCTAGATTTACATCATTTTGGGTTTTCATGATTTTGTTGAACTTGGTAAAGCTAGGGTTTCCTCTTAGTGTTCTTGAAATTAGGGTAGATAAAAAGAAAAGGAATTGAAGCTAAGAAGAAAGAGTTAGAATTTATTTTGTCTTTGGAAATCGCCTTGGGCGGTCGCCCGTACGGGGCTTGGGCGGCCGCCCATCATGCCAGAAACTCTCTTGCCTTGGAAATCCTCTTGGGCGGTCGCCCAAGAGGTTTGGGCGGTCGCCCACCTTGACAGCAAGTTACCTTCCCTTTGAAAACCCACTTGGGCGGTCGCCCAAGTGGTATGGGCGGTCGCCCATGACCCCTGAACCAACTTTGTAATCTGAACTAGAATTGTTTAGCAAGTTTGTTTGGCCACTTATAAATTGTGACTCCCACCCAATATAAATTAGTAGAACCTAATCAACCCGGATACAAATTGATCCTCTTTAACCTAAGTTAGAGTAGGATACCTTGGCTTGGCCATGACATCTTACTTGGTCAAAATGGAATTGTAGGAGTAGTTAAATATTGTTCGGAAAGTGGTCCAAACTTGGGAAGTAGGTCTTGCACTTTTATTAAGATTATTCAAGGTTGAGTAATGACTTCGTAGGATTGGCTTATGGTACTTGGTGACTTTACTTGTTCCCACATCCTTGATAGTTAGCTTGAATAATGTTAAAAACTATAGGTTACACTATTTTGTTACATGTATATGTATCATTGTAGCATGGTTATCCCAATTGTGGAATTATTGATTATTTGAATACCTTGACGTTCTAAGGGTGGACTATTTGTCCTATTGTTATATTGTATCCCAATTGTGGATTATCTGGCATGTTGATTTCATTGTATCCCGGTGTGGATTATGTCGTTATATTGTTACCTTAAGTGAACTCATATTCATTGGTGATATTATGCATAGTGTATTAAATGGTTGTTGCACTATGGTATTGGGTGAACATGAGTATATTTTACCATGTTGCTATATTGTTTATCCCCTTTGTGGATTATATTTCAAGTATCTATTATGTGCTTGAACGCTTTATGCATTAGGGGGTATAATGAAATTCAATCAATTATGGATTTGTTCTATAAGTGATTGAAGGTTCATCATACCTGTGACTGCCCTCTGTGGCCACAGTGGGTGTGCTAGCGACTTGTATTGAGCCAAAAGCCTTACAGGACCGCTGCGATTGGTGTACCGGTGGAAAGCTCTGTATGAAGCCCAAAAGCTTTACAGTAGCGCTAATATTATATGATACTCTGATTCAGTATCTGATTTTCTTATATGGATCTCTGGAGTATGAGTCCTATAAGCGGAATGTGTGCTGGAGGCAATTCATCAAAGAGTGGAGTTTTACTCCCACGTTGTACGACTTATTGTTCAGACGGGAAAGGTAAAATGAGGTAACGTAAGGTGTTTACCGCTTTAATAATGTGTTATGTGTAACCATGCTATGTGTTGCATCTTACTTGGCATATTGCTGCATTCATAATAGCTTGCTGAGATTTATTCTCACCCCTCTCCCTTTAATGTTTTAGATCCCGAGGCAGGTGACCCGAACCAGTGAGGCCGGGGATATCATTGTGGACTTTTGCTTTTGGGGCTTGTCAGGTTAAGTGTAGGAGTGGTTATTAGGAGTAATTATTAAGTATTCCTCCTTCACAAATTGTATGAAAGACTCTTTTGTTAAACAATGTTAATTAGGGTTTTCAATGTAATTGATCAGATTTCGGTTTATTAAAGTTGTGGTTGGATTTCCTCCAAGTGGAGATATTATCAATTGTTTTTAAATTTTGGAAGTTTGAAAAGTGGTTTTCTTTTAAAGGCAATTAAATATTTTTTAAAAACTAAGATGGGTTTTCTTAGACTGAGCCTCTCCAACTCGGGACACGCGTTAGGTTCCGGGTTGGGGTGCTCACAGTTGGTATCAGAGCTTAGTTTAGAGGTCAAGGGTAGATGTCTAACTAAGGGGGAATGTGTGGAAATTGACGCCGAGTGTTTAATGCAGGAGTTCGTTCTAATGGCCGGAAGCAAGGATGATCAGCGGAAGGTTCTAGAAATTGAAGGAGATATGGGTATAGGTGGAATTCAGAATGAAGAGATGATGAAATTATTCAGGAAGTTTGTACAGGATATGGAGACTAGAGGATCAGTTCCGAATCAACCTGAGGGATGTCAAAGTGATGGATGGGAAAGGTTTGTGAAGATGAATCCGCCGAGTTTTAATGGATATCCGGATCCGTTAAAGGCAGAAAAATGGTTAGAGAAAATGAACAAAATCTTTGAGGTTATGGAGAGTCGCAACGAAGAGAAAGTTAGGTATGCCGTTTTCAAGCTTGAAGGTCCAGCTGATCAGTGGTGGCAGAAATTGAAGGAAAGTTGGGAGCGGGATCATACGCCCCAGACTTGGGATAATTTCACTCAGCAGTTCGAGGATTATTTCATTTTAATGGTTACAAGGGATAGGAAGGAGATTGAATTCTTAGGACTAAAACAAGGGAACATGACGGTGAATCAGTATTCAGTCCGGTTTGAGGAATTAGCTAGGTGTTGCCCTCATTTGGTATCGCATGAAGTAAGAAGAGTTCTTAGGTTTGTAACAGGTTTGAGGATTGAGTTTAGGGAGAAATTAATGATTGATAGCTTCACCAATTATCAGACAGCCTTAGATAGAGCATATGAGATCGAGAATAGCATTGAGAAAAATGGTGGAAGATCGGAAGGTGGGATTAGAAATAAACCAAGGTATCTAGGACAAGGATCCAAAATCACTAGAGGACAACCAAGGACTTCAGCTTCAGGGAATAAGAGAGGGGAACTTATGGTAGCTTCTTCGTCTAGGCCAATACCCAAACAGTATGGGATGATTTGTAAATTTTGCAAGAAGGTTGGACATACCGAAGATCGGTGTTGGAGTAAGCAAGGCAAGTGTTTAAATTGTGGAGCATTGGGACACTTTAGGAGGAATTGCCCAAGGATGCCGTGGGGACGAGCTTCAAGCGGTCAGCTGGGTGGACGACAAAGAGGTAGTACCAAGAGAGATAACAAAGTGGAACCGAAAGAGAAGGTCTATGGTCGAGTATGTGTTTCGGGTTCGGGAGAGATAGATCCTCGAGAGGTCACTAGAGGTATATTCCCTGTGTCAGAAGTTAGGGATCATATTTTATAGATCCTGTTTCATATCATTATGTGTGGCATAGTGTTTTGCTTCTATGTGTCATACATTGTTTGAAATTTTGTTTTATTGTTAGAGGATTCTGCTCTTATGAGAGAATACCTCGAACCTTCTTTGGTTTACCACGATGGTGATGTGGTTTTGGCTGAGCATGTATTGTCAGTTGAATTGGTATAATTATTAATTTATGATTTTGAGATATACTTGACCTGGAGGGTTAAGTAGTTGTTGTATAATGGTAGACTATCATAATAAGTGAGTCTCCTTTTTCCATGCCTAGATTGCTTATATTGGTATTTGATATAGGTAAACCTTAATGTGAAATTCTTGTTATATATGGGTATTCAAGGTGAAATTTTGGAATTAAGATGTGAAGGGTAATTGGTATATGTTAGACTTGCATAAGAAGTCTTTTCAAAATTTTTATGTGCTAGTTGTGAGTAAATGGTAAATGTGCTCCCGGCGGTATATTTCATATGTTGGTTCTGAGTATGATAAGCAAAATTTTAAACCCTTATTTTGATGACTTTAGGGTAATTAGAAACAAGGATCTCTTTGTTAAATAAAGTTCCGGAAAAAAAAATCAATTGAGAATAGGGTTAATGATTCCTTGGGAGGAGTCCCTGCGTGCAAAAATTTGGCTAGTGTGAGTTGGCTCGAGAGAATTGCAAATTTTGGGTTCTATAGTCTTAAACTCGGATGTTATCAAGGATCTTGTGAGGATTGAGTCCGTGATCTTTGAGTTGGCAAGTGCTATCGAATAAATTTAAGGAACTCTTAAGAATTGTAAAGTCGTTGCTTTGGTTGACTCTAAAGGACGTATAAATGGTGTAGGATGTAATAAGGATGAATCATATTAATAGAATGGATAATAGATTAGTTATAGATCAGGTCCTTACATTACCTGGTGGATGTGAGGACTTTGTGAAATTTTAAAGTGTATTAAAGGAAGATTAGATTATGATATTATACGAAATGGGAAAATGATAACGTATGCTTTGAGGAATTTAACTTAGATAAGTGAGATTTTCTTATCCTCTACTCGGGAGTAGCTGCACTTGTGTTGCGTTATTTAAGTAGGAACTTTATCTTTTTGAAACTTCCTTTGAGAGTTGTTACCGATCCTAAGAGTTGGAGGATTTAGTTAGTCGAAAGGAAGAGATTTGAAGACTACCCAAATTCTTGAGGAATAGGTTATGTTGTGTGACGGATTTCCTTTCAACTTGAGAAGTTTAATTAACCTTAGCGAGTTTGCGTATAATAGTAGTTATCATTCCAAAGCATTGAGATAAAACCGTATGAGGCGTGGTTCAGGAAGATATTACCGATCTCCAATTTGTTTGGGGTGAGGTTAGTAAAGCTAGGCCTAAGGTAATTTAGCGCCAAAGTTTGTTAATCCATTTGAAGTTTTAGAAAATGTTGGTGATTTGACTTATAGACCGACTTGGGGCAGCTTATAGAGTATTTGAAGTTTTAAATGTAATATCGTAATGTATTTGGTGACATAAGTTGTAATACTTTTTATTTAAATATACTTTCTTTGAGGTCGTGAAAATTCGGGTTAGTGATGATTGTATGGTATTCTCGGAATATTAAGTTGTAATATCACATTATTAATGAAATTAGAATCTTGGAAAGAATCATAGCATTGATGAGACTAATTGGGAATTGAAGTCTTAGAGTATTCGAGTTGTGAAAATGTATAGTAGAATCATGCCATTGAGAAATCTAATTGAAAATATTAAGTTAGAATGTGTGAAAGGTAACCTTTGCTATTTGATCCTTAGGGTAAGCGACAGTCAAATTCGGGACGAATTTTCTTTAAGGGGGAGTGAGTGTAACGACCCCAACCCTAGGCACTAATTTTCAATATCCTATTATGTGCTTTTAAAATTTATATTAATTTTATGTATTCAATTATGTCTTTAAATTCTTAATTTAAGATAAATTGGGTGAGAAGTAAATTTAGAATCTTTTGGGAATTTATTAGATATTAAATAAGAACCATGGAGGATGATAAAAATAGAAAATGGATAATTATATGAGGAGGTTAAAATGGGTAGAATTTATAATTAGGGGAAGGGTTAAATATAAATGGGTGAAAGCCTCTAGTTAGATATTTCCATGGGGGGGCCAAGAGGTCTTACTCTCCCATAGCTTGACAAGTGTCCTCCCCTTAACCCCTCCTCTTACTCCCTCCTTCCTCCTCCCTCCTTCATTCACTTCACTATATCCCTAGCAAGAAAGCCTTAGAACTCCATGGAAGCTCCCAACCCCAAGTATTGAAGCCAAGCCATTCTCCTCCATTTTCAAGTTCAAGAGTGTTGTTGAAGTTGGATCATCTAGAAGAATCAACCAAGTTAGGAAGATCAACCTTCCATTATAAAACCCTAAGGTGAGTTGTTATGATTTCCTTTCTCCTAAATGTTCATAACCTTTGAATGATATTCTTGTTCGTATGAAGTGTTTCATGCCTTGGAAACCTTACATGAGTTTGGATGATTTATAAATGGGATAGGTTGAAGTTAATGTTCAAGGAAGATAATCAAGAGGGTTTGAAATGGGTGGAATTTGTGATGATAGATAATCTAGATTTACATCATTTTGGGTTTTCATGATTTTGTTGAACTTGGTAAAGCTAGGGTTTCCTCTTAGTGTTCTTGAAATTAGGGTAGATAAAAAGAAAAGGAATTGAAGCTAAGAAGAAAGAGTTAGAATTTATTTTGTGCTGGAAATCGCCTTGGGCGGTCGCCCATGGGGGCTTGGGCGGCCGCCCATCATGCCAGAAACTCTCTTGCCTTGGAAATCCTCTTGGACGGTCGCCCAAGAGGTTTGGGCGGTCGCCCACCTTGGCAGCAAGTTACCTTCCCTTTGAAAACCCACTTGGGCGGTCGCCCAAGTGGTATGGGCGGTCGCCCATGACCCCTGAACCAACTTTGTAATCTGAACTAGAATTGTTTAGCAAGTTTGTTTGGACACTTATAAATTGTGACTCCCACCCAATATAAATTAGTAGAACCTAATCAACCCGGATACAAATTGATCCTCTTTAACCTAAGTTAGAGTAGGATACCTTGGCTTGGCCATGACGTCTTACTTGGTCAAAATGGAATTGTAGGAGTAGTTAAATATTGTTCGGAAAGTGGTCCAAACTTGGGAAGTAGGTCTTGCACTTTTATTAAGATTATTCAAGGTTGAGTAATGACTTCGTAGGATTGGCTTATGGTACTTGGTGACTTTACTTGTTCCCACATCCTTGATAGTTAGCTTGAATAATGTTAAAAACTATAGGTTACACTATTTTGTTACATGTATATGTATCATTGTAGCATGGTTATCCCAATTGTGGAATTATTGATTATGTGAATACCTTGACGTTCTAAGGGTGGACTATTTGTCCTATTGTTATATTGTATCCCAATTGTGGATTATCTGGCATGTTGATTTCATTGTATCCCGGTGTGAATTATGTGGTTATATTGTTACCTTAAGTGAACTCATATTCATTGGTGATATTATGCATAGTGTATTAAATGGTTGTTGCACTATGGTATTGGGTGAACATGAGTATATTTTACCATGTTGCTATATTGTTTATCCCCTTTGTGGATTATATTTCAAGTATCTATTATGTGCTTGAATGCTTTATGCATTAGGGGGTATAATGGAATTCAATCAATTATGGATTTGTTCTATAAGTGATTGAAGGTTCATCATACTGTGACTCTGCCCCTCTGTGGCCACAGAGTGGGTGTGCTAGCGATCGTATTGAGCCAAAAGCCTTACAGACCGCGATTGGTGTACGGTGGAAAGCTACGTATGAAGCCCAAAAGCTTTACGGTAGCGCCAATACTATATGATACTACGATTCAAGATTCGATTTTCTTATATGGATCTCTGGAGTATGAGTCCTATAAGCGGTGAATGTGCTGGAGGCAATTCATCAAAGAGTGGAGCTTTACTCCCACGTTGTACGACTTATTGTTCAGACGGGAAAGGTAAAATGAGGTAACGTAAGGTGTTTACCGCTTTAATAATGTGTTATGTGTAACCATGCTATGTGTTGTATCTTACTTGGCATATTGCTGCATTCATAATAGCTTGCTGAGATTTATTCTCACCCCTCTCCCTTTAATGTTTTAGATCCCGAGGCAGGTGACCCGAACCAGTGAGGCCGGGGATATCATTGTGGACTTTTGCTTTTGGGGCTTGTCAGGTTAAGTGTAGGAGTGGTTATTAGGAGTAATTATTAAGTATTCCTCCTTCACAAATTGTATGAAAGACTCTTTTATTAAACAATGTTAATTAGGGTTTTCAATGTAATTGATCAGATTTCGGTTTATTAAAGTTGTGGTTGGATTTCCTCCAAGTGGAGATATTATCAATTGTTTTTAAATTTTGGAAGTTTGAAAAGTGGTTTTCTTTTAAAGGCAATTAAATATTTTTTAAAAACTAAGATGGGTTTTCTTAGACTGAGCCTCTCCAACTCGGGACACGCGTTAGGTTCCGGGTTGGGGTGCTCACAACCACCCTGTCAAAACCCTTGGTATTGGCAACATACTTGTTCAACCTCCAATAAGGCGGACACCAAAGAATGTCAGCAGTTTCGGTCTTCGCAATCAACTCAGCCCATTCATCCGCTGAAAGACCCTTGATCAATAACTTGCGCGTATGATATGTGAAAGGGGAATATTCCAATGGGGGACCTACCAACTTGAGATGCTCCCTAAGCCAAATGGTCAACAAAAGAGGACTCCCTTGAGTCATGGCACCGGTCCTATGCAGCTCATCAAGACCATGCAGGGTCTCACCCAAGATTAGCGGAATAATGTTCCTAGAACGTTTTCTAGCGTGCAGAACAATTTTCGCCAGTTGGGAGTCTACCAAACCATCCCTGCATGTAAACAGAACATCTCCGAAAAGAGAAAGGGCCAGAAAGTTCCGTTTGTAGACATGAAAAGCGTCATCATCTGAATCACCGCTGAAGCGTCCCATAAAAGAAGAGCAATCAACCCACTTGCGGTGAACCAACTCGTAGCAAGTATCAAGGGGGATCCCTAGCAATTCATTCAAAGCCTCCGAATGATTCTTATGGTACTTAGGAACAGCAATCTCACCAGTCAAAGGCATATCCAAGATAATTGCAAATTCCTCCACAGTAGGCACCATCTCATTCAAAGAGAAATTGAAAAGGTGAATAGAGGGATCCCAAAATCGAGCAGCACCCTGCAAGAGATTCCAATCCGGTTGGAGGTTCTTCAAGGTGAAGAGAATTCTGAATCCGAATTCTGCAATAAACCTATTGCGAGATCGGTTGCGAAACGACCTCACCAAATCTCTGGATGCTTGCTTGAAAGATTCAACCACTTCAGATGACAGAGAAAAATCATCGACAATCATGGACGTTGGGGCAATCTCCTTGGAAGCCATGGATCGCAGGGTTGGAAAAGAAGCCAAGAGTTTAACCCTAACAGAATGTCTCTAGAGTTTGAAAGGCTAGGATGTGTTATCTGGCCGGACTACAGGGTGATTTTATAGGGAAAACTGACAAAATCCTGTTCGAAAAAGGAAGAGATCTCTACCTGGGTAGCGTGTCTCGTGCGAGACACCTTATCTCGCGCGAGATATTGCTACGGCAAAACAGCAATATTTCTGCTCAAACAGCAATCTAGCCCCGACTTGACGAAGCAAGTCTCGAAAAACCTGCGTGTACAGTTCATAACATGCAGTAAAACACCAAGATTCGAGCTCAAAATTGTGGCCTAACGGCCATTCCATTCCATTTTCAAAAAAAAACATGGAAAGTCGAGAAAGTTAATTAACTAACTAATTAAACCTAGGATTAGGGGTTAAGAAAAACCATTGTTTTGTGCTACCTACTTGTTCCTAACAGGTACCAAAGAAAAAGAAAAATTGTCTGGGCCCACACGGCCAATATATACAGATCATCAGAAATCAGATAAAGAGAAAGGGAGGGGATCACGCCATCAGATCGCCCGAGCTACCGGCACCTCCGCCATCACCACCATGGGGGCTACCATCCCTCCTCGACCTCTTGGCTCCGCAAGTAGGGGTCACCGCCGAGGCCACTGTCGAGGCCGCCAAAGAAGCCTTATGGAACAGCCTCTCGGACAGGTCCGACACCAGGGCCATCAGTCCCGCCATCTTAGTCGCTCCACGGTTGTAATCGGCCGCAGACAGAGTGACCTGACAACAAAAGAAAAGAAATGCTCAGATGAAGTCGGACATATACACTTATATGGACGAATACGAGAGAGGATATCAACAGAAACATACCGATGAGACATCTGGCGGGAGGCGGTAACCCTCAGGAATATGATCCAGAGTCGGGATATGGCCCACCATCGGCATGCTCCCCATCATGTATGTATAGCTCAGAGGACCGAAGTCTGGGGCGAAAGGCAGAGAACCAGCAGACTGGGAAGAAGTACTAGGGGCTGATGAACCTGAGGCAGAAGCAGAGGCGGAGCCACGAGCATGCGATCGCCTATCACCCACCAGGAGGGGACCCATCAAGCGAGGCAGGAACTCCGCGTAAGAGGCCCCGGGGATGACACAAGCCGTCGCCACATCGCCTACCAGAAGACTAGCATAATCATCCTCTGGAATGGAGTGGGTGGGATACATCGCCCTCGGCGGATCCGCCGGCACCATATATGGTAGTCTACCCCGGTCATGCTGTGGGAAGACCCGCTCACCAAGATACATAGTGTCCCCCTCCAAAGATGCAAGCATCCTCTGCATCCCAGTAGCATCCCAAGCACGATGCACCTCCGGCTCCAACAGGGTCCATGGATAAAGGCCCAGCCTCTCATACTCAAAAGTATCCAGCATGGCCCGCGCCTCCGCGACCGTCAGGGTCCACTCCTGGTTCTCCTCCTCATCAACGCTCCGATTAGGGTGACTCCACCTCCTGATATCCGGGAACAAAGGGGTCCGGCTCTCCAACTCAAACCTGTACAATCCAAGGACAGTATAGCCCCATATCTGCACAAAGAAAACAGAGCGAATTCAGTATGAAACACAGACAGAGCATACAGACTGAGAGCAGAAACAGAATCAAAGAACATACCTCCCAGGCATAAGAATACCCTGACAGGGAATCCTTGGTATTCCTACACGCCTCATCCATGGCGTGGTAGCAGAAGGCCAGCCCCGCTGAGCCCCAATCATATCCACTCACCTCATCCAGATTCACCAACAAACGTAGCAGAGAAAGACGAGCCATAGAAGAATGGTTCGCAAAGATGGTCTCAGAAAGGATATACCAGAGGGCACCCCTCACCAACCGATCAGTAACTGCATTTGGCTTCTCCACGTAGTCCTCAATCTGACGCCGGAGGGGTGTCAGCTCAGCAGCAAACCCCTTAACCTTGTTAGGGGAGAAACCAATCAACTGTCTCCACACAGCTGGACCCGCAGGCTTATAACCCGAAGTCTTCGGCAGGGGATCACCAATGAACTCTAACCCCGTGATGGCAAGGAAATCAGTCGGAGTCATAGTCGCTTCCCCGAAGCGCAAATGAACGGTGTGGGTAGTATCCCACCACCTCTCTCGGATTGCCTGAAGAACTTGGGGAGTCCGCCTTATTCCCCGAAGATTATCAACAAAGGTCAATAACCCCGTTTGGGCCACCCTATCCCGAACGCCATCAAGATCCTTGATCTTGTCCCACACCGCCTTAGCCATTTTCGGGCTTCCTCGGCAATTCTTCGTTGGCCTATATGACTGCAAAACAGAGGAAAGACAAAAAGGGCAATGTTAGAAATCATTCCATGTCAAGAAATCAATGAAATAGAAGAAAATTTTCATTGGGGCATTTCATCAAACACTTGGCGTGCGTACAAGAAAAGCTTGCCCAAGAATGCCATTCATGATCCGAATCAACCTCTCCTACAATCCATGATGTGTAGGAGGCCCATACGCACACAACGCAACAACAATCATCCAAAGAAACGCACAAAATCAACGCATGCAAGAAGGAACCTAGTTCTAAGCATGAACAAGAAAAGAAAAGCCATTGATAGAATTTGAATTCAAGAAAAAGTGAGTTCAAGCTCAATGCAATACAAGAGTCAAGAATTGAGAAAGAAACTCTTACCAAGCCCTCCCGAACAGCGGTGGAGATATGCGCGTGCCTATCGAAGGTGAGATCATCGCGGGGATAATCCTTCCCTAGTAAATAACTCCCCAAGATATGATTCCTTTGTTCTTGAGCCATTGATTATGGAGGGAGGAGGGATTGAGAATGGATTAGGAGGAGAATCACCAAGCAAATACACGAAAAAATTGCAAGGAAAACGACCTTGGCTCGAGCTAGGGAGGGAACTTTGAAAAGGATGTTTTCAAATTCAAAGAGGAGCTGCTGATTTATATGCCCCGACAGTAAAAGTCCCGCGCGGTATACCTTATCTCGCGCGAGATATACCTTCTGGAATGTTACGAAATTGTCCTCGACAATAAACATCTACGCAACGTCAAAATTCAAAATTTCAACATATTTACCCTTAAAAATGACAAATTAGCAAGGAAACGTGGAAAAATCGGCACCGCAAGTCACGGAACGAGCCAAACGTGACGCCCGCACGATCGCCCGCTACGGCACCAGTCGCCCGAAAACTGAGTGGTCCAAAGATCAACTCAATCCACATGGTTCAACGCCCAAACAGGTGAATCATCAAAATAAAATCTCGGTCCAACGCCCAAACAGGTGGATCGTCATCACAAAAGCCCGGTTCAACGTCCAAACAGGTGGATCGTCATCATAAAAGCCCGGTCCAACGCCCAAACAGGTGGATCGTCATCATAAAAGCCCGGTCCAATGCCCAAACAGGTGGATCATCATCAATAAAAGCTCGGTCCAACGCCCAAACAGGTGGATCATCAAACCAAAAGCCCGATTCAACGCCCAAACAGGTGAATCGTCATCCTCAACAACAAAAAGCCCGATTCGGAGCCCAGAAAGGTGAATCGTCACAAAACCGACAGGACTCAGAGGATCGGACAGGTAAGCCTTTATTTTCTAACATATTTCCCCCAGGTTCGGAGCCCAGACAGGCGAATCTTCAAACATACAGGTATATTCAGAATTGGGTCTTGATTTGATTCCTAAGTATGAATTTATCTTTCAAAACAAAATCTCCTCGATTTTCAAAAATGATTTTCAAAATACCTAAAGCAGCCTTTTCGTGTTTTGGAGTCGAACTACGTCATAGTCTGATTCTCCGATAGAGATACGTAGGAAGCCGTGCGGCCCGACCATCCCGACGTTCAGAATGATGTCTTTTATATCGACGACATGACTTCTTTCATAAGTCTTGTCGCCGAGGGGCTCTGTAGATACCCCATTCTGAACACGTCGGATCATATTTATACCACTCTGAGTCTCGCTTTGAGTCAAGAAGTAGAAATCCACCATTTCGTCATGTTTCGTTAAGTTTTGACTAACCATAGTTAGTTTGGGACTAAACTGCATACGAGATAATGAAGAAAGGACGGAACTGTCCACAGAAGCAATATCTCGCCGCGAGATGGCGTGTCTCGCGCGAGATATCCTCCCTCTGCAGCATGCAGAAGGCAGTTTCCTCGTCGATTTCAACCTCTTTTCGGGATAAAACTTCATCCATCCGGCCAACCAATAGAATTTGGAGTCTAGAACCATCTTGAAGTGTTTGATCTCATCTTCAACACTTTTCCGACCCCTATAAATACTTGGTGACTTCCAAGGTTCAAAAGGAGGACAAAGTCCAGAATTTCACAACACACACATATTTTGTTGGTTTCTTTCCCTGAAAGAATCCTACGAAATCACCCTAAAAATCACCTCAAAGTTTGTTAGTCAACCTTGTTGATAAACAAACATCAAGATCCAAGTCAAGGACTGAGGCAAAGCTCTGTCCGTATCAAGACTCGATTCTAAACTTGAGTCGAAACTCTGCCCAAATCACCTCACGCAAGGTAACCCCTAAATCCCTTTCTAATTGATTGTTAGAGTGGTATAAATCTATTGAATCTAGGATCGGCCTAGAGCCTCTCCTAATCATGGAGATGGTCTCGATGCAATCGATCCTACATTTCGTTTAACCCCGTTAAATGGATCTTTTATTGTTTAAAATCTTTTTCTTCTTCTTTTTTGAAAACCTCTCTTTTCTTTAGCAAGACCGATCTCCGGATTGGGTGGAATGGATGCTCCTTGACCTACCCATTCCATAACCTAAGCCCCGAACCCAAATCTCTTTCAAAATGGTTTTTCTATGTTCTCCAAACGAATAATATAGGTGGTGACTCAAAAAGATAAAATTCTTCTCACAACGCTACAAGTGGTGGTAGTGGTAGTAGTGGTGGTAGTGGTAGTAGTGGTGGTGGTGGTAGTAGTAGTGGTGGTAGTGGTAGAACTGGTGGTAGTGGTAGTGGTAGTAGTGGTGGTAGTAGTAGTGGTAGTAGTAGTGGTAGTAGTAGTGGTAGTAGCGATAGTAGTGGAAGTAGTGGTGGTAGTGGTAGTAGTGGTGGTAGTATTAGTGGTGGTAGTGGTAGTGGTAGTGGTAGTAGTAGTTGTGGTAGTAGTAGTGGTACTGGTAGAAGTAGTAGTGGTGGTAGTGGTAGTAGTAGCGGTAGTAGCGGTAGTAGTGGTAGTAGTGGTGGTAGTAGTAGTAGTGGTAGTAGTAGTAGTGGTGGTAGTGGTAGTAGTTGTAGTGGTAGTGGTGGTAGTGGTAGTGGTTGTAATGGTAGTAGTGGTAGTGGTAGTGGTGGTAGTGGTAGTGGTAGTAGTGGTGATAGTAATAATAGTAGTGGTTGTAGTAGTAGTAGTGGTGGTAGTGGTAGTAGTGGTAGTATTAGGGGTAGTAGCGGTAGTAGTGGTGGTAGTGGTAGTAGTGGTGGTAGTAGTAGTTGTGGTAGTAGTGATAGTAGTGGTGGTAGTGGTAGTAGTGGTGGTAGTGGTGGTAGTAGTGGTAGTAGTGGTGGTAGTAGCAGTAGTAGCGATAGTAGTGGTAGTAGTGGTGGTAGCGGTAGTAGTGGTGGTAGTAGTAGTGGTGGTAGTGGTAGTGGTACTGGAAGTATTAGTAGTGGTGGTGGTGGTAGTGGTGGTAGTAGTGGTAGTGGTAGTAGTGGTAATAGTAGTGGTAGTAGCGGTAGTAGTGGTAGCAGTGGTGGTTGTAGTTGTAGTGGTAGTAGTAATAGTAGTGGTAGGGGTAGTAGTGGTATTGGTAGTAGTGGTGGTAGTGGTAGTAGTGGTGGTAATGGTAGTAGTGATGGTAGTGGTAGTGGTAGTAGTGGTAGCAGTGGTGGTGGTAGTAGTAGTAGTGGTAGTAGTAGTGGTGGTAGTCGTAGTAGTGGTGGTAATAGTAGTAGTGGTGGTAGTGGTTGTAGTGGTGGTAGTAGTAGTGGTGGTGGTATTGAAGGCGATGCATTAGCAATATAACAATTGCATTAGAAGGATATAATGCAACGCCACGTAACTTAATGCTAAGGTGTTATTGAAGGTGTTGCATTAGTGATATAACAATTGCATTAGAAGGATATAATGCAACGCCAAGTAATTTAATGCAAGGGTGTTATTGAAGCAGTTGCATTAGTAATATAGCTATTGCATTAGAAAGGATATAATGCAGCGCCAAATAACTTAATGCAAGGGCTTTATTGATGGTGTTGCATTAGAAGAATCTAATATAACGCTTAGAAACCTAAGACAACGTAGAAGCCATAGCTGTTGTAATAGCTCAAATAAACCGTTGCATTAATGAAATAATGCAATGCCATTCTAAAGAATTGTTGCATTTGATGCGTTACATTTGTTCGAAAATGTAGTAGTGATATATTAGGCAATTCTTCTTTCAAATTTTGATATGGGACTTGGGTTGATACCCCTGAGAAATCAAATATGCAATGTGAAATAATATTATTTCGTGATTGTTTCATTCATTTACAATAGGTATAAATAAGATCTATACAACAAGAGTTGTGCTAATCGCCAACACTAGTTTAGCCTCTATCTACGAAAAGAGATAACAGCAAAAAATATACTCCCTCCCAACACTAGTTTAGCCTCTATCTACGAAAAGAGAGAACAGCAAAAAATATACTCCCTCCGTTCCTAAAAGATTGTCCTGTTGTACATTTTGCAATTATTAAGGAAGAGCTTCACCTTTTTGTACCTTAGTAGATTTGCACTAACATTCATGCCTAAGTTTAGAAATGAGACATACTTTTTGGGACAAGTCAAAATGGCAAATGGGACAATCTTTCAGGGACGGAGGAAGTACATGATATGTATCTCTTAGTACAAAACCAACACTATCCCCTATTACAAAGGAGCGAAATTTCCGCAAAGTATGGGGGATATTCTAACACTCCCCTTAGTCGAAATGGGACGTTTATATACATTGAGATTATCGTGAAAATTGTCAAATATGATCAATGGATGCCCCTTGTAAAAATATCGGGAATTTGATGTCGGGAGGGAACTTGCAACACACAGACTGACCACGCGCGACCTTTTCACTAACAAAATGAATGTCTATCTCAACATGCTTCATGCGTTGAAGTTGAACCGGATTCCCAGTAAAGTAAATAACACTTACGTTGTCACAGTAGACCAATGTGGGCTTATGAACTAGACAATGTAGTTCTAATAACAAGTTTCGGTACCAACATGACATAGAAACAACATTAGCAACTTATGTGTACTTGGCCTCGACACTCGAGCATGAGATAGTGAATTGTTTTTTGGTGGACTAAGACATAAGATAGACATGTTCAAACGGTTTCGGTTTCGGTTCCCGGTTTCGGAACCGCCGGTTCCTGATTCCCAAATAGTCGGAATCGTATTCGAACCATATTAATCCGGTTCCCGGTTCTATCCGTCGGTTCCGGTTCCGGTTCCGGTTTCAACGGTTCCACCGGTTCCATCACCATCTAACTTTTTTTTTTTTAAATCCAAACCTCTTAAGACAGTAAAGATGCTAAATATTACAACATTTATCTAAATTCTAGTCTAATTTAAATAAAACAACACTACACTACAAATACAAATACTAAATAAATGCTAAATATTACATTTAACTTACCTTGATCAATCACCGGTTCCCGGTTCCGGAACCGCCGGTTCCCGGTTCCGCCGGTTCCTCGGTTCCCAATATGGTGGATTCGTATTCGAACCGTTTCAATCCAGTTCCCGGTTACATTCGGTTCCCGGTTCCGGCGGTTTCCGGTTCTCGCCAGTTCCCGATTTCGGTTCTACCCGTCGATTCCGTCGGTTCCCGATTCTATTTGGACATGTCTATCTAGACTAAGATATCAACATGTTGGGTTTTCCAATCTAAGCACAATTAAGTTCCCAATGCAAGAACGCATTCTTCACAATAAACTGACCGCAGTTCGGATAGTAGCCCAATACTAACCCGTTTCACAATCAGACCGAATGTTTCGCCCTAATTAATACCAACATGTTGGGTTTTCCAATCGCTAACTAGACGAGACTTCTGACGCTCAAAAATAAATATTTATTTTTTGAGACAATTTATTCCAACATAGTCACCTAATTTTCATCGATGAAATATTTAGTAACAAATAGAGGCATAATGAAAATAAAATAAAATCCAAGTGATAAATTGACAATTGAGGAAGTTTTATCCAATTAGACCATCACAACCCTTCATGTTGCTGATGTGGAATAACTTTAAATTTCCACGATTCCAGATGAAGAAAAATTATCTTAAGGACCAATCAAAATCATTTAGACGATTGACTTGGTGTGATAGCGCCACAAATTAATATGTTTTCTCAAATGTGGTAGGTGAGAATTAGGTCATTTGGTTCAAATAAATACCCTAACGATGGTAGGGCTTCTCCAACATTGTTTCACTCGCCGTCACCCTTACTGAATTCTTCTGCCGCTCTCTTTCCTCACACACACAAAACACACATACGCTTTCTTGTCCTTCTCCAACGCCTTACATCTTATTGAGTAAGTTACTTCCCACCTGAGATTGTGGATTTGGAAATAACTTTTATAGACATCTGATATAATTCAGATTACTATTACATACCCTAATTTCTTTTTATTCTGTCTCTTTTCAGTAATAATTATGTATCTGAATTTATTTATGGTTAATTTCATGTATCATGGACAAATGTTTTTGTCCCCAAATGAATGCACGGATGTAAAATTTGCTTGTTCTTCCAACATAGTATTGATTTCTGTAAAGTGATATCAATTTTCCAAAATAGTATTGATTTCTATAAAAATGGTAAGTTTGGGCAATTTCTTCTGTGGAAGTTATACTTTCAGTTGTTCTAGCCAGTTGGGTTTGCGATGGGTGCAACCTTTCATCATTTTATTCTCTTAGTTGTCTTCAGTTGGATTAACTTTCTTTCAGATTCCTGTAAAGTGATATCAATTTTCCTGAATTTCTTTCTTTTGTAATTTATATCAGTAATTTAATTAGTGCTAAATTTAAGATGCATGATGTTTTCAGGCTTGATATTTATGATGATAGTGCAGCTTGAGACATGGTGGCCGGGGTGAGATAAATCAATTAATTTCCCATTATTGATTCCTATATTACTTGCTTAAATCATCATTCATATCCCTCATTACTGTTAATTTGTGATATTTGATTGTCTAGCAAAAATGGATTCATACAATAATTGAAATTTTCAATATATCATTTTATGAATCCATGTTTTACTCTCCTCTTTATTTAATTTCTTAATTTATTGGGTAGTGTCTTGGTTTTTGCACACTCTCAATCCATGGGAGCCCGCACTTTAGAGAGAAGGTCGTTGTTCATGGCATTTCAATCCGCACTTGGATTCGAGCTGTGAATGTCTTGGGATCCCCTGAACCTCCTAAAAGGTAAGCTAATTATTCTTTGAAAATATGTCATTTTTGTATAAATAATGTTCCAGTTTCATCGTTAAACTTGGTTGATATTGTGTGTGTTGGTTTTCTCATAATATTTCTTTAAATCTTTTATTTGCCAAAACAAGTATTATTGGGGTATCATTGATACAGGGAAGTTGGAATTTAGGAGGTAACACAAGCAAACACTCAATACACTCCTCACTCTAAGCAATCAAAGTCACAAGACTTAAAGACAACAACAATATTATTAAATCACTCTCTGATCCCAACATTACAAGAGGAGGGCTATTTATAACTTCTATATTTATTTGAATACCAAAAACCATTCCTTGGGATGTATCTGCTACCTTCCAGAAAATAGACAATAACTCACTCCAGAAAATTCCAAATGCTTCACCGTTTGGCTCATTAGAAACTACATTCATAGGGCTTCAAATCCATATACGCCAATCAGCCCAGTACTGCTCGAGTCAAAACAGTTTATTTCTCAAAGTTGCACCTACTGCTAGACTGTCTTGCAGTACTGCTGCTATGTCGCTGCCCTTTTCTGGCCCGTATCTTTTGGACATGTGTGATGTTTTCTCTCCTGGATCAATCATGTTATTGAGAGGCTAGGTCTTACTCCCTCCGTCCTGAAATAACGTTTCTCTTTTGTTGTTGTCATTTTTAATGAACTTTGAGTGATAATTTTAGGTTGGAAGTCAAAATTTGTAACCTGAAAAACGAATTTCATTTTGTGTAGGCGGCTACTCGTCACTCATGCCAACAAGTTCAACTCCAGATAAGTATGACAAAAGCGGTGACCTGAACGAGGGCATGTATGAGAATTTGGCCAGTTTATGGAGGAGGGGGAGGTTGAAATGATTCAGTGTGAGAATATGCTAAGAAAAAAGAAGCGGACTATAATGAATGATAAACAGGTGTCCGTGATTGAAAAGGCTCTATTTGATGAACCAAATATGCAGAGGAAAGAAGTCTTAATAGATGCATGGGCCAATAAACTAAGTCGCCATATATGTATGAATCAAATCATTTGGTTTGATGATTCTGATCTATTTGTTTCATTGCATGAACCCTACCAGAAATTTGTTCTTTTTCACACTTCAAATTTGCACATTCATTTTTGGGACGGGGATAGGAGATAGAAGTATATTGTATGAACCCTACCATGTAATAGTTGACCGGAACTAGAATAGTATATTTACCACAATGTAATTGTTCAAGATTGAATTATAAGCCAGCTCTTCTTTTGGCTTAATGCTTGCTTTGTCTTCGCCTTTGAGTTTTCATTGAACTTGTTATGTGTGTCATTTCTGGCATTTATAGCCTTTTGTATCTTCATTAATCAATAAAATTTTCTTGTTGCCGAACAAAAAAAAAACTTATTGTCTTCTTCTACCTTCTCTGTTTTCTGTATATTCTCCCACAGTTTTACAAACCAACGGGTTGTAATGATGCGGGGTGGTATTTTTAAGAGGCCAAAAAAGGGACGGCCAATATAAATAGGATTGAGGGTGCTATTTAAAGAGAGAAAAAAATGTATATGGGGGTGTAAATTTGTCCGTATATTTTATGCGAGCATTAGGTCAATTTTGGTTCTAAAATCTATACTTGGCGAAATGAATTCTAGGCTTGACACCTCATCAATTTCCGGGTGTATCTTGACTGTGAGAAGGCCACGTCGGATGATAGAAACAAGGCTAATGACTTTTCATTTCGGCTTAAACACTGAATATACTTGGTCATGTATTTATTCCTGGTAATGGAAGTCTAAATATGATGTATGAATAATGTTGACATGTACATTAGGAGTTATATAAATGTCCAAATACATGATATATTTCAAGTCACCAAATACATTTGGAATAAGAATGATTCCTAAAACTGACATCTAATCAAATGCTATTAGTATGAGTACTTAATATAATACCAAATAAACTAGGTGTTTCATATGTACATGTATAAAACTCTTCATTGATACTATTTGTATAATACTAGGTAGCAGCTGCCATTTATACCTCCGGAGACAGTTTTGAAATTTCAGTCATCACAAGGCAGTTTTGGAATTTCAGAAAGCACAAACTCCTCAGTTTCCAGTATCATCATATCAACTTCGTTGCTTTTCCTCTTCTTCAAACTGTCAGCATATGTAACCTGAGTAATATCATCATTAATCTCCATATATTAGTGTCATCATTAATCTCCATATATTTTATAAAAACATAAAGTTCTCAAACTCTGAACTTACAATTTGATCATCTGAATTTCCATTCATCATTTTCAGATGGCTCCACAAACAATCCTTCTCAGCCAGTTGCAGTGAGGCAGATGTGAGAAAAGGGTTATTTGCTGGGTCTCACGTATTTGGAATTCATACAACACAAAGAAAGATCGTGAAATAATGAGTATGGATTTTTTGGCTATAGATGAGAAGGTAATGTGACACATATTTTTTAACATTATGCCATGCAATCATTTTTACTAAAAAACTTCAGTTATATATGTCAAAACTAATATTTTTTATGACTATTGCAGTCTGATTCAATACATTGTAGCATCAGGAGTAGATTTATACCTGATTTCCGTGGTTTACTTGAAGAGAGATGCATTTATACAATAAAAAATTTCACAGTTGAGATGACAAGGCCAGAGTACCGGAAGAATTTTTGTTACCTACTACTGATGATCCAATTGAAAGCGTGTTCAGTTCCACATACCCAAATTTCATTGACAAGAAATTTGAGCAGGAATACCTGACTAATAGAGCAATTCTGACTCCAAGGAACGAAGTAGTTGACGAAATAAATTCTTTTTGCATGAATTTAGTTGAGGGAGAAGTAAGAGAATACATAAGCTATGACTCTATCGACAAATCATGTGAAAGCACTTGCAATTCTGATATGCGATATCATGTGGAATTTTTAAATAGCTTAAAATTCCCAGGTATACCTAATCATAGTCTACAGCTTAAGGTTGGCGTGCCTATTATGCTACTTCGAAATATCAATCCAAGCCAGGGTATGTGTAATGGTACACGACTTATCGTTGCACAACTTGGTAAAAGGGTGATTGAAGGGACAATAATTTCAGGCTCACATATTGGGCATAAAGTGATGATTCCAAGGATTACATTAACAGCATCAGAAGGAAAAGTGCCTTTTGTTGTGAGAAGACAATTCCCCATTAGAGTTTGCTATGCAATGACCATTAACAAAAGCTAAGGGCAGACATTAGAAAATGTTGGATTATATTTGCCCCACCTTGTTTTCAGTCATGGGCAGTTGTACGTTGCAATCTCTAGAGTTAAAAGACCAAGTGGTTTGAAAATACTGTGCATAGAAAGTGACAATGAGTACAAGGGGTGGACCAAGAATATTGTGTACAGAGAAATCTTTAATAAACTAGAATAGTTTTATATTCAAGGTTGTTTAATCGTACTATTGTACTTTAATTCTCTCTGAATAAATATTATTATGAAGTTCAAACTGCGTTCTTAAATTATATTCAGATGCAAGTACAAATCTGATAGCCAAAAGCCAATGAGAAATAGCCGAACGGAATAAACAACCAAGATTCGAAAGAAAAGCTTCATCTTTTTCTATAAAATTTCAATCATCAAAAACTGAGTAATTCAAGACCATAAAGATGTTTAAATACCTCCTAATAACCCTAAAATGAATTAGAAACATAAAGCCCAAATTAACCCTAAGTAAAGTTCAAAAGAAACACCAGCAATGAATAAGGAAACATCAAAATCGTCAATAAGGAAAACAGTGTCGTCGTGAGGCGCCCGCCTCGCCAAGGATGAAGCGCCCGCCTCAATCACAGTGTGTTCATGGTCTGGCCGAAGTACCTTGAGGAGGCCGCATTGTAAGAGCTGAGGCGTCCGCCTCAAATCCAGAGAGTTGGCCTTTGTTCTTCCCAGTTGAGGCGCTCGCCTGATTGCTCATGGGGTGCCCGCCTGGACCCTCAGCTGCCTGAAAAGCTCGTTGGTCTGCATCATCCTCCCCCTCTTGAAAGAAACTCATCCTCAAGTTGGCATCATCGTCACTGTCGCCATGGTATGCAGATAGGTATGAAACATTGAACGTGGATGAGACGTTGTACTCCCCTGGCAAGTCAATCTTGTATGCATTGTCATTAATCCGCTCCACTACCCAAAATGGACCATTCGCCCTTGGTTGTAGCTTGCCAAAACGTCCAGCCGGGAACCGCTCCTTACGCAAATGAACCCACACCAAGTCACCTGCCTGAAACACAACCCGCTTGCGATGCTTGCCCACCCGCTGCTTATACATACTGTTTTGCCGAATAATGCACTTGCGAACCTGCTCATGAAGCTCCTTAATATGAGTCGCACGCGCCTCTGCATCTGAACTGAATTGACTAGTAACCGGAAGAGCAATGAGATCCAAAGGGCTGACAGGGTTGCGCCCATACACAATCTGAAAGGGGCTTTTACCAATAGTTCGGTTCTGAGAGTTGTTGTATGCAAATTCAGCCTGTGCAAGCGTCAAATCCCATTGACGTGGATGGTCACCGACCAAGCTGCGCAATAAGTTACCCAAACTACGATTAGTAACCTCTGTCTGCCCATCTGTCTGCGGATGATAAGAGCTACTGAACTGTAAACGTGAACCCATCTTTCTCCACAACGTGCGCCAAAAGTGACTAACAAACTTGACATCCCTATCAGAGGTAAGGGATTTGGGAATACCATGAAACCTCACAATCTCCTTAAAGAACAAGTCTGCTACTTGTGTTGCATCGAATGTTTTACTGCAAGGGACAAAATGGGACATCTTTGAGAAATGATCCACCACCACCATAATAGAATCCTTCTGTCGCTGCGTGCGAGGCAATCCCAACACAAAATCCAAGCTAATGTCCTCCCACGGAGCAGTAGGAACCGACAAAGGAGTATAAAGGCCTGCATTGGTCTTGCGCGTCTTGGTTACATGACACACACGACATCTCTCCACAAATCGAGCAACATCGTGCCCCAACTTTGGCCAAAAAAACTGCTCGCCTACAAGTGCCAATGTTTTATCTTTGCCAAAGTGTCATGCAAGTCCCCCTTCATGACTCTCAGAGATGATTAGGTCCCTCAGTGAACAATAAGGGACACAAAGCTTGTTACCCTTAAACAATTAGCCATCATGGATCAAAAATTGCAGAAAATTACCTCGGGTACACTTATCCCACACATCCCCAAAATATGGGTCATCACGATACAATTCACGAAAAGTGTCAAACACGCATACCTGAACCTGCAATGTAGCTAGTAAGGAATGTCGATGGCTCAAAGCATCAGCCACACGGCTCTGAACTCCCACCTTATGCGTAATGACAAACGTAAAAATCTGAATGAACTCCACCCATTTGGTATGTCGCAAATTAAGCTTATGCTGCCCTTGAATGTATTTGAGTGCCTCATGATCAGAATACAACACAAATTCTCGGGACAAGAGATAATGTTGCCAATGCTCCAAGGTGCGAACAATAGCATAGAATTCCTTATCATATGTCGAGTACTTCTTCTTAGCATCATTCAGCTTCTCACTAAAGAACGCAATAGGCTTCTTATTCTGACTCAACACTCCACCGATACCAACATTGGATGCTTCACAATGAACCTCAAAAACCTCCTCAAAATTTGGCATGAGAACAGGTGCATGTGTCACCGCCTTTTTCAAAAGCTGGAAAGCATCCTCCGCTGCCTTATTCCACACAAACACACTCCCCTTGATGCAGTCAATCAGAGGGGCAATAATACTGCTGAAATCACGAATGAAACGGCGATAAAAGGAAGCCAAACCATGAAATCGCCTAACATCATGAACATTCATCGGTGTAGGCCAGCTAGTAATAGCTTCCACCTTCGAATCATCCATACGAATACCCTTCTTGGTAACAACATACCCCAAGAAAGTCACTTGCTCAGTCAAAAAGAGACACTTCTTACGATTAGCATATAGTTTCTGCTCACGCAGAACATCAAAAACCTGTCTCAAGTGTACCAAGTGTTGTTCCACAGATTTACTATAAATCAAGATATCATCAAAATAAACAACAACAAACGTACCAATGAAAGGTCTGAAAATCTGGTTCATGAGTCGCATGAACGTGCTAGGGGCATTAGAGAGCCCAAATGGCATCACCATCCACTCATACAATCCATCTCGAGTCTTGAAAGCCGTCTTCCACTCATCCCCCGGTCTGACACGAATCTGGTGATACTCGCTCCGCAAATCAATCTTGGAAAACACCACTGCACCATGTAACTGGTCAAGCAAATCATCGATCCGAGGAATGGGAAACCTGTACATGATGGTGATTTTATTGATCGCCCTACTATCCATACACATACGCAATGTTCCTTCAGCCTTGGGCACCATCAAAGCCGGAACCGCACATGGGCTCATACTTTCCCGAATGACACCCTTGTCAAGTAACTCCCTCACTTGTCTCTCCAACTCTTCATGTTCCTTGGGTCTCAACCGATACGCAGCCTTGTTCGGAATAGAAGCACCCGGAACAAGATCAATCCAATGCTGAATATCCCGCATGGGAGGAAGTCCCGGAGGGATCTCTTCAGGAGTAACGTCTCCATAAGTATCAAGCAATGACTGTACCTCTGCGGGCGTGGACATCCCAGACTCGTTCTCCTCAAGCATGACAAGAATATAGAACCCCTGCTCCATTGCTGTAGCTAAATCAAACTCTGCACGACTAAGGAGTTGGTGAACAACAGCATTCGTGGGTTTATCACTAGCAGTCTGCTCCTGTCTCGGGTCCGTCGGACATAAAGTAATAGAGACATCATTCATGCAGAATGTGTACGTATTCTTGAACCCATCATGCTTAACCCGCCTGTCAAACAACCACGGCCTTCCCAACAAAATATGGCATGCATCTATTGGTACAACATCACACCACACTTCATCTCTATAACGCTTGCCAATAGAAAACTGCACGAGGCACCGCTTATCCACCTTGAGCTCATTGCCCTTGATCAACCAAGAAAACTTATATGGCTGTGGATGTACAACCGTAGGCAAACTCAGTTTGTCCACCATTGTAGTGGAAACGACATTCTCACAACTACCACCATCAATAATAACCTTGCAAACCTTACCCTTGGCAGTGCACTTTGTATTAAAGATATTATGGTGAAGCCACTGATCATCATCTACTGATGTTGTGTTCAACACACGTCTAACCACTAAGGCCGGACCCTTGTCTGCATAAACCACCTCGGACTCGACATCGGACACCTCGTCTTCTTCATCATAGACCGGTAACTCTTCCTCAAGTAAGGCAACAACGTTCCTGTTGGGACACTCGGCTTGAAGGTGACCAATACCTTGACACTTGAAGCACCTTGCAGGCTGCCTCCCCCTAGTATTGGCTGATGTGGTACCCAAATTGGCTGTAACCGGCGCCTAAGAAGTAGTTGGTGGAACCTCTTTGGGTGTGCTAGAACTACCAACGCCCCTAGTGTTAGGAAACTCTTTGTTGGGCCAACGATTCACCACCTTCTTCCTCTTCAACTGTTTCTCAACCTTCAGAGCAAGTCGGCACACATCCGCATAAGTCCAATACTGCTGCAATTGAACCACCTCCGACACGTCAACACGTAGTCCCCCAAGGAAGCGAGCAACGGTCTGTTCATCCTCTTCGGAAACATCACACCGCATATGCAAACGATCAAACTCGTTGATGAACTCCTCGACGGTCATATCCCCCTGCTTCAGATTATGATAATCAAGAAAGGCCTCATGTCAATAGTATTCAGGAAGGAATTTCCTTCGTAGCAACTTTTTCATCTTATCCCAAGACTGAATTTTTGATTTCCCCTCTCTCGCCCGTTGCTTCTTAACATGTTCCCACCAAATAGAAGCATGCTTTTTCAATTTGATTGCAACAACCTTAACCTTATGACTATCGTCCATAGGTTTCAAATCAAACACACGTTCAACAGTATTTAGCCAATCAATGAACTCATCAGGGTGTGCCTTACCTTCAAACTCCGGGATGTCGATCTTCATGCCGATATCCTTCGAAGGATCAGCCCCAAACCTGTGTCCACGTTCATGACCACGAGCGAAGGGATTGCGCCCGTCTGCAAAGCCTCCTTCATCAGACAAATCGTCTGAATCAGAGCCCACATCAGTGGGAGCCCTCATACTAGCAATCTGCTATTGGAGCTGCTGAATCTGGTTTCGCAATTCGTCATTCTCATATCGCGTAGGTCTCTATCGCGATGGATTTCATCCGCCTGGGGGTCTGCACGCCGGCCTCTACCATGCCCACGACGACCATCACGAGCACCACGTCCGCGTTCGGCCATTGATAACCAGGAAACTGATACCAAATGATAGCCAAAAGCCAATGAGAAATAGCCGAACGGAATAAACAACCAAGATTCGAAAGAAAAGCTTCAGCTTTTTCTATAAAATTTCAATCATCAAAAACTACTGAGTAATTCAAGACCATAAAGATGTTTAAATACCTCCTAATAACCCTAAAACAAATTAGAAACATAAAGACCAAATTAACCCTAAGTAAAGTTCAAAAGAAACACCAACAAAGAATAAGGAAACATCAAAATCGTCAATAAGGAAAACAGTGTCGTCGTGAGGCGCCCGTCCCGCCAAGGATGAAGCGCCCGCCTCAATCAGAGTTTGTTCATGGTCTGGCCGAAGTACCTTGAGGCGGCCGTATTGTAAGAGCTGAGGCGTCCGCCTCAATTCCAGAGAGTTGGCCTTTGTTCTTCCCAGTTGAGGCGCTCGCCTGATTGCTCATGGGGCGCCCGCCTGGACCCTCAGCTACCTGGAAAGCTTGTTTGTCTGCATCAAAATCTAATCCATATATATTCACAGAATATTAGTACCATCTGTAAGGTGGGCAATTTTGTATATATCAGAAATTAGACTCCATAGTAAACAATGATATCAATTAATCAATTCAGTCACAACGAATTGTCTCGATTATATATTATCCACAATTTAGAATATAGATTGTTGTCTTCATATTTGGAATAATACATGGTGAATTAGTAAAACTGAGGTTAAGAAACTTTGTTTAACAACAAAGCCTACATATACATCATACCATCAAGTGACACTATATTATAGTTGATTACAAAATACACATAAGGATTATGTCCCATAAGCACTGTAACTTTCACCAAAGTAATAGAAATTTAAACACTACAATAGATTAACAAACACAAAAGAAACTGAATAAGTCCATAAACATCTTTCCACTTAAAAAGTTGAAATAACTAAACACAAAAACTATACAAAAGACACCTTTAAAACCTGCATCAGCACAACCATCTGCCTACCTGCCCAACTTTCCAAATAAACTACTCAAAACAACCATTGACCCAAAAAACTATACCCTACTTCAAACCCCCTAAACAGCAAGTTACGAGAGACTGAGCAAAGTAACACCCCTTATAGAAAACCATTTACCCATGGCGTGTTTCAAATCACTGGATTTTGAATAACACGCTTCACATCAAGAACACTCACATTGGAATCCATTGACACTTGCATAGAGATTTTGTTCCTCTTGAAATAAAACCACAGAATGTTCTGGCCACCCCCCCCCCCCGAGTTCCATCATCCTACAATCATTGTAATGATTCATCAGTAATGAGTGAAAGTTGGACCTATGAAAACCTTCACTCACAATGGTAACATCTGGGACCATGAACTGCACATAAGTACTAAACTTTATTTGCATATCCTCCCCACCCACCAGTTATGCACTGGACCCATATCTCCTAAGTTATGTGGAGCACAAAATATTTCAACATTGTCCAGCACGTCCATTGCACCACGACGTAGGATAAACTTCACCTCATCGCACCGCCTATCAAGAAACACATATCTAGCAACATTGTCATGCAGCTCTTCTGTGTCAAAGAGGACATAATCACCCCTTAAAAGATATATTTGAGGGTTAGGGGCAAGGCTGTGTTCAGGTGGAGGAAAAAGAGGGTTAGGAAAAGCCATTGGAAATGGATTTTGAGTTTGGATTATTTAACAATAACAAATACTCCAACTATTTATAATAAATTCATATTCAAAGCAAATCACATCTACAATAATAGCAAAATCAAATCGAACAGACACTCATACTAATTGAAAATACCTGGAAAGCTGTCGAATTAATTCATTGTCCCTTGCCGTAGCACTTGATGAAGGCAAAAAATAGGCCGGCAAATAACTACCTGAACCCTGGCCATCATGAATCGATAGGAGCAATGATGGAGGAAGGCATAAATCAGATCGCCATTAACTGCGACCGCTTTCCAGATTTAGGGTATGTTTGAAATTGATTTATTTTCCCAAATGACAATTGTGTAATAAAAAGCGTATATCTCTTATTTTCCACAATCAGCGCACATAAACACCTGCGTTTTTTCCATCAAATATCCTTAAATGTCATAAAGGGTATACAAATTGGTCTAAATACTTACCAAGTCCTCCAGAACCTTATCAACCCGTGCATAGCACGGGTATTTAACTAGTAAATCATTAAGTCAAGGGCTTCACTATAAATATATCTCTCTCTCACACCCATACAAAATTTCTATGTAAGGTATTTCCCACTAGATCATGATTTTGACCCTCTTCTACAAAATTTCTGGCTTTGCCGGCCACTGAATCCATGGTTGAAATCATTCAACTCTGGGAGTCAAATGGCACTTTTCCCATTGTTAGTCTTTGTTAATTTGGGGTTTTTAGTTATCGCTTTTTTCTATCTTTACTCTTTGTTGATGCAAAAGAACTACAAGAATTAAGTGTCCTTTAGTTTGATTAAGTATGAGCAATTCAGTTCATAATCCACTTAATAAATGAATAGTTTACTGCAATATCGTGTATATAAATACACGAAACTGCATTGAAACTGCCATTTAGTTCAGCTTTTGTTAATCGATTCTTTTAGTGATATTATTTTCTGATAGGTGTTTTATGAGGTTTGGCATAAGGTTGTTTTAGTGTCCTCTCTTTTACTTGCCCTAGAAAATCAATTGGGTTGAAATACTTATATGCTTTTTTATAAAAGAAATTTAAGATGCCTGCAAATTATATTTTCTTCTATGATTGCATCATTGAAAGATCAGCGTGAATAATTTGATAGTGTCTTTGTGTTCAATGTGAATAATGATGAAGGGTGTAGATATTAATTTGTGCCCACTCGAAAACAATGTAAATTCTAACGTGGTGGAGGACATGATCATTGTTCATGGCATTTCAATATTTACTAGATGATTCTTCTTGTGCATCTGGCATTCAGGCTGAAAAGGGGAGGTATGTAAATATTTGTTCAATATATATACGTAAGAATCTAAGTTTTTTGTGTTTAACTTGATCTTAGTTACTATTTTTTTCTTTCTTTTCTTTTGATTTGAACTTTATTGTTGTTGGCCTGTTAAAGAGAATTTCGATCATTCAAAACTTATTGAGTTCCCATTGTTTAACCAATTATCTGTTTATTAATTTGTTCATGGTTCAGATCAAATTTAGGATTTGGGTGTTAGACAATTATCTCACATCTAATAAAGAGAGAAACATAGACCGGTATATAAACTTGAAGGCCTACTCCCCTTAGCACCATTTGATTTTAAGGTGAAACCTCTAATAGAGTTTATTACCGGCCCAGTTCAGCCCATGCTCACACTTGGGTCTCTCTACATCTTCAGACCCAATTCTAATTATAATTGTAACAACCCTAAATATTTTTATTTATTATTCTTTTCTTTTATTAATTAATTGTTTTATTTAATTAATGAATTGTATTACCTGTTCCTAGATGGACTAGGTTAAGTTGGGCCTAGGTTTTGGAAACCCATTAAACTTGGATTACCTTTATAGTATTGGACTTGATTTACTTTTGGGCTTAGGTTTTGGAGACCCAACTATAAATATAACTTTCTAAACCTAGGAGCCTCATAATATTTTAAACAGAGAAAAGAAAATAGAGAGAGAACCGTGTAGAGAGAGAGAGACGCGGTGGCAAGAGGAGAAGAGAGAGAGAGAGGCGGTTAACTTGGAAGAGGGAGAAGGAGGAAGAAAACTCTATTGATTCGTGTTCAAGGATCAAGACCAAAGTAAGATCAAATCCTTCTTGTTATGGCTTTAAGATTCAAAACCCTAGAAACCCTAAAGTTTAAAGAATGAGATTAGGGTTTGGGAAATCAAGGTGTTTTGTGATTGAATTGTTAAACCTATCATTAATGATCATGATTAGGGTTTGGGCATGGGGATTGAATGGTTTTGACCTAAATATTCCATGCTAGGGTTTTGAGAAAGATTAGGGTTTTGTGTGTGGGTGGCGGCTGTGTGTGTTAGGGTTAGGGTGTGTGTGTGTCGTGTGTGTGTTGTGTGTGTGTGTGCTATGTGCATGCAGTGTGTGTGTGTGCGTGCGTGCGTGTGTGTGTCTGGAGGTGTGTGTGTGTGGGTGTGTGTTAGGGTTTAGTATGTGTTTGTGTGTGTTTATGTGTGCTGGAAAATATGTAATTAGTGTGTGTGAATAGAGAGAGTATCGATGGGAATTGAATATGAAAAACCCTAGGGGTAGTTTGGTAAACCTATGGGGGTTAGTTAACCTTAGAAGGAGTTAAAGAAGATTAACTCATAGGTTAATAAGATGGATTAAAAGAAGTTTTGGTACTTAGTAAATAGAGATTACTTGTACCTAAGAATGGTGTTGCATGATTGTAGAATCGTGCGAGGACTAGTATTGCAAAAAGTGCAAGCAACCCGAGGTAAGAGATTATGTTCCTTAGTATTTGAAGTATTCATCCTTGAGATAGGATTCCATGAATTGTATTAAAAGTATTTACTACCAATGTGGCCGGTAGTTTTGTTTCCAAAATATTCTTTTGATATGAACGTCTGTTGGAATGTTCCTACCTTTGATATGTGTTGTTCAATGGGTATCCATGATAATTGGATTTGTTAATGTGTTCTTGTACCTATGAACATGATATGTGGAAATTGCTATATCTATTTGAACTTGATGTAGCTAGCTTTGTCCGATTGAAAAGGACTTTATGAGAAATAGTCTATCCTGATTGAAAAGGGACTTAGACACTTATATGCTACATGATGAAGTAGTTGATTATCATGATATATCTGATAAGGGAGCACCCTGTAAAGGCGTAAGGTCTCTTATCTTGATAAGGGAGCGACCTGAAAAGATGTAAGGTCTCTAATCTCAATAAGGGAGCGACCTCAAAAGGCATAAGGTCTCTTATTTCAATAAGGGAGCGACCTGAAAAGGCGTAAGGTCTCTTATTTAAGGAACACCCTGAAAAGGTGTACCATACTTGGAATTGACGGCTTATGTGTATACAGTCTTCATTGTTATTCTTGTGATAGTGCCACAATTTGCTTATTGAAAAGTATTTCCTTTATCGTACTCTTAAATGTACTTTAAGTTGTTTTTAACCTTTCGTTGAGTATTCGATTGGCTCTGTTCGTTTCGGTCATCTCTTCCTTAATGCCCGGAGAGATCCCGTATGAACTTACTGAGCATTGTTCGCTCACCCTTTCTTTATTTTTCCCCTCCCAGGTAATCAGTAAGAGGAGAGGATCAGCCGTATGGATGGCGGCTTGGATTGAGGAATTAGGGTTCATTTAATAAACTTTAAGTATTGTTGAGCTAGTGGGTTGTACTAGCCGTTAATTTTGAATACTATTTATTATGGTTTGTTTACTTTAGGGTTAGGGTTGTCATTTTAGATGCCCTCTTGATGACACATTATTTATGTTGGGAATTATTATTATTATGGAAATTGGGGTCGTTACAGTTGGTATCAGAGCAATGGCTTTAGGTCACATGGGAAAACTTAGATTGTTAAGGATTATTGAAGAAAGTAGTGCTTAACTATGATTGGGTCTACCTAGAAATTTATTTTGGGATGGAAAATTTTTGGGTAAGATTTCTCTAGGAGTATAACTAAGAATTGACTTGGGAATCTAGAGAACTTATCTTTGGGATATGAAATTATGGTTTATGATTCACTATTTCTGTATTTTGAGGTTTTACGAGACACTGATGAGTGGTTCCTTTTATTGTAGGAAATGGAAGCTACTAGTAAAGTTTGGAGCAAGATTATCAAGTCTAAACCAGCTAGAGGAAGATTGGTGCAGATCAATAGGTACTAATGGAGGATCCGAAAGTATAGGGAAGCTGCAAGAAGAGAGCAGAGACTGAGGATTAAATCTGAAGTGGGAGCAGCACATGTGAGTGTTGACTTAGAAGAAGTAGTACATGAGTTGATGCAAACAAAGGAAAAGTTAATCTAGACAGAAGAATGGGTTGATAAGATTAGAGAAGAAGCTTATGGATATTATTACAAGTTGCAGGATCTGAAGGCAGCCAATGCTAAGAGAGAGAATCAAGTAGAACCAGTGGCTCCTGCAATTCCAATTATTGAGGATATAGCTGTTAAGAATCTTTTTGGAGACCTTGAAGGGACTGAAGCTTCACTGTTTATACTTGATGATGATGAGGATGAGGTAGTAACTCCTGTGCGTAGGTCCCAAGAAAGATCAAAGGGATCCAGGAAGATAGTGAAAAGACCAAGTGGAAGACCTAAGGGAAGGCCTAGGAAGAATGTAATTCCGTGAGTAATAAGTAGAGTGTTTTGCTTTTGCTTTCTAGAGTAGTTTATAGCATTCAAGTTCCAGTAGTAAGAACCCGAGGATTGAATTGTTTTGGTTCAAAGTTTTTATGAAATAAAGCTTATTCATATATTTTTGCATTGTGTTTTGATTGAATTTGTTCCATAGTGTTAAATTAGTATGTTAATCGGAATGGAGAAAGATCGGCCTATTGAAACGGCCAAATGTGAATAATAATTGGTCTATTGAAACGACCAATGTGAAAAGTAATCTAGGTCTATTGAAATGACCTTTGAATGTGATTTTGGTCTATTGAAACGACCTGTGAAAGTAGTGTCGGTCTATTGAAACAACCAATGGTCTAGTGAATTGACCTGTGAATTAAATGTTTAGCCAGATGAGATGGCTTATTTAATGATATAAAAGTTTTAGCTATGATTATTGCTAGTATTGGCGTGAGTGAAAGCGCTTAGAATTGTAATCGTAATAAGGGTATTGTATTGTCCTCAGATGTCGAGAAACAACCAAAGTAACACCAGTAACAGTAATGGACGCAACCAGGAGCAGCCAGATCCGGACATGGCAAATCTCCTGCAGACACTGAACCAGACGGTGGCTGGTATAGGGCAGGTAGTAGCAACCGTGGCTCACCCACGGCCGCAAGCTCAACAAATACCGATAAGGGATCCGTTGGAGCTATTTCAGAAAAGGAACCCGGAGTCATTTTCCGGCAGTCCAAAGGAGAAACCGAAAGATTGGATCAAAGACATGGAGAAAGTATTTGAAACGTTGACTTGCACACCTAAGCAGAAGGTGGTGTTTGCAACTTTTATGATGAAAGGTCAAGCTCTGAAATGGTGGGAAGCTGAGAAGAGGGCGGCTGCTGCACGTGGAGATGGCAACTTCACGTGGGATATGTTCAAGAATGTTATTCAATGACAAGTACTACCTGGAAAGCGTTCGGAATGCCAAAGTGGCAGAGTTTATGATGCTGACTCGGGAAAATTTGACGGTGGAAGAATATTGTGCAAAGTTCACAGAGCTGATGGAATTTGCCCCGACGTTCTTTGACAATGAGGAACAGAAGGCAAGGAAGTTCGAGGCTGGTTAGAGTGACAGGATCCGATATATGATTACTCCGCTAATGCTGCCAACTTACGGACAAGTACTGGATAGGGCAAGGGTGGTGGAAAAAGAAGCAAACAGTTTTTGCAGCAAGCGAGAAGAGAAAAAGAAAATGATAAAAAGAACCAAGTGGAACCAGAGGGTATGCGGGAAGCTGGAACCGAGATGGGACCAGTCACAAAAGGAAGGCTACGAATGAGAACCGTGGAAAGGAAGTTGCTAGCAATAAGTACCAGAACAGAAACTACGGTAACCGCAATGATGGGGATCGGAGTAACGCTCAAGGAAAAGGGTCAGATGATAAGTGCCAAGTGTGGGACGGGAAACACAAGACAGAGGGGTGCTGGTATAAGGAAATGAAATGCTTTAATTGTGACAAGGTGGGACGTCCGCAGTAGAAGTGCCCGGAGCCTAAGAAGGCTGGGAATGTTCAAGGAGCCAAGACTGATAAAGGCAATGGAGAAGGTCGTGGACGAGTGTTCAACATGATTGCTAAAGACGCGAGGGCCACCAATGATCTTATGGCAGGTACGCTCCAACTCTATACTCGTAGTGTGTATGAATTGATAGATACTAGTGCTACACACTCTGTTATTAGCACTTGTTTAGAAAAGAAAATGAACTTGAAACCCGAGGCGTTAGAAATACCTATTGTGATAGATACTCCAACTAGAGAGTTGATTCCTATTTTGTCGGTATATAAGATGTGTCCTTTGAAAATAGGAGATAGAGAACTCGAGGTTGATCTTATCGATTTAGAGATGAATGAATTTGATATTATCTTGGGAATGGATTGGTTAGTTGTTTACCATGCCAGGGTAGACTGTTTTAAGAAGGAAGTGCAATTCTAATTACCATCTGGAGAAGAATTCTGTTTTCAAGGATCGAAACCGAGAATCGGATTGGGACTTATTTCGGAAATGAAGGCTCGAAAGATGTTAAGGAAGAAGTAAGTATAGAGTCGCTTTTAGTGATCAGAGATTTTATGGATGTGTTTCCAGAAGATTTGTCGGGAATACCATCAGAGAGAGAAGTGGAATTTTCCATAGACTTAGTACCAGAGACCACACCGATATCTAAGGCACCATATAGAATGGCGCCGACTGAAATCAAGGAGTTGAAGGAACAACTGCAAGAATTGTTAGATGAAGGTTTGATTAGGCCGAGTGTTTCACCATGGGGTACACCGGTGTTATTTGTAAAGAAGAAGGATGGATCGATGAGGATGTGTATCGACTATCGGAAATTGAATCGTGTGATGGTGAGGAATCAGTATCCGTTACCCAGAATTGATGACTTGTTTGACCAACTTTGGGGAGCGTGTTATTTCTCGAAGATAGATTTGAGATCTGGATATCATCAGTTGAGAGTGAAAAATGAGGATGTTGCAAAGACGGTCTTTAGGACAAGGTATGGTCATTATGAGTTTTTGGTTATGCCATTTGGATTGATGAACGCGCTAGCAGCATTCATGGAGCTTATGAATAGAATATTTTAGGAGTTCTTGGATAAGTGTCTAATTGTGTTTATAGATGATATCTTGGTGTATTCTAAGAATAAGGAGGAACATGAAGAGCATTTGAGGTTAGTACTGCAGATTTTGAGGGAACAAAAGTTGTATGCTAAATTCAAGAAGTATGAATTTTGGCTTGAGAAAGTGGCATTCTTAGGGCATGTGGTATCTAAGGATGGGATTGAAGTGGATCCAACAAAAATAAAAGCTATAGTGAATTGAGAGAGACCAACCACGGTTAGCGAGATAAGAAGTTTCTTGGGATTAGCGGGATATTATAGGATACTTGTCAAGGAATTCTCAAAGTTGTCAGTACCGTTAACAAGGTTAACGCAGAAGGGAGCAAAGTTTGTTTGGTCGGAAGAATGTGATAAAAATTTCAAGAGTTGAAGCGAAGGTTAGTGTCCACACCGGTTCTTACCTTACCATCCGGATCGGACAGATTTGTGATTTATAGAGATGCTTCACTTAAATGATTAGGATGTGTTAATGCAGAATGATAAGGTTATAGCTTATGCGTCAAGGCAGTTGAAGAACCATGAGAAGAATTACCCAACCCACGATTTGGAGTTAGCAGCCGTGGTATTTGCATTGAAGATTTGGAGACATTACTTGTATGGGGTAACTGTTGGTGTAATGCCCTAGACGTATAGTTATTTTGACTTATAACTAATACCGTTATTTAATCGTCTTTACCATTTATAATAGAGAATGTTTATCTTGAGTATTATATGTTTTACATGTTTGTTATAATATTTTGTGTCCCTAGTTATTGTGAATAACTAGTATAAGTTGGTAATGGATAATCATGGAGATGATTATATGCATGGGGATGCACATTACACTTATGGGTACTTGTTAGAGAACAAAGTACTGGACCGACCCATCTATGATATATATGACATGGTTTATGATCATATATGGCATGATTAAATCTCATGATAGTCGTGTCATTGGAATCCTTAATACCTGAGATTATCATCGTCTTCCACATGATGAACGTTGTGTTTGATGTAGTCTAACACTATCTTTAATAGGATAGCAATAAGGGCTATGTTGGCACGATTGAATTCTTGTAGGGAAGAATGATAAGTCAAGATGGGATTTGTCCCTCGTTAAGAGAGATATCTGCTTGGGCCCCTCGATGAATAGTGTTGATGAAATGTGTGGCCATACTCAAGAGATTTAATAGAGATTAAATGCACTTGGATTATCAACATATTCAAAGTCGAGAAAGCGTTGAACAATATATGTTGACGTGGACCATGACTTATGTTCAATATGACATCGTGTGACAAAGGGATTGTGACATTGATCTATCAAGGAATCAAGATTTGATGTTATATTTAATTGGGTAGACATAATGACTTGCTAGAGATCACTTATGTCTTGTGAGGTTGATGTTTCAACTCACTACAAAAAGGTTAGGGATATTTAGAAAGTATAAATATAATCCTTTTTCCTCAGCCATAACATACGAAATTTAGGGCTTGAGAAACACAAATCTCTTGATTTTGATTACAAATCAAAGATCAAAACACCCTAGATTTAATTTCATAGTAGCCATATATTGTTGAAAAGTGTTTCAACAATCGGGGATCATCTAGCAATCCAACAAGATTCGATCTTGGTTCGTTTGCGTGTGGATTACCGATAGAGGGTGATTGCTTTATCACCTAAAGCTTGAAGGCCTGGCATTGTTGATTCATCACAAGGAAGAACAAGAAAGAAGATCAAAGTTTCGTCTACGACTCAAAAGGTGAATTACGAATTGTGTACGAAAGACACACTCGCAACCAAGGTTAGTAAATCTATTTCATAATTTTAATCTTTTCATATTAGACGGATTCATGGCTAGGGTTTTGTAATTTGCTAAATCTTCCGCTGCGCATATTACCCCAAAACCCAACAGTGGTATCAAAGCCCCGTTTTATCATGATTAGGTTAAAATTGGCATGCTAGATATAATTTGATTATATGCTTTAACATGTTATGTGATATAGATTGATGATTTTATGTGTATTGTTTTGTGAAAACAATTATATGTGATATAACATGATTATGATTAATAGTTGATTGATGTAATTGATCTTCTACATGGGTTATTGATCTTTTTAATTTGATTAATTAGATTAGTAAATTCTCAAATTGAAACAAATTGTTTATTTAGGATTTGATGTTCATATTTAATATGATTAACATGATTATTTGAATCCTTAAATTTTGAGAATTGGATAATTATGTAATTGATAATTGTTATTTGTTACATGATTATTTATATGATCCTAAAGTAGGATATTATGTGAAATCCCATGTTCATGGTTATGTACACATAAGTTTCATATACAATCATGCGATATTTGTTGCTATGTGGAAAAACCTTCTTAAATGTTAAGTTTTATGACATTCCTTGATTAGAACACTTGAGAAATATTCGGGTATTTTTTATGTAGTTTTGACCCAGTTACGTGCATCATTATATCTTACTATGTGACCACGATGAGATAACGGTTGATGTAGTTTCGACTCAGTTGGGTGCATCGTTCTGTGTCTCATACGTTCGAAAAAGGTTGAACCTAATTGGTGCTTTTAAAAGAGTTTTGACCCAAGGCATAGATGAGATTAAAACATGTGTTGACATATGATGTCTAGAATCTCATAAAAGATCTAAGAGTCATATATGATATGATTGATGTTATCTACCTAAATAGATTGATTTCGGGCATTGACTCAGTTAAACCAAAATCAAGTGAAATATGGATCTTAACCCATTATAATTATATGATACATGCTTGTATTTGAAGGTGTATAATTTAGTGGGAGTATTTGTGAAATACATTATTTGTCTCTTAGATGGTAAATATTTTTGATACTTATATGTGCTCATATTGTTTGCATATTTTATTGTAGAATGGCATCTCACAATAATCAACCCCTGTCACTGCGATTCGCCCTTGAAAAGGACAAGCTCGAAGAGAACGGTACAAACTATTCTGATTGGATCAGAAGCCTACAAATTGTTCTAAGACAAAAGAAGAAACAGTACGTTCTTGATGAACCCATTCCGGCTGAACCCACTGCCAATGCTGTAAGGGCGGATAGGGAGCAACATAAGAAACATGTTGATAATTCTAATGATGTTGCTTGCCTTATGCTTGCCACCATGTGTAAGGCTCTTCAAAAGGACCTTGATCACTTGAAAACAGCTTTTGACCTTGTACAACTCTTAAGGAAATGTTCCAAGTGCAAGCTAGGCAAAAGAGGTATGACGTGGTGAAGGCCCTTAATGCATGCAATATGCAAGAGGGGCAGGCGATAGGTCCTCATGTCCTTAAGATGAAAGGACATATTGAGCATCTTGAAAGGCTTGGGTATCCTATGAGTTTGGAACTCGCTACGGATACGATATTGAATTCATTGCCTGAAGGTTATAGTCATTTCGTTATTTATAACATGAGTGGCATGGATAAGAATCTGTCAGAATTGCATGCGATGCTTGAGACTGTAGAGAAAAATATCAAGAAGCCTAGTACCGCAAACTTGATAATGGTTAACAAACGAAAATGGTTCAAAAAGGTAGGCAAAGAAGGTAAATCAAAAGTTTCTAAACCAAAGTCAAAATTTGCCAATGCCGGAGAGGCAACACCCAAAGTGTCTCAAAAGGATGCAATTTGCTACCATTGCCAAGAGGTTGATCATTGGAAGCGAAATTGCAAGGCTTATAAGGAAGGCCTAAAAGCGAAAAAGGGCAATACGATTACTACTGATTCAGGTATCTATGTGATAGATATTTTTCATTATATTTCTATTTCATGGGTATTATATACCGAAGGTGGATATCACATTTGTTTAAATGTGCAGGGACTAAAGAATAGAAAGCTACTCAAAGAAGGTGAAGTTGACCTACGTGTGGGGAATGGAGTAAGAGTTGTTGCATTAGCTGTAGGAACATATGATGTTACTTTACCTAGTGGACTAATACTAGTTTTGAACAATTGTTATTATGTTCCGAATTTGAGTAGGAATATTATTTCTGTTTCTTGTTTGGATAATGAAGAATATAGTTTTCTTATTGAGAATAAGAAGTTTTCTATTTATTTAAATGATATGTTTTATTGTATTGCAAATTTATTTAATGGTCTTTATATCCTTGATGTTGAGAAACAAAATGATGTTGAAAATATTTATCATGTTAATAAGAAATCTAAACCGAATGATGTGAACAACACGTTCATGTGGCATTGCCGGCTTGGTCATATAAATGAGAAACGCATTTCTAAACTCCATAAGGATGGACTTTTAGACTCAAATGATTATGAATCATATGAGATATGCGAATCTTGTTTATTGGGAAAAATGACCAAACCACCCTACACTAAGAGTAGAGCAAGGGCTAGTGACTTATTGGCCCTAATACATACTGATGTATGTGGACCATTAAGCAGCATTGCTAGTGGAGGATTTTGGTAATTCATTACATTCAGTGATGACTTATCTAGATATGGCTATGTCTATCTGATGAAGTCCAAAAGTGAATCGTTTGAGATGTTTAGAACATTTCAAAATGAAGTACAAAATCAACTTGGCAAAACTATTAAAGTACTTCGATCCTTTAGACACCCCATTATGAACCAATAATTACATGATTATACTACTCTTCGTCTCTCTTTTGTGTTTTGATGAAAGCATATTAGTTTCATCATGTTTCGTTAAGTTTCTAAACTAACCTTGTTAGTTTTGGACCTAACTGACTAACGGAATAACTGAAGATGACAGAATTGTCAATTGACTAGTTGTCTCTCACGGGACATAAGTGTCTCGTACGAGACATCACCTCTACAGAATGTGCAGATTCACTTCCCTTGTCGATTTCAACCTCTTCTCTTGATAAACTCTTATACAATTCGGGTCTTTACTGATTGTAGAGTTCTGGAACCTTCTTTAGGAGATATCCTAAATCCCTTGAGTCTCCTAATCTTGGTGACCAAATAAATCAACCTCTATAAATACTAGATGACTTTTAGTATTTCGGAGGACACAATTGGCTGGTTTCTCTCCTTAAAAGACTCCTGCAAATCACTCTAAAACAACACCCAAATTTGTCCATCAACCTTGTTGATCGATGAATACCAACATTAAAGCCTAGAATCAAGGCGGAACTCCGTCCAAATCATTTATCGACCGAGAAAAGGAGGAGAGGAAGAGGAGACACAAGAACCACGTTCTAAACCAAATACTCCCTAAAATTCGTTTTTTATCATCTTCCTACGAAGATCTCGAACCTCTGTCGAGGTTATTCATTAAAATCACTCAAGAACACAAGGTAAACTCCTATACTTTCATAACCCTTTTGATGGGATTACACTACTCTAAAAGCAATTAGAGGGATTGAGAAGAAGAAGCCTAGATTCCCTTCAATCCATGGAGGTGATCTCAAAGCATACAACCGGGTATTCCTAATTAAGAAATTAATTAGGGTTTTCTTGTTCCTATTTAATTATTATATTGTTTTGATTGATAATACTCAATTGGCAAGACCAATCTTCGAATTGGGTGGAATGGGTGCTCCACGACCTTCCCATCCTATAAATTAACCCCCGAACCTTCGAATCTCTTTAAATTATCAAAAAGGTTTTTCTTATTGTTTTCCTAAATAAATAATAAGTGGCGACTCTGTGTTCATTAAAATCGCATCGCTATAGTTTGGCGACTTCGCTGGGGACAATTAATTAAGAGGGTTAGACTTGCGCACAATTGAGTATTATCAATCTATATACTTGCGTGAGATTGGATTATTTTAATTTTTACCGGCCATCATTTGACTCGGGCTTTGTAATTAATTAATTTAATTTTCTCTCTCTCTCTACTATTTATGTGGAACTATGACGGCCTTAGTCTTCCTAATTTGGGAGAAACGTAGGCAACCACTTGGTGCGGCCATTATCTATTTTTCTTTTAGTTTTCAAAAAAAAACTTTCTATTTTACTCTATCACCTAGGATTGACTCTCACACACCTGCACATCATGATATAACTCTCATTGCACTACATACCTTTGATAAAATCTAGGACCCACACTAAGGACGGATGACGATAATCACCTAATCGCCGGTCTCTCCAAAATTGGATCATCCCACCTCGTGTTTTCAATCCACCTAGGTTGTCAATATCACGAGGAGCCTAGCCGTAAACCCTGCATCAACCACATATCATGTAGATTTACTTTCTAGGACAGTCTGTGACCGGTCAATTGATCTTGGAATCTTTGTAACCCCTTATCAATATCGTTTTTTGTGCAATAAGCCATGGAAAAGAAATCAACAAATTGTCGCTTCGGATTTGTCCCTTCGGAAATGTCCCTATGATTGTCCCTTCGGATTTGCCCTTAAAGAGAAAATTTTCTTATCAAATTTATTGCACAAAACTCAATGTTACTTGAGATAACTTCGACTACTAGGTCCTTAGGTTTGAATTTTGAATGTTAGAAACCCCCAAAATGGATTTTCCGTTCGACCAAAATTAGGATTAAAATCAGAAAAAAATGTGACTTCCAGTGGTGTTGTCTCGCGCGAGACTACTTGTCCCGTGCGAGAAAGGTGTTCTGTCTTTTCGTGTTTTGGCCAAAACCTTCAAGCCTTCATACACCCTATTCAGCCGACTTGTCGGGACTCGATCATGGTTTAACACAGTTGCTACACATCTAGGTTCATCGCCAAAGCTCGGCACAATGTCTACTTCTCCTTCTGTCACCGAAGTCGAAATCAAGGAAACTAAGGCCGAACTCATCGAAGCCCTGCTTAGAATGGATGAACAAAGTAATAAATTGATGAGCAAAATGCCCAAATGGCTGCCCTCATGCAAGAGCTCCACGAGATGAAAGTCAAGAAAGGAAGAAAGATGGATCCTCCTCCAATGAAGAGGAATCCTACCCCAAGAGGAATAGGAAAACCAAAAAGTCAAGCAAGAAAGAGGAAGAATCCGATTCATCCTCTTCCTCATCCTCCTTCGATGATGAGGGAAATATCTCCAAGGATACTAAGACCAATAAGGAAGGTAGTGATGAAACTACTAAGCTTGGTAATCATGTAACTAAGAACTACCTTGAGAAGAAACTTGTAACCCTTGACACTTCAAAGGGATCATTCGTCCGATTTGATCCCGATTCTCTTCAACAATCCATCACCAAGTTTCCTCGCAAGTACAAGACACCCGATATTGCCAAGTTTAATGGCACTACTTGTCCTCGAGCTCATGTTGAGACCTACACTTGGGCTATGATTCCAATGGGCGTTAAAAATAACACAATCTTAGCCCAATTCTTTCCTCAAACTTTGGAGGGTGATGCAAGGGATTGGTACATGTCTCTTCCTATGACTACAAGGTTTGACTGGTCGTCTGCATGTTTAGTCTTCCAAAGGCAGTTTGAAGACAACTCCACTTACCGCCCTACTAGGAGGGATCTTGAACAAACCAAGCAACATGCAAATGTGTCCTTTGCTGAATTTACTAGAAGATGGAGACTCAAACTTACTAAAATTGTCGAGAGACCTACTCTCAAAGAGCAGATCCACATCTTCCTCTAATGCCTCCGTGACGAATTTCAAGAGAAGCTCGCCGGTAATTACTTTCCTAGTTTCAATGAACTTCATGAGTCCGGAATTAGGATTGATGACTTCCTAAAAAATAAAAAGAAGGAAAGTACTTTTCGCTACAACAAGCCCACCACAAGTAAGGATGCTTGAGTCAATACTATTGCATTCAACCGCCTCAACACCGGCAAGTATTCTGCTGTTCCTCCTCCCGAAAAGAAAAAGAGGAACTATGACAAATTTGAAGGAATCACTCAAGAAGAACTCTTCGATGTGATTGTCAAGAATGAAAAGATCAAACTAAGAGAAGGTGGTCCCCCTAGAGATATAGATCATAATCATGCTCATCACTTATTCTGCAATTACCACAACTTCACCGGCCATGACACCAACAATTGCCACCACTTGAAGGACATCATCCAAGACTTCTTTGACAATGGAGGGTTAGAACGTCCCAACATCATCACCAATCCTCTCCCTCATAATACGTGAAGAAGATGAAGCTCCAAGAAGAAATCTACACTTACCACTTTGGGGCTACAACTATCCTCTCCCTCTCTCCTTTGATAGAAGTAGATTAGGTTTTAAATTTCCAAGTATGAACTCGAAGAGTCTTTCTGTCTTTCTAGTACTTCTCACCTCCTCTAGTTTGTGTCATATAAACTATCGAGCATGTTTTTAATTTCTCCGTTAATCAAAGTCATTTTATTTTCCTAAACACTTTCCCTAAGGTTGTTCTACGTCTTGAGTATCATTTAATTCATGCAAAATAATGGACCCTCCATTCCCTAAATCATTGCAAAAATATAGAAACTTCTAAACGAGTTTAAGAAGAAAGTTATCATTAGAAGGTTTAAGGGCTAAACATTACCCCTAATGAAAGTCAAAGGTCAACAAACGAAGAAAGCCAAAGGTGCTGCTGCCAACCTTCATTCCAAGAAGAGTGAGGCTACTCAATTCAAAGCTTTGAGAGTACAAAAAAACAACAACAAAAAAAACAAAAAAAAATCAAAAAAAAAACTCTCAAGCTTTCATCACCCCCACAACAAAGGTGAAACTTCAAATGCATGAAGGACTCTCCCACAAAGAAGAGGAGTCAAGTGATACCAATAAAAGTAATGAAGATTACTCAATATCCTCTTACAAAAAGTGAAGAAGACTTTCAGTATCAAGAAAAATGTTTATCCTTAAGTCATACTAATGATTAGCTTTTTTCTCAAACTTATTTATAAATCTCTAGATAATGCACAGTTCATTAAAAGGTAGAACAACTTTTCTAGATCTTTGAGGCAAGTAGCGTTTCTTGTTGAGTCTAGAGGCTTCCTGTTAGCCACTCTCATACACACTCATGAAATCCAAGCATCAAAACTGGGGCTTCCTAACCTTTCCTCCCCAAGTCAATCTCTACTCTTCAAAATAATCAAATTTGCATTAGGAGCTTTCCTCTTTGCTTCTCACCCCCATCATTAGAGAATACACTGCTCCAAAGAGTCAATGCTTGGATCACCTTCCAAAGAATAGAGTTCGTCTCTCCTCAACTAACTTGAGATCTCATTTCTCTCTCCTCAATAAGATTTTCTCCACTGATTTCTCTTCGAGTTAACATACTATTTTTCAAAAAAACAAAGAACGAAAAAAAAGAGACGCAAAAGAGATGCCCGCTAGATTGAAAACCCGAAAGGGCGGTCTAGGCAAAAACCAGGGCGCGTCATAAAAAAATCAAGGACAAAGAGAGACTATTCTTCAACCTTCTTCATCGAACATCATTCGATCCTCTTCAAATCAAATCAACAAGGAGAGCCTTCTTCGATCATCTTCAAATCAAGAGAGCAGCCTCACAAGCCTGTTCATAAAGTCATCTACCAAATTCAAGCAACTTGGGGCTTGAGACAAGAAAGAGACTTGGACATAGAGCCATTACGACAGTCGACAGATTTGTAGTCATTTACCTCCTAGAGACACAATTCAGGGGAGAATTAAGAATGAAGATTCGCGACAGGCTTAGATGTGTTCACACAAGGTTACTCGTCAAAATTATACAACAATGAAGATATAGTATGGTACTCTCGCACGAGACAACCTCACTGACTAGCAACAGATTCTGCATAAACCTGATTTGGTCCCAACTTGTCAAACACAAGTTCACTCATATAGTTCACCCATCTCAAATATAAATCCATACAAATGTCCCTACATGTCCATATACCATATACTCATACATAAACTCACCACCAAAATGACCAACAGGCCATTAATACGAACAGACGTGGGCACCACCACATAAGTCCAGTTAAACAACTAAAATCTAAAAAATCTATTTGGAATCTTTATTTGCTAACATGTGCAGAAAGGTAAGAATCATTCGGGTCCATTCGAGACCAGCATGCATATATCCTTGCATTACAGGAGCCGACAAAACCTCCACCCCAATCGACAACTTCAAAGTCTGTGACGGCAGCAATAATAACAAAGTTCGTAACCTCGGCAACAATAAAGACACTTGTGACCTCAAGTGGAGCATCAACAAAGTCTGCGACCTCACCAAACTTCAAAGTCTGTGACCTCGGCAACGTCAACAAAGTCTGTGACCTCAGTAACTTTAAAGTCCGTGACCTCGACAACAATGGCAAAGTCAGTAACCTCGGGCGGCGCATCATCAAAAATGGATATTTTCAGAATTGGGTCAAGTCCTTGATTCCTCGGTATGAATTTATATATGGTTCAAAAGCACTCAAACAACCTTAGCTACGTCAGTAACCTCAAGCGGCACACTTTAACAACTTCATCGACAAATCGGGTATCCTCGGAATTTGGTCAAGTCCTTGATTCTTAGTGATCTTACCTTTTTCTTTCAAATTTGATTTTCAATATGCTTTTATAAATACCTAAAACAACCTTTTAAGTGTTTTGGAGTCGAACTACGTTTGGTTTGATTCTCTCATAGAGATACGTAGGCAGCCGTGCAGCACGACCATCCCGATGTTCAGAATGCTGTCTTTTCTATCGACGACATGACTTCTTCCATAAGTCTTGTCGCCGAGAGGCTCTGTAGACACCTCATTCTGAACCAATAATTACATGATTACACTACTCTTCGTCTCTGTTTTGTGTTTTGATGAAAGCATATTAGTTTCGTCATGTTTCATTAAGTTTCTAAACTAACCTTGTTAGTTTTGGACCTAACTGACTAATAGAATAATTGAAGAGGACAAAATAGTCAATTGACTAGTTGTCCTGTGTGGGACATACTTGTCTCGTGCGAGACATCTCCTCTGCGGAATGTGCGGATTCACTTCCCTTGTCGATTTCAACCTCTTCTCTTGATAAACTCTTATCCAATCCGGGTCTCTACTGATTGTAGAGTTCTGGAACCTTCTTTAGGAGATATCCTAAATCCCTTGAGTCTCCTAATCTTGGTGACCAAGTAAATCAACCCCTATAAATACTAGATGACTTTCAGTATTTCGGAGGACACAATTGGCTGGTTTCTCTCCTTGAAAGACTCCTGCAAATCACTCTAAAACAACACCCAAATTCGTCCATCAACCTTGTTGATCGACGAATACCAAGATTCAAGCCTATAATCAAGGTGGAACTCCGTCCAAATCATTTCTCGATCAAAAAAAAGTGGAGAGGAAGAGGAGACACAAGAACCACGTTCTAAACCAAATACTCCCTAAAATTCGTTTTTTATCATCTTCTTACAAAGATCTCGAACCTCTGTCGAAGTTATTCATTAAAATCACTCAAGAACACATGGTAAACTCCTATACTTTCATATTCTTCTTCTCAATCCCTCTAATTACTTTTAGAGTAGTGTAATCTCATCAAAAGGGTTAGCCTAGAGTCCCTTCAATCCATGGAGGTGATCTTGAATCATACAACCCGACATTCCTAATTAAGAAATTAATTAAGGTTTTCTTTTTCTTATTTAATTATTATATTGTTTTAATTGATAATACTCAATTTTCAAGACCAATCTTTGGATTGGGTAGAATGGGTGCTCCACGACCTTCCCATCCCATAAATTAATCCCTGAACCTTCGAATCTCTTTAAATTATCAAAAATGTTTTTCTTATTGTTTTTCTAAATAAATAATAAGTGGCGACTCTGTGTTCATTAAAATCACATCGCTACAGATTCGATCGAGGTGGTGAATATTTAAGCCAAGAGTTTGACAATCATCTCAAAAACTGTGGAATTGTTTCAGAGTTGACTCCACCCGGAACACCACAATGGAATGGTGTGTCTGAGAGGAGGAATAGAACCTTGTTGGACATGGTTCGTTCGATGATGAGTCAAGTTGACCTTCCTATTTCCTTTTGGCGACATGCATTAGAGACTGTTGCGTTCACACTGAACAGAGTCCCTACTAAATCGGCTCCTAAGACCCCACATAGATGTGGCATGGAAGAAAACCTAGTTTGTCTTTCATGAAGATTTGGGGTTGCGAAGCTTATGTGAAGAGACTTGTCTCTGATAAATTAGCACCAAAATCTGACAAAGTTATTTTCGTTGGTTATCCTAAGGAAACTAAAGGATATTACTTTTACAATCGCAATGAGAAAGTGTTTGTTGCTCAATATGGTACCTTTCTTGAGAAACAATTTCTCAATAAAGGATCTAGTGGGAGTAAAATTAATCTTGAAGAAGTTCAAGAGCCCGAAAATAACATGGAATCGAGGGTAGAGACGGAACCAAGTTCACAAGTAGTTGTGGAACCGGTTCAAGATGCACAAGTCCATCGTAGATCGGATAGGTTACGATCCAAACCCGAGAGATATGGATTTCTCATTTCGAAAAGTAATGAAGTGGAAGTAATTGAGAATGACGAACCTACTTCCTATCAAGAGGAGATGTCCACTCGTGATTCAGATAAATGGCTAGGAGCCATGGAATCCGAATTACAATCCATGCACGATAATCAAGTTTGGAACTTGATTGATCCACCTGAAGGTGTAAAAACTATAGGGTGCAAGTGGGTCTTCAAAAAGAAGACCGACATGGATGTGAAGGTGCATACTTACAAGGCTAGGCTTGTAGCAAAGGCAAATTCATGGTATTGACTATGATGAAACCTTTTCGCCAGTTGCAATGCTTAAGTCTCTTAGAATTTTAATTGCCATAGTTGCATATTACGACTATGAGATATGAAAAATGGATGTCAAAACAGCTTTCCTAAATGGGAAGTTACTTGAGGATGTGTATATGACACAGCCTGAAGGGTTTGTCGATCCGAAAAATTCTAACAAAGTATACAAGTTGCAAAGATCCATATATGGATTGAAGCAAGCTTCTAGGAGTTGGAATCTTCGTTTTGATGAATCAATCAAAGAGTTTGACTTCATCAAGAGCGAAGATGAACCTTGTGTATACATGAAGTTCAGTGGGAGCGTAGTACTATTTCTAATATTGTATGTCGATAATATCTTACTCATTGGAAACGATATTTCTGCACTTCTGACTGTCAAGTCTTGGTTAGGGAAGTGTTTCTCAATGAAAGATATGGGTAAAGCTGCCTACATCCTTGGCATCAAGATCTATAGAGATAGATCTAAAAGGATTATTGGTTTGAGTCAAAGTACTTATATTGAAAAAGTTATTAGAAGATTCAAGATGGAAAATTCTAAGAGAGGAAACTTGCCAATGGGTCATGGTATTACTCTTAGCAAGACTCAGTGTCCTAAGACAACTGGTGAGCGAAAGAGAATGAATGAGATTTCATACGCTTCGGCTATTGGATCTATCATGTATGCCATGATTTGTACTAGG